>MU004231.1:1398120-1724082 GCA_010405405.1 Microthyrium microscopicum
TATTAATTATATTAAACTCTACTTAACTAAATAACCTAAATGCCTTAAAAGTAATATTATTAAAACTAAATTATTATTAAATATACTATATAAGTAACCTAACGTATTACTAATATAATATTTTCTCTTCTTTATTATAACTTCTATCTTTTTAGTATTATTATTTAAGTATATAAAATACTATATAGGACTAAAGACTAGATAATAATTTAGGAAGCTACTACTATATAATAGCTTATTATTAAAGATTTAACTATAGGAAGGTTCTAATATAGAATACTAACTAGTTTTATAGTAATACTCTAAAAGCTAGAAAGTTCTAATTAGGACTACTTTTTAACTCTTTAGTAACGATTTAAAAGCTAGGATATTTAAATTAGGACTATCTACTAGTTATTTAGTAATAATCTAAAAGCTAACGTATTTAAGTTAGGACTACTTACTAGTAAACTAATATTATATTTACTAGCTACTCTCTTTAAACTTTACTATATAATAAAATAAATAAGTAGTAAGTATAATATATTTCTTAAGTTATATATTTTAAGAAATTTCTAATATTGTAGTAGTCCTTAGACTAGTAATTACGCTATAATTTTAGCTATATTACCCTAAGCCTCTCTCTAAAGGATTCTTATTAAAGTTAAAACTATAATTATATAAGACTTAGAGCTATTTAAGGAGCCTAATACTTTAAGAAAGTTATCTAGGACTATTTATTAGTTTTTTAGCCTTATTTTAATAGCTAGAATATTTAAGTTAGAACTACCTAAAGATTAACTATCTAAACTTAAGATATATTTATTATCTATTTAGGTTACTACTATTACTAGCCCTTAGGAAAATATTTATCTAAACTTTAATACGAATAAAATTAGCTTACTATAGCAATTATTCTTTATATAATATTAGACTTAAAAGATCTAAGTCTCTATTATTACTTATACTTAGAAATATCTTAATCTAAAGCCTAATATAACTAGGAGTAGCTTATTATAGTATAAACTATATTTAAATATAACGTTAATAATAATAAGTATACGCTAAATCTAGCCTTTAATATATTTAAACTACGTAATAAATATAACTAGGAGTAGTTAAGCCTATTCTAAGTAGACCTTAATGTTATTTAATACTCCTTATAACTACTAAGCTCCTAAAAGCTTTAGGAATTTACTTACTTACTACAATACTAGTTATATTTAAATATAAGGTTTTAAATTAGAAGAGTATATTAGTATATAATATACTAAGTAGTAACGATAAGGACCTCTAGCCTAAATTAAAGTTAATAACTATAGGTAGTAAATACTTACTAAACTACTCTTTTATATATACTAATAGGAGTACTAGTTATTATAAATAAATAATTAAATATAATAGTATATTAGCACTACTTAAAGTTAGTAACTATAGTATATATAAAAGGTAAGTTACTCTTTATATTATTTAACTAAGACTAATATCTATAGCATTATACTCTCTTAGTTTTATGCTCTTAATAATACTACTAATATAACTATTAACTACTCTTCTCTAAATTATAAATATCCTTATAGACTACCTAAGATATACTTAGCCTTATATTTTTAAAACTAATAATGCTAATATCTTTATATTAATGAGAAGTTTAAATTTACTTATAGCATATTAGCTATATTAAAAATAGACTTAAATATTAGCAAAAATACTCCTATATATTCTACTTAAGACTATATTAATTAACGCTAAGAATTATAAATATGCTAGTTATTAGCTATCCTATTTAATTAATAGAATAAGCTACCTAAATAGTAAAAGCTAAATATAAAGGTAAAAATATGCTTAAAAAGCCTAACTTAAGAAGCTTATAGATAGAATACGCTATTAAAACTTATACTACTAATATAGTAAAAGTTAAGGCTAGGTTATTAAAATCTCTAAGTTTAATAATAGGACTCTCCTTTATATTAATAAGGCTTATATATAAGATACGCTACTAGAACTTATACTATTAATATAGCTAAAATTAAGGCTAGGTAATTAAAATCTCTAAGTTTAATAATAGGAACCTTTTTTATATTAATAAGGCTTACGTATAAGATATACTACTAGAACTTGTACTATTAATATAGTTAAAATTAAGGCTAGGTTATAAAATTTCTAAAACTAATAACGCTAACCTTCTCTATATTAATAAGAAATCTAAATTCACTTATAGTATATTGCCTTCCTTAATTATAAACGTAATTATATATAGAAATAATTATAAATATATTCCTTAAGATAATCCTAACTAACTTTAAAAACTATAAATATACTAAAAGCTAGTTAATACTAACTAACTAATATCTTTTAAATTAATAATAGAAACCTTATACTTCTAAGGATAATATATAGTTTACTATAGGCTTATTATTAAGTACCTTAAATATAGGCTCCTAGTAAAATAAGCCTATTATTAGCTACCTTAAGTATAGGTTTATAGACAAGCTAAAATAGTCCTAGTTAAATTAATTAAGGCTAGTTGTCTAATATTAAGAATTTTAAATATACTAAACTTAAACTCTTGCCTATTATACGTTTAATAAAACTAGAATCTTTTAGTTATATAGTAGATTATAAAGAAATACTTAAATAACTAAAAATACTATATTAATTAAAGATAATAGCTTTATTATAGTATTAAAATATAACTAAAGAAACTAGTAAGACTTAACTATTACTTAGTAAAGATATAATTATTTAAAACTTAGAGCTATTTAATAAGCTAACTTTATATAGTATCTATAAAGAGTATTAGTTTCTTTCTAAGCTAATAAACTTTAACTTTATTCTTAAAATTTTAGTTAATAAATTTTAAGTCTTATACTATAAATAGTATAAAAGTTTTTACCTATATTATAAGTTTAATATTATATAGGGGTATAATAAAGACTAGTTCTTAAAAACGCTTTATTATCTAAGTACTAAAACTAATCTATTTATCTAGTAAGAATAATAGATTAGTAATAATAAATAAGAGAATAAAAAATACCTTTCTATATACTCTATTTACCTTAATAGCGTTAATACTTAGCTAATTAATCCTATAGAACTAGCCTTAATAAATAAAGTAGCTTATTATATACTACGCTATTAAGAACTACTTTAATAACTAGGTAGTTTAGAATATTAGACTTAATATATATTATTAAGTTGCTATAGTATTATCTAGCTACCTTTAAGTTATATTTTTAATATCTTAAAACTAAGAAAGTTTCTAGTAATAACGTCTAGGATAAAAAGAATAAAAAATAAGAAGCAAATTATTATAAAGTCTAGGAAGTATTTTTTTATACTATTTAGTTTATAAATAAAATACTTAAAAGTATTCTTTATATATAAACAAAATAGAATAAACTATATATTAGCTAAAATAAAGTATCTATATCTTAATACGTATAGTTTAACTAAATAAGGTATCTTAATATTATTAAATTAGCTCTAATTATCTAATATATTTAGTAAAAGTACTTATACGCTATTTCTTATTTATAGCTACTTTATATATATATAGATAAGGAATAGTAGTTAGTATATAACTAATAAGTTAATTTAACTATTAGTAAGTAAGAGAACTATAACTAAGGCAATATTTATATTAGTTTATATTACTTAGGAGAAATACTACGTTATAGTATAAAAAGATATAGGTAGTATATAGTTTAAAGTAATTAACTTTTAAACTATAACTAGCTTATATTAATAAAGGCTAATAGATAATTACTTATAAATAACTATATAAATATAATTACTATAGTAGTAACTAGAATCTATAGGAATTCTACGAAATATTATAATATAAGGAACTAACGTATAAGGTATTATATTAATTTTAATCCTCTCTAATATCTTATTATAGGTCTTAACTAACTATATCCTAAAATATACCTTACTATAAGTACTAATATAATTTAAACTATAAATATAATACTACTATAAAAGGGTTTAGACATTAGATTATTCTATATTATACCTTTATTAAATTAAGAGTAGAAAACTTAAGGATTTCTAGTGCTTTATAATTAAAGTTATCTTTAATAGGTTTAAAACTATTATTATTATACTTATTAAAATAAGCGTTAATAAGTAACTTATTATTATTATCTATATTAATATTCTCTTCTATATAAAGGTTAAATAGAATCTAGTTGTTTAATTTACTAATATTAGGTCTAGTTATAGTATTAAGGTTATTATTATTTAGATCTTATTACTCTATATATAATATTAAAAAATCTAAATTAGGAATATTATTATTAACTATATTATTCTTACTAAGGAGTCTAAACCTACTCTTTTTAGCCTATAAAGGAAGTATAAAGGTATTATTAAACTTATTAATAAATACCTAAAGCTTTTCTCTAAACTAGGTAAAGATATTAAGAGATAAATATAGCTCTTTAGCGCTAATAATAAGCTCCTAAGGCTTAGTATATCTATTCTTATTTAGATTAATTACCTAAAGATATATATTATTAATAATAATTACTATTTTATAATCTTTATTAGTACGTTACTTAAACTTAAACTTAAATAGATTCTAAAGCTTATAAGAATATATACTACCTAAATAGATATAATTAAACGTAACCTAAGGATTATAAGTAGAATTCTTATAACTCTTTATATTAATTTTATAAATATTATTTAGATATTTAAGTCTAAGATCCTATACCTTAAATAACTTCTTATTACCTTTCTAATTAATAAAAACAGAATATAGAATAGCCTTATAGAGTTATAGCGTATATACTCTAAGTAATAATAACTATTACTAGTATAATAAAAGATATATATATTTATATTAGTTTACCTTAGTAAAAAAGATAGTTATATGTAGAAGTAATAACTAGAATAGACTAATATTACCTATTTTAATTACTTATTTATAATAAAGGAAGAATAAAACTTCCTAAAGATACTAATACTACGTTTAAAAGTTAAGGTCTTTATAGTCGCTAATAAAAGATATACTCCTATTTTAGGCTTCTTTAAATAAAGTCTTATCTTATATCTACTTAAAAATACTAATATACTTATTAAGAGTTAGATAATTAATAATATTATTAATTTTAGTTTAGTTAGCATAAAACCCTAGATTATTATTAATACTCTTACAAAACTTCTTTTTAAAAAAAATATATAGAAAGATAGACTCTACGCGTAACCTAAACTTATAAAGTAATAGTAGCTCTACTTTATTAAACTTTAGGTTAGCTTATAAAGGGATTAGACGTTCTTAGAAACTAGTATCTATATCTAATATATAAACTTTATTAAGATAAAAAGTATTACCTATAATACTTAAATATATACGTATTAATACTTATTAATAGTTAAACCCTATATATTAATTTTTAAAATATAGTAAGATAAAATCTTTATAATTAAATAGTAAATAGGCTTTAACCTACTTAGTCTTTATAGTATAACTATTTAATAGTAATAACTAATCTTTATAAACTAGAAATAAATAAGTTTAGAAATTATCCTCCTCTTTATAACTTATATTTTAAGGTACTATTAGGCGTAAAGGTAGTTTATCTTTATTAGTTTCTATATATATAGTATTAATATAATAATTAAATATCTTATTAGTACTAAGTATAGGAAGAGTATATAATTTTAACCTTAGTTAGTTATAAAATATCTAATAGAATATTTAATACGTACTAGCCTTAGTACTAGGATTATTATATATAGTACTAAGTTAAAAATATTTAATAGTAGTTAGAGAGATAATATCTATAGAAGGCTAAGTAAGAACTTTATTCTTACTATTCTTAAATATATTTTTTTAAAAGTTTAGATACTATTCTAAAAGCTACTTATATAAAAGTACTAATTATAAAACTAGACTATACTATTTAGGTTTATAAGTATCTATATTAATTCCTAAAATAAAAGGTAAGTTAAATATAGTTTTAATATCTAATAGAATAGTAAAGTTAAAATTAATTTTAAGAAAGCCTTCCTAAGAAATAGAAGGATACTTAGTAAGAACTATTACTATAAAATTTAGCTATTTAGTTATATTACTATTAACCTTATTACGCTTAGTATTTTATATATTATAGTTATTAAAAGTTATAGCTTAATTACTATTTTCTTAGGCTATACTTTTTAAGAGAGCCTAAAAAAAGGTTAGTATATATAACTAGATATAAAACGTAATTAGCTAATACTAAATAAATACTAAGAAGGAAAGTATATAATATACCCTAAAAGTAAAGAATAAAGTTTATATAATATTTCTTAACGACTTATTTAAAACGTTTAAGACTATTTAAAACGTTTAAGTCTCTTAAAATATTTATACTATTTAAAGAGTTAGTATTATATTAAACGTTTTAAACGTTTTAAACGTTTTAAAGGGTAGTAGTAAATAATTACGTATCTTTAAAGTAACTAATAATTAAATGCTAATATTTATAATAGCTATATATAAATATAAGATAAAGAGAACGTTTTAATAATATACCTTAGCTTCTTCTAAAATAGTATTTAATATATTTAGAGATATAGTATAACTATACGTAATACTTATCCTATTTAATAATTCTATTAATTACCTCTTTATACTAGTTATATAAAGATATATACCTAGAGTCTTAAAAAGAAAATTTAACTATTATTACTATTAAAAGTAGTAAACTATAGCTATTATATAATAGATAGCTTATTTAGCAATTATTTTACTCTAAGAAGTATTTTCTTTAGCTAGCTAATTATATTACTAATTACGTATTAATCTTAGAAGGAATACTATTTACTAAGAAGTATATATTTCTATATTAGTTATAGTAGAAAAGAAGGTAAGATTTATAATAGGAATATCTATAAAGAATTTACTAAACTAGATAAATCTTTATAGAAAAGGAAAGAGCTCTTACTTAAGGGAAGATTTAAATATAAGAAGAGAAATAAGCTAATCTTTCTTAAGGTACTTTACTAATAAAGTAAATAATATTTTTATAATACGTATAAGTATAGTATATTAAAGCTATACTATATAAAGATATAAATTCTCTATATAGATAATTTTGCTAGTATAAGTAGTATTTCTAATAAATATATAAATTAATTATAAAAAAGAAATATTTTTAGCTAATATAAACTAAATAAACTTATATAGTATCCTATTAGTTATAAATATATTATAAGTACTATAAGTAGGTAAATCTAAAGTTATAGCTAATAATATAGTAGAAATAAGTACTAAAGTAAATAATATAGTACTACTAAATAATATACTAATAAATACTATATAAGAAAGAGTATACAAAGTAGCTAAAAGAGAGAGTATAGTTAAAAGAATAAAATAACTATTTCGTTATTATAAGAATAATTATAGTAAAATATATAAGTAAGTAAATAGGGCGTATAGTTAAGTTAATCTTTATAGTAGTATACTATATTACTAATAGTTAGAAAAATTACTAAAAAATAACTAGTAAGTAGTATAAGTAATTAAAAAGTAATAAATACTAATTAAATAATAAAATTAAATATAATAAGAAAGATCTTGCGTATAAAAAATATAGATAAAACTAAGAATAAGCTAAAATAGATATAATATATAGCGTATAAGTCTTTCTTAGACTCTTAAGGAAGAATTAGGTTAATAGAGTATAATTAGTAGGTTTAAGGGGTTAAACGTTTTTAAAAGTTAACTAACCTAATAGGGTTAGTTAACGTTTGACAAACGTTTAACTTCTTCCCGTAGAGAGTCTGAGTCCACTGAGATAAATTCTTAGCCTTGCAACGTCATGAATCAGCCCAATTGGCCAATCAGCATTTCGAGCAAGAAAGAACAAAACTCGAGATTAGACAAAATGAATGGCGCGCTCCCAGCGAGTGCGATGGCTCCCGTACGAAGCGATCTGGTATCGAGTGCTTTATTTACCATTGAGCGCCTTCAGATTTGGACATTTTGTATCATGCGATGGGAAATATACTACCTTTTGATTAATAGCGTTCGTGTGGGAGCCATCGACGCTGATGGGAGAACGTTAGTTATTATGTCCATCGGATGATATGTTAGAGACATGGGATGTGATGTATACACAGTCGATGCTGCAGGCTGGCATTATTTATCATGATGGCGAGACAAGCCTAATACATACAGCCCATAATCCTTTCCTTTCCATGCAATACGTAGGTACCCAGCGTAACAGCGCCTAAAAAAAGGAATATAATATATATCCATATGCATGCTATACGTAGCACCACCATGATCTCGTACGCCGAACCATATCATCATGCCATCCGATCCAATCCCATGTCCAGCGTCCGAAATATGCCCATTCATGCCCAACCCATATCATCATACACATACCGAGCCAAACCGCCAGAATCCATTCAAGGGTTCTTTAAAAGTCCTTAAAAGCCTCATCATACCGATTCCGCAACTCATCACTATACGCTGGCCGATTCTTGGCCTCCGGCTCATAGTCGTCGAAATTTCGCGTATCCGCCGGGCCCCTCAAATGTGGTATAATCGGTCCCTTGGACTTTCGGTGATATAAGGCGTCCCAGTCGATGTTACGGAACCAGGGGTGGAATTTGACGGTCGCGGCACCGCCGGAGATGTTGCCGAGACGTTTGGAGACATCGACGGTGCAGAGGCCGGATATTAGGGAGCGTGCGTCGGGGGTCATGGCGGAGGGGAAGCGGATGTTGCCTTCGACGATTCTATGGAAGTATAGGTTAGAAAGTGTATAAAGGGTAGGGGGAACGCAGGAGAGGGGGAAATGTACTGTTCGTAGATGCGCATGGGGTTTTGGTCCCAGAAGGGAGGTTGGCCGACCAGAAATTCGTAGATTAGGATGCCGAATGCCCACCAGTCGACTGCGGTGCCGTGACCTTCATATTGTTAGCATTGAGAGTATCCAGGGACTGGATTGGGCTTACCTGTGTTTCGGATCACTTCTGGCGCGAGGTACTCGGGGGTTCCGCACAGTGTGTAAGTTTCCCCTACTCAAGTTAGTATGGCCCGAATGACGCGATATAGATATCATACGTGAATCTATTTTCTTCGCGAAACCAAAGTCGACTAATTTCAAATGACCATCCGCATCAATCAAAATATTCTCTGGTTTGAGATCCCGGTATGCTATTCCCTCATGTTCATGCAGAAATTCCAGTATCAGACATATCTCAGCCGCATAGAACTGTGATGTCGGTTCATTGAATCGTCGTGCGCGCCGAAGGTAACTAAAAACTTCTCCACCAGGACAATAGTCGAGCTGCATCCGCTAATTAGCAAGCAAAGTCGCGCGCAAATCATAGAATGCAACATACGAGCATGTATAGCGAGTCGTAGTCCTGAAAACTCGCTACCATAGTTGTGATGAAAGGATGACCGGCAACTTTAGCCAGAACATTTCGTTCGTTGCGCACATGCTCCACCTGCTTGAGCCGGATCACTGCACAGTCCCGGTCAGCACCCTTTTATTTCCGCATTCCGGTGTTTTTAGCTTACCATCGACTTTCCGAAGCACCTTGAGCGCATATACGCGCTCCTCCTCGGCGGGTTCTGCGTGGGCCAACTTTGCCAGCCAGACGCGCGCAAACGTGCCTAGAACCAAGCGAAACTAGTCAGCCGTTCTGCCCGGATTTCATGATTATATCCGCAGCGATTCTTACCCGTGCCAAGTGTTTTTAGTAGTGTGAAATCGTCGGGTCTTAGCTGTGATGAATGTCCAAAATCTGTCGTCTTTGCTATCTCCGACAGGGATACGGGTGAAGGCTGTGGTGGCTTCCATTCTTGCGCGCGGTCATATTGTACACTCTCCGCATTGTTTGACGGCGGCGGTGATGACGATTGTGGTTGTTGTTGGCCGTTTGTCTGTGAGTTTGCTTTGGGCTCGGAATCGTGGGCGGAGGAGTGCAGGATGGGCGGAACGAGCGCTTTGAGTGCGGCAGCAGCCATGGCGGGCGGACGGCAGGCTGGTGGTCGCTCTGCCGAGAGCGATTGGAATGGAAACGAGGAGGATGAGGATGAGTAGTACGATGGTCAGGCTGTTTGATGGTGCGATGTGAAATAAGTGGTTGGAGTGGTGTGGTAGATTGTTGGGATCGAGTGGAGGATGAAGTAGAATGGTCAGATGGATCTGGAATCTGGATGATTTGCGGCTCTGATTGTGGACCGTGGTAAGGTGGATAGGTTGACGGGTTATTGGGAAACTATGTCATGGTACCAGGCTAGACTGGCAAGACTGCGAGACTTAGACTGGGCAGCAGTTGTTGCCGAGGGTTGTTTGGTACCAAGTACCAAGTACCAAGTTACAAGTACTACTAACTTAGAGGCTGTGGAACCGCCAGACTGCGACTGGTCGTGTGTAATAATGCTAGGTAGGCTTGTTTGAATGTGACAGCACGGGTCAAGTCACTATTCAAGGACGGCCAATTTGAGTCAGGAGTAGTCGAGAGTAGGAGATTGATGGGGAAAGGAGCAAATTGAATAGCAACCAAGCACGAATTGTCCACCCAATATGCAAGATTTCATAGAAGTTCTAGAAAGCAGTTTCTACACAATAATCTGACGGATGAATGAGGGAAAGAGTGGGGTGGAGTTCTAGAAAAAGCAACCACCAGTCATGACTGCTGAGTACTCGACATCAAACAACCATTTTCGAAGTAACATCATCAAAACTGTTACACCTATTCTCAAGATCTGAAGCACCCACAAGTAAAACATAATCCCAGCGAGCGACAATCCTGGTCCTCGTGGATCCACGGTCCACCAGTCGAGTTTCGGACTTTTCCACTCCACGTGCCCGATCCACGCTTAGATCTGTTGCAAGAATATGAGAAATAAAGCGTGGTTGATTACTATAGGAGTCTAAGGGCCTAATATAGTTTTTAAGATACGCTAATTAGGGGATTATATTATCCCTAATTAGGTTTTATAATTATCTAATCCCTTAGTATATTCTTTATTATAATATCTTTCCTTACTAGCGTAAACTCTCTTAAAATTATAAATCTTATAGCTATAGCTTTAATAAATAAGTAAAATAAAAAGAATATTATAATAACTAATAAGAAATCTTTACTTAGGAACTAAGTTTATTATCTTAGTTATACTAGATAGTAATCTTTAAGATATTATTCTCTAAGAACTTTTCCTAAAATCTTAATTAAACTATTATAAATAGTACTTAGGTATTTATAGCTCCTTAATCCTTTTAAGAAGGTTTATCTATATAGGAGCTATTAATAGTAGTATATTAAGAAATTATAAAGGATTTATATAGGTATACTAAGGCTACTTAATTTAGTAAGGAATATATATAATCTATATATTAAGGCCTTAAAAAGTAAAGTTTATAAGAAGTAATATATAAGTAGTAATAAAGAACTAAGTAGTAATTACTAGTTTAAGTAAATATAAGAATAAGAGCTTAATTCTATATTTATAAAGCTTTATAATCTATCATCTTCTCTTCTTCTTCTTTATTATACTTTTATAATACTTTTAAGCTAATAGAAGTAAATTCTCTCTTATACTTCTAATATTATTAAATATAAATAACTTTATATACTTTCTCTACTTAAAACTTACTATTTATATTTCCTAAGGCTCTTAAAATAGCTTTTTTAAGTACTCTAAAAAAGAGTAGTTCTTAAAAGTCTAATAAAAGAAACTCTTCTTATTTAGGTATTTATTAGAAAATTATTAACGCTTTAAAGGAAAATAAGTAGAAGTAGCTTTTACTTTATATAACCTATTTACGTAAGAAGGTTAAGACTAAGGTTCTATCTTTTTTACTAAGTTATAAGAAAACTCTTAAGAAATTAGTTTATAACTTAGTTAAGCGTTATTCCTATTTTATAAGTTTTTAGCTAATTAACTAAATCTTAGAAACTAATAAGGAGGAGGAAGATTTCTTTAGTAATATTACTAGTAATATCTCTTATCTTTATTATAAGTTTCTAATACTTTTTATAATACTAAGAATATCTTATTAAATAGTTTTTATTAATAATACTTCTACTTAAGAATTAGTATATATAATAAGAAGTTTAGACTTATTAAAAAGTAATTATAAAGCTAAGTATAAAACTTTTATACCCTTTAACTTATTATAAATATACTTATTTTATACTAGGACTCTTATAATAGTCTTAACTTATAAGTATAAAGCTATTAAAAAGAAGTTAGTAAACTTAGTAAAGTATAAAGAGTTTATAAAATAAGAAGTAAAAGGTTATATAAGTTAACTAGTCTTTACTAATAAGAGCTTAAAAGAGACTTATAAGCTTATTAAAACTATTAAAGCTATACGTAATAAATATAAGTAAGAAATAAAGTAAGCTAAACTTTAAAAGTATAAATATAAGGCAAGCTTAATAATAATTCTTAAAGAGCTATTTACTACGTATAGTTATATAAATATAGTAAGACTAACTACTAAGAAGAGTATAGATTATTAAGAGAAGTAAGTAAAGTTCTTAGACTCTAACTAGTATCTTACTTTTAAGAATATTAAACTCTTAAAGAAGAAAGTAACTTAGGAATTACTCTTTTAGCTTTTAAAGTATTACTAGAAAGATAATAGTATTCTAGTAAAAGTTACTAATATCTTAATACTTATATCTTAGTAAAGAATCTATTAGTATTTAAGTACTTTACTCTTAATTAAGAATATTCTATTATTATCTTCTTATTTAAAGACTTTTATAATATATATAACTATAGAAGAAAAGTAAGAAAAAGCTTATAAGCATTACTAAGACTTATTATAAGTTTATACTTATAATAGATATATTATTAGTATATATAAAAGGAATAAGGCTTCTTTCCTAAATAGCGCCTATATTAACTATATATTTAATAGTAAGCCTTAAACTTATTTATTTTATAAAGACTATATTTTACTATAAAGTTAAAAGAAAGATCTAAATTCTATTATTATTTAATTATTTACTTCTCCTAGTATTCCTAAGTTACTAATTAATAAGGAGTACTTTAAAATAGTTAAAATTATTATAGAATTAGTAGCCTAGGTAAAGCTCTTAGAGAATAATAAGAAGAAGTAGGCATAGGCCTTAAAGAAATAGAACTTTATAGGATTATAGTAAAATATATAGTAGTAGTTCTTTAATATTTCTATATTTTCTAGTCTTATCTTATTAATTTATTAAAAAGTAGACTTTAGTAATAGTCCTAAGGATTACTAAGGAGATTTAAAGATAACTTATTATATTTAAATATTCTTAATAATAGTCCTAAGGATTACTAGGAAGATCTAAGGGTTTAGCTTATTTATTATAGCTTATAATAGTTTACTTAAATTAATAATAAAATAAAAGTAATTTCTTATAAATAGTTTCTTAAATAAATATAATTAGGAAAGGTTATAAAAGAGATAATAAAAGGTTAATTTTTCTTTTCTTTCTTATAAGTATCTTACCTATATCTATATATAGGATAATTTCTTATCTAGGAGTAGCTTTCTACTATCTTTATTCTAATCCTAAATATTATAGGCTAGTACTAGGGTATATAGAACTACTAAGTATTATAGTTAGCCTAAATATATTAATATTTTATAAGAATTCTTTAGTTATATCTATTTCTTATAATAGACTAAGTTTAGAGTAATTTATAAGAAAAACTTTTACTTTTATAGTATTTAGTAATAAAGGATTAATACCCTAATAGTCTTCTTTAGAATTAGATACCTATTTATATAGATCTATTACTTTTAGTATAGGCGTATAGATAATTAAAGTAGTAATTCTATTATAGCTTCTTAGCTTTAATAATTTATCTCTTTACTCTTATTATTCTAGTAATATAAAGATTAATTCTTAATCTACTATAGCTAAGAGGATTTCCTTCTTTACTAAGCTTTAATTTAGGAGAGTAGAAATATTATTATTCTTCTCTCTTATTAAATCTTATAGTACTATAGAATATTCTATCTTCTATATAATTTATTCTATTTACTTTAGATTACTTTACGCTAAAGTTAAAATTAGATTAGAAAGAATATATTCTAATATTATAGAAGTCTCTAAGTTACTACTTAGGTTATAAATAATTATTATAAGATATTTCTTTTTATATCTATAAATACCTACTTTAGCTTTTTAAACTTTTCTTATAAAGTTAAGAAGAATAATAAGTAGACTTAGATAATATCTCTTAGTACTAAATCTCTTAATATTAATTAACTTTACTAAAAGATTTTTTAATCTATTAAGCTAGTTTTTCTTAGTTATAGTAAATATATTTATTTTACTTTTATACTCTTTATCTAAAATACCTTTAAGATTATTCTTACTTAGTTATTTATACTTAAAGTATAGCTAGTTTTAGTAATAATATTTATTTTCTTTTTATATATATATCTATATAAGGTAATTTCTATAGATAAGATTTTTAAGTACTCTTTTATTAAGTATTTTAAGAGCGTATATTTTTAGAGAGTAAACTTTTAAGACTTTATAAAAACTAAACTATATTACTTAGAACTTAGTTTTATTTAAGTTTTTAAGAAGTATATAAGAACTTATAGGAAACTTAATAATAAAGTTCTTTTTTAAAATTATATTACTATTAATAAGGTTTAAAGCTATAGCTTATTTTAATAAAGCGTTATAATAGATTTATTTAGTAATTCTAATCTTCTTTAGGCAATTTTTAGTAATTATATAGATAAGAGATATAATACTAGTTAATTTAGTCTATTTATCTTTCTTTACTTAGTTTATTTTAAAGTCTTTAGAATCTTTTTTATAGATAAGAAAAAAGGAAGATATTCCTAATATAGTATAAGCTTATACCTTAGTAGTATAAACTATCTAATTTAGATATAGATCTTAGTTAGCTATAAGTTTTTCTTTTAAGAACTTAGTTAAGAATATGCCTAGTAGGCTATTAAATCTCTTAATTTTCTTATTAGACTAAGAGTTATATAAGGCTATTAAGTAGTACTTAGTCTTTATCTATTATAATAAAGATAGAATTACGTCTAAGATAAACTAAGGTCTATTATCTAAAGTTAATAATTAAGGAAGACTATATTTTAAAATAATTTTCTTATAAATAAATTCTATAACTATAGAAGTAATAATATTTAGTACTACTTCTATAATAAGCTATCTTATAGTATAATTAATTATATAGATAATATACTAGTTTCTAAGGAGACTCTATAAAAGTTTACTAATTAGGTTAATTTTCTAAGCCTTAAATAGCTATAAGTTTTATACTTAATAGTAAGACTTATACTTAGGTCTACTTTAATCTATCTATTAAACTTAATATATAAAATAGAACTTAATAAATTCCTAGAAGTTATTCTTTATTCTAGGCTACTAACCTTTTAGTTTAAAGATACTAGTAAGGCCTATATATAATAGGTACCTATACTAATTATATACTTTCTTAATAAGGTCTTAGTAATAAAGAAGATAAATATAAAGTAAACTAGTAAGTATCTTAGCTTTAGTAGAATCTTTCTTTAAAAATAGATACTTATATTTCTTTTTAATATTACTATTAAGGTTAATTTAAAAATAATTAAGAACGCCTTTTTAGAGCCTTTTCTATACGTTAGTAAAGATAGTATAATTTTTTTTTTTTAATACTTCTTATAAGCCCTATATATAGAAAGCTTCTTATTTTTTCTACTTTTATAAAGATTTTAATAAAGTAGCTTATACCTTAGAAGATAAATTATTATTACTATTTTTAGGTTCTATTTCTTAGATAATATTAATTTATTCTTCTTAAAAGTTTAGGTAGTAACTAAGAGTATTAGAAACTACTACTTAAGAACCTTTATAATATATAAAGATAAGATTAAATTCTTAGAACTCTTTAATTTATTAAGTAATATATTAAGTATTATTCTTAATTATATTTATATACTATAAGTTATTATAATTTATAATTACTTTAGTAGTCTTTCTTAAGAAGTAGTATTAGTATTTTCTAATTATATCCTTAACTATAAGAAGCTTTTTCTTATATACTAGATAGTTAAGTTTAGCTCTATTTAGCTTATAGCTATTAAAAGTAATTAAGTACTATTTACTCTAGTTATTTTCTTATACTAGCTTATAACTAATTATATAATTTAAAGTATTTATCTAGAGCTTTATAAGCTTTTATAAGTTATATACTACTAAGATAGGTAATAAAGTTAATAGGGTCTTAATTCTATTAAAGGCTATAATATATTAATAGGTCTAAGTAATAGGGTAGTATTTCTTTTTCTTAATATCTAGGTTAGCCTTCTTTAAGAGATTAAAAATAAGAGTAGTAATCTTAGTAAAGTTCTTAATATATTATTAGTAGTATAAGATAAGATTAAGGAATTAATATACTTTATATATATTCTTAAGTATAGGCTAAGACTTAATTAAGGTAGTCTTTTTATATAAAGATTAGATTTACTAACCTTTTACTTTATAGCTATAGAATTTAATCTTCTTAACTTTAAAGACGTATTTATTAAAATAAGTATAGAGCTTATTATCTTAAAAGATCTTTAGAACTTAGATAATATACTTATAATATTTCTTTATAATATCTAAGTAAATAATAATATTATTTAAGTAAATAACTATATAGGTTAATAAAAAAGGTTAGAGAAGTATATTTATTATACGCTAAAAGAATAATAGTATATTTATTAATCTAAAAGGTATAATAAGGAACTTATACTTCTTAGACTTAGTATTAAAGGCTATTTTCTTAATATCTTTTTTTACTATATAGACTTACTAATAGCTTAATAGAAAGTTAAGCTTAGAAAAGAATCTTACTTTACTAATAGTATTAAAATACTTATTAATCTATAATAAAGAATAAATATTCTTATATATAACTATATTAAGTAGATAATAGTTAATATATATTCTCTATTTTCTTTTTAGCTTTAGTATAAATAGAATAAAGAAACTCTAAGGACTTCCTAAGACTTTAATAAGTCCTTTAGTAAGTAGTTCTTAAATCTACTTTTCTTACTCTTTTAGTTATAGGCTAAATATTTAATAATAAGCTTAGTTATAAAGAGGAGCGTTCTTTATAAGGATTTTATAATTAAACTTAAAGTATAGTAAAAGTTTAGGAAGAGTATAATAAAAGGATCTATAATAATTATTTAAAAGTTTCTATATATCTTTATCTTTTAGAGTAAGTTTATTAATATTAAGGTTATTAGTTATTAAGAAGATATTAGGCTATTCTTATATTCCTTAAATTAGCTAAAGAACGCCCTTAATTTTATTTTTTACTCTTTTTACCTTATTCTAAAGTACTTAAAAAATTATATAGAAAGAGCTAGCTATAAACTACTCTATTTATTCTAGGTAGCTCTTTTTATTCTAAAGAGGCTCTACTTAGTATTTTATAGTAAGCTTATAAGTATATAAGTCTTTTAAGTATTACTCTATAAGCTTAATTTGTTCTATTATCTAATTAATTTATAGATTATATAACTAGAACTATAAGAGTTTAAAAATAATATTAAGATTAAAGATATCTAGGATATAAGCCTTAAAGTAGCTATAAAAGGTCTTAATATAATAAGGTAAGTAAATTCTAAAGGAAGTTATAACTATATAGCTATTTATAAAAGTAACTTCTTTCTTTAGAATAGATATTATAAAAGCTTTAAGTTTTTTAATAATCTTTTAATTAATATAAATAGAGTTAGCTCTTAAGTCTAAGAAAGCTACTATCTTAATAGAATAATTTTTATAATATAAATAAATAAGTAAATATAAGAGAGTATTACTATATTTATTTATATAGTTAAGAAAAGCTTATTAATTATTATATAGATAAGTAGAGTATTCTAATTCTAAGCTAGAAGATTCTTATTTATCTTTTAATAATAGTAGTTTTTTAAACCTTATTATTACTAGTTAGGCTTTTTATAATTTATAGCATAGTAGCTAAGTTTACTATAATTTTAATATTTAAGTTTAAAATTATTTATAAGAGCTTTTCTACCTTTAGAGTCCTTTTTATAAGAAGATTATAACTTCTTATTAAAGTTAAATTTCTTAAAGTATTAAGTATTATATTATCCTCTAGAATAGTAACTATAGCTATTTATAGTATTAAGCTATCTTAAATTATTATTATCTAACTTAGGCTTATTATTAGTATAGCTATTATTATTAACTTCCTTAAAATATTTCTTAGAATTAATATCTAGGGTAGGCTCTTTATCTTTTTTAAAACTAGAAAAGATTTTATTAAGCTATCCTAACTTATAAGTATTATAAGTATTATATACGTTTTTATAGAAGTCTATATTATATTTAATAATCTCTTATTTAAAGGCTAAAATATTAACTATAAGGTTAAGAATAGTACTATACTTATACTTAGTTTTAAAAGTAATCTATTTTTTAAAGCCTTCTTAAATTTAGATACCTAATTTATAATTAGTAGATATAAAATTTATTTAAGTCTATAGAATATAAAGATAATAAATAAATTCCTTAGTAAATAAAACTTATAATATATAGTCTTACTAGATACTAATCTTAAGTATATCTTTTTTAATACTAAATATAGATTAAAAATAAGTAAAGAAGTAAGATAAACTTTTAAGTATTTTAAACTCCTCTATAACTTATTATTAGGCTAAATTAGCCTATAGAAGACGTTACTTAATAAAGAGATATTTTCTAACCTTAGTAATTTTCTACTACTTAAGTAGAGTAGAATCTAATAGAATAATATCCTTACTAGCCTTAAAAGTATAAAGAAGGCTCTTAGCCTAAGTATTATATTTACTTAGTTTCTTAGAGAATAAACTATTAGAAGGTATCTTAAACTTAGTTAAATATTATCTTTATTCCTAAGGAATATTTCTTATTATCTTAATAAGTTTTTAGAGGCTAAAAGTTTAGAAGAGTAATTTAATAGTTTTATCTAACTTCTTACTTAGCTTTCTTATAAAGTCTAAGTAAGTAATATTTATTTATAAAGTATCTTAAGTTAATACCTACATCTAAATATAAGCCTTAATTTTATTTACCTAGTAATCTTAAGTATATAGAGTAAACTTACTTATATTAAGATAAGAAGTTAATTTAGTAATATAATTTACTATTTTCTACTACTAAGTATATTAGACGTCCTTTATAGGTTTAGGGCTATAATCTTATTTAATTTACCTATTAGTAGTAAAGTAAAATAGTATTCCTTAAGGAAGAGTAGGCCTATTTATAGACTACTAATTTCTATTATTATTACGTTAGAAAGTTTAGTTATAAGCTTAAAGAACGTAATTAGGTTCCTTAGAAGTATAATTCTAAGCCTAAGAAAGAGTTTATAGTTTAATAAAAGAATAGTTAATAGTCTAGAGATTAACTTACTATATACTAATAAAATAGTTTAAAGCTTAGGACTCTAATTACTAAATATTAATAACCTAAGTTATAAGGTTAAGACTAGGATTTAGTATATTAGAAAGATTATTTAGTAATATAGAAGTAAGTTACTTATTCTAAGAACTTAAGTTAGTAACCTAAGCTTAGTATTATACTTACTAGGTATTTTATTTTATAGCTTAAGCTATAATATTATTATACTAGTTATTTATTTTAGTAAAGAGGAGTAATAGTTTTAATAAAGAGTATAATCTTAGTAAAGTAAAAAAAGAGTCTTAAGGTCTAGACGTTTCTATACTAAAGTTAATTAAATAGAATTTAAAGTTAAGAAATTATTCTAAGGTAGATTTTTATACTTTCTTAGTATAGATAAAATCTTAATCTAATTTCCTAAGATAACCTAAGGCTAAGAGTCTATATTATTACTTATTAGCTTTAATTTATATAGTAAAGTTCTTATAACGTTATCTTAAGGAATTTTCTAAGGAAAAGTTCCTATATTTTATCTAATAGTTATATAATTAACGTAGCAAAGGTTAGTAAGGATAAGGAGAGTATTATTATAAAAGAAATAATTCTTATAATATATTTAATAATCCTTAAAGTAGTAGTTTAAATTAAAAATAATTTAAGACATTTTTTAGGATATATTATATATATATATATAAATCTTGTTTATTATTTTTTAGCTATACTAATAGGCTATACAGACGTTACTCTTAATAAGTAAATAAAAACCCTTATTTAATTAGCTAATCTACCTAAATCTAGCTAAGCTAGCTTACTCTAAGCCTAAGGCCTAGTCTAGCTTTAGCTAACCCCTATATATTTAGTAAACTAAGGCGCTAACTATATAAGAGAAAACCCTACTATTATATTCTATATACTAATTTATACTAAGGCTAATAATATACTCTACTAAGCTTTATTAACCTCCTAAGCTATAGAAGCTTTAGTAGATTAAGAATAGCTAAATTCTAAGGAATATCTAGCCTATTAGCACTTCTTTAAGCATATTATTTATTATAGGGAAGTATATTCTTCTAATTAGTCTACTACTTTAAGTTTTTAAAGTTACTAATATTATTATCTCTAAGGGGCTAAGATTCTTTCCTTATTATTATATTAAATTCCTCTATTTATGCTATAATACTAAGTCTAAGATAGCGCTAATAGTCTACTAAGAGCTATCTATTTACGCTATGCTTTACTTTTAAGCTAAGATCTAAGTCCTTTAGCTTAGTATATTTTAAGTTACTTTCCTTAAGTCTACTAGCTTATTTCTATAGCGCTATATTTGTACTAACCTAAGAGTACTATACTTACTAAGCTATAGTGTTTTAGATCCTATAATTTACTATTGTATTATTTAGTTTAATCTTTACCTTAACTAATTATAGCTAGATTTTAGGCTTATTAAGCTAAGGCTACTCCTTTAATTTAATTACTAAGAGCTATAAAAAAATTAGCTTTAGTATACTAAATTTACTACGCTTTAGTAATATTATAGCTTTATTTATATATAGCTTTACGTACTATATAGCTAGTAGCTAGTTTTTAATTATATAATTTTTAATGCTAGTCTATTATTATTAGTAAGGCTTTAATAAGAATAATCTTGTAACTATATATAGTAGTTACGTAATATAAAAATTTATACTTTTTATAATATATTAAAAAGAGCTATAGCTTATTCTTTATACTTACTAAAAAGGGAAGGTAAACCTTTCCTAAAAAGGGGTAATTATAGCTTTAAAAGCAAGGAATAATTACCTTTTTAGAGTAGTAAGGAAGATAGGAATTAAACCTATGCCCTATAGATTCTTAAGCAGGTAGGGCCTACTACAAGATTGTAAGTACTACTACTATACTACTTCCCCTAGGATATATTATAGTAAGGAATATTATTATATATAAATCTTAAGAATCGTTTTCTAATATATAGTTACTAGGTATTAGGCTATAATAAGGCTAGCTAATTAAGGAATAATATTCTTAGAGTATATTCTACTAGATGTTAATCCTAAGTAATTATTAATAATAAGGTAAATCTAGGGATTTCTATAAGAGGTCTATTATTTAGAGGTTCTAATTAAATTAAATTATTACTACTAGATATTATAAGAATATAAGAAATAAAGCGTAGTTAATTACTATAAGAGTCTAAGGGCCTAATATAGTTTTTAGGACACGCTAATTAGGGGATTATGTCATCCCTGATCAGGTCCTACGATTATCTAATCCCTTGGCATGTTCTTCATCACAACAGGATCCCGCCGTTATTCAGGTTCCATCAAAATGAGAAGCATTGCCCATGTCATTACCCATCATGTCCTGTTGATACGGCACTCTTCGTCGAGAATATCTTGAGTTCTGATGCCTCATGGTAAAGCTGCTTTTGTAAGTTGCATCTCACGCGTTTTGAGTTTGTCTTGCGGTCAGCATATCGTATATCGTTCTGCATGCAATACCAGGCGACTTTTATGTCTCGCAGCTGAGAGGCAGTTACGGTTGTCTAAAACGTATGTATAGTTGTGGACGTCGCCACGAGATGAAGATTACCAAGGCGCCTTTTTCCATCCATTCCTTTTAGCTGGGGGTATTCGCAGTAAGCCACCTGAAAACACCAACTCCTAAAACCCTCAAGGAAAACAGCATATAAACGTACTTCTCATCTGCCATAGTGCCCGTGTAAAGACAAGTCGACACCTTTTTCGAATCGTGGATCAGTCTGGTAATCTAGTGTAGGTCGCTGGGGAATTGAAGATATAGGAAACGGCGATGGGTTTCTGGGAGTGAGTGCCTGAGCTGGCAATTCAGGAACACCGTTTTGGTTGTCGGCCCATTTGTTGATGGATCCCAGCATCACCTTCCACATATTGCCGCCTACACGGACTCCTCGGTGCGTGAAGGTCTCGAAAGGTTCATTGTCCACGATGTCGAACGCAATCTTTTCGTACTTCTTCAAGTCATCCCAGCGGTCTAGTCGCACGTAGACTTTGGCATCATCGCCGAGTTGGACAAATTGAATGCCAAATTGTGTATCAGGCAGTCCAGCGGTGTGGAGTGCTGCGACTAAATCACGAATATAGTCTGTAATGTCATCGTTGCCTTCAGGTTGCCAGGCATTGCCGTCTGTCAGCACGTAGAGAATTGTCTTCTTCGGCTTTGTTCGAAACACGCGGCTAGTGGAATAGTCTTGAACTCGAGTACGATAGTCGTTCAAGAACTCTCCTATGGTCCCTCTCAAATTGGTGAATCGCTTGCCAGGAATGAGCGATGGGTTATTCCTTTCAATTTCGGTTACCAAAGCGGTAATGTGGGTGAAAGTTGTTCTCGATCTCCATGAAAATCTCTTTTGTCGAGAAGAGTCGATGGTAAACCGAAGATCTATGCCATCATCATCAAAGCCTTTGGGCATGTACCCAATGTTCTTGCCAAAAGTGATCACTTTATCCCAGTGGCTGGTCATAGTGTGAGAACTATCAATGAAAAATATCTAAGCAAGTGTTAGCCGACATAACTGATTGAACTGCGCCCCAGTCTGGTACTGACGAAATCGCGCTTGTCTAATTCAGGGTGCCATTGCTTGTCCAAACCAGTTCGTTCGTCCCTCCAGCCCTTTATTTCATCTATCGTCCAGAATGGCACAGGGGCTGCCTGGGCTGCCTGGGCTGCAGGCACAGAGTGGACGTCTGTTAAAGTTGCCTTTCTCGTGCAAGGTACCTTGTCCCTAGTATCAACTTGCTTTTCTGAGCATGATAGGCCTGGCTGGCCTGTAGGCTTGACTTGAGGGGATATTGGGACAGCTCTTGGCTCTCCATTGAAGGGAGAGGCGGGTGAGATCACAGGCCTCTTACTGAAGGATATGCTATGACGAAGCCCTTGGTGTGCTTGATCGTGAACTCCATAAGTGTTGTCAGCACTGCTACTTGCGGCTTGGGAGTAGTGTGTGTCTGTATCTGTGAATGCTGTGTTTATGGATGTTCCTGAGTTTCGACGTAGTTTTAACGACAGTCTGTTGTCGTTGCCATGATGGTCTAGACCTCCGGGACTAGCCGAGAGAATTGGGCTGGGTTCAGTCCCTTCTAGAGTTCTGAAAGGCGGTGAGTAAGGTATGAAGCTTCCAGTCGTTCTCACACCAGTCGGGTCACTAGCAACTCGGCCCTGCAGGGCGGGCTGACCATCTACAAGAGGATATGCTGGAGCGGGTAGGCTTTGTGTCATTCCGGCTTCTGCTTTGTCTAGAAATTTCTGAATCATTATCCATGCCGGATGGTGGTAGAAACGCTCGTCGAAGTTACTAAGCATAAAGGGTATTATATCGTCCAACACTTTCCGGGTGATAACATCGTTCTTCTTCAGGTGGTTCTCTATCAGACATTGGTGATGGCGGTGAACGTACGGAAGGACATCCGTGCCATCGTGGAAGCTGTCTGGGTCACCAAACGCATGATCTTGGCGACTTTGGATCCTTTGATTTTCATATGCTGTAATACCGGCTTGACCTTTAAGCACCCAGGTCGCAGCAAGCGACATAATGGCACCAAATGACCAGACATCGGCCTTTGGTGATATTCGAAGATCAGTCCGGAGGGCAATAGGAATCTCAGGATTGTAATGTTCAGGCGGACCTAAATTACCTGGTTAGCAGATATGTAAACACAATGATTCTCAAAGGGCACATACCGAATGTTCGGCTTCCGTTAGGATAGGAGTTGCGAAGGTGATGACCATCACTGGACATTGCTTAAGCGCGACAAAGACCTAGGTCTCCTAGTTTGGACGAGTAGCTATATGGATTGTGGCTTCTACCTTTGACGACCAGTATGTTGCGTGGGGTCACGTCTGAATGTACGCTACGTTTCTTAGTAACTGTCTGAGGTTTTACGTTCGGCCTACATGAGGACTTACCGATGAATTTCATTCCCATTTGTAGAGGGAATTGATCGATCTGTGTTGCTGATCTTGTTGAGGGCGCGTGGTATCTGTAATAAACTTCTCCAGAATATGAAAACATCGGCATAGGTTTGAGGGGGTGTAGTGGTTCTGAAGTAATCTTCTAGAGTCCCTCCATCTGCGTATTCGAGAATGATGTTGAATGTCTGATCATGCTGAAAACTACCGTGATAGCGAATGATGTTGGGATCGACTCTGGTTTGGTTGTTTCTAAGGGCAATATGTGACTCGTTTTCCAAGCGGAAAGCATTTTGATCTTCTACCTTGAAAGACTTCAAGACATATAGATGAAGACTTTCAGCAGGCTGGTTGTCAAGCCGATCATAGGCAGGATGAATCTCGATAAGATATGTCGTTCCGAAGCCACCGCAACTCAGCTGCTTTACACAGCGGAATGGTAGGATGCGCCGAGCGTCAAACGTTAATTCGCGATGATAATCGATTTCGGGAGGACAGAACTTCCATTGCATATCCTGGAAATCGCGCCAAAATTGTGGGGGAAAGTGTTAAGGACATGATCCGTCGAAAGGTAGATTTGCATCCGCCAGGTTAGGATGTTTGAGAAAATGCTTAATCCAGCTACCCTTATTGATACAAAGCAAGATAGAAAAGATCTTGATAGAGCCAGCACTAATTTCCTTTAAAGCCACGGGGTCTTGATTATCGTTGTTACGGAATACTGCGTCGACAATTCTGCGAAGGTTATGGGTTTCAAAGAAGGATCTGAGGGCATTGATTGGCACGTATAAAGCGTCTTGGTCAGCTACAGTTGACCACTCGTCTTGACTGGGTCGTATTCCTTGCTCCTGGTGACTGTCGATGAATTCTTGAAACTCATATAGGGCTTCGTGAAAGGGAGCTTCCTCACCAGGTGCGTACGAGTCCAAATCTTGCATCGTGAACTGAGAGAAACCGATGATTGTTCCTGGCAAATCGCGAAAGCCAGACAAGAAGACAGCTCTTGGATGACAGGTTAAGCGAAGATGGTAAGAGTAGAAGTAAAACAATACTCTAACGTCCACGAAGTCGAAAGAACGGCATGTCAAGTAGGACGAGGACGCGGGAAAGATAATCCTTGCAAGGACAATAAACGTTGTATAAGGTAGGCTGGAAAAAAAGGTGAGGCGGATGGGAACTTGGGATGCAAACTAAGGAATCCCAACAAGGTCTGGGGCTGAAGCAATAGGCTTTCATACATACGTTGCGGGAAAGAACTTGGAAGATAGCTCAAGACCGACAAAATAGACCGATTGGCTTTCGCTCTTGGTGCTTGGTGCTCTGCCTTACCAGACACTGCCACTTCTTCAGAGGGCAGATTGATCAAGCTGCATAAGTGAGATAGCAAAAGGCGGCTCTATTCTGCAGGACTACCATTCAAAGGCACTCGATGTCCTCAAGTAGCTACTTTGTCATGTAGCGATTTCATCAGGCTGAGGCTGAGGCCGGGGCCGGAGGCCGGTCAGGCAGACTAAATGTATTGAGATATGTCTTCCGAAAGGTGTGGTGGGCTGAGCGACTAGGACAATATGCCTCGTTCATCAGAACCGCACGCAACCAAAAGCAACTATACTTGACAGATTCTAAATAGTCTAATGTACGTGGCGTTATACCGAACAATGGAAAGATTTGAGCCGGAAATGTGAACTGAATCGCTGTAATATGGCGTATTCTTGCTATTGGCCAGACTGATTGTTCTGCCGACGCTGCTGTAGCCTCCTCTGTTCAATACAATGCGATACATATGACAGAGGAAAAGTTATAAACGTGATGGGAGCCGAGATTGCGAAGAACGTCCCTAAAGCCTGCCAGGTTCAAAGTAAGCCTTCAACCAAAAGAGTACTAAACACTTAAGTAGTAGAGAAGATGAAGAGGCAAAAACGCGTCACATACCTGAGGAACGAAAACCCTACGAGGTTTTCCAGAATCGGATGGCCATTGAACAATATCGGTACTCATTAGACTCTAGGAAGCGATTAGTCTTGTATCCTTGTTTCATGAGGAGAGAATACTTACTGATATGAACGTGCTGGGTAGGAATAGAAGAGTAACTACAGTGATGATTCGCATGAAGATAGTTTCCTGTTCAGTTCTAAATGAAACATCTGACATTTGCTGCGCCATGTATTTCATCTCGATGGCTGTTTTGTGGCTTTCAATCGCCGTTTTCTGAGCCTCTTTGCCTAGGAACAGGTTGAGAGTCATGTTAGTGTGCTCCACGACACAGAGCAAAAGCTCCTTACGTTCTTTTAACAGCTGATGCAAGGCAGTAGCTCTCGACTCTAGCATTGCAAGATCTGAGATGGCGTTATCAGAGTGCTCGGCGAATTCAGTGACTGCGTCCTCGCAGTCCTGTTTTAGCTTGTCGGGCAGGTCCTTTTTTTTTATCAGACTCTGATAGTACTTTGAGATTTTCTCCAGAATATGTTTGTTCATTCCTAGTACAAAAATGACTTCATTTACCTTCTCCACTAAGTGTTGAACCCTTTGTAGATCTTTCAATGAAAACTTGGTGTTGAAATTGCTTTCAAAGTCTTTTGATTCGTGGAGAGATAGCAACGGTACTGCTTGATCAGTTGAGGGAAGAACTGGACGACTTGATCTGAGGCCGAATCCCGTTGAGCGGTGGGCTAGCCTTGAAAGCCGTCCAGTATCTTGCCGCTGAAGGGAAGAGAATGTCAAAGACCTCTGAAACTTTGAAAGTAAGACCTCTCGATCGCTAGTTGGAGCCTCCATCTCGGCAACCGTAGCGTCCGACGTTGCTTCTTGAGTAATTTCTTCCAGATGCTCGAGGTACCTCCTCCAACCCTCGGTACACCACTCATGAATCACTTGGTGCTGCATCATAGACGCCTGAAAAGCAGACTCAACAGTGTCCAAATTTGTAAATTTGAAGCCCCTGTTTCCACTGGCAGTCTCCTGTATGCGCTTTCTTAATAGGCTGTTCGCTTTGATTATGATCCAGACAGCTCGGCCAAATTTCACATCAAAGGAGTGATAGACGGCTGCTTGGCGTATGGACCATGGAGAGCCATGGGCTGTTTTCTTGAACTCAACAGATCGAAGATTATAACACATTTGTATTTGAAGTCCAGAACGACCCAACTCGGGGATTTGCTGCTGAGCTAGGAAATTACTGAGACTGTTCTCAGCTCTGAAGCTGCTGAAATGGGCATCTTTGGCATTTTCCTGATCCCCAAAAGGAAACAAATGGTCCAGATATACTGGCATAACCTGATGATGTGACAACACAGATGTGAACATATCTCGAGTGACACTCAGGGGATCTCGCGAAGACCGGGCTTGAAAGAATCTGTATTAAAGTTTAGTGTTGATGTGACATTCTGAGATGTGATGGTTATTGATGGCCACGTACACTGCTCGATACAAGGGATCGCACTGTTCTTGTGAATCAGATCGCCTAAGGCGTTGTTGGAGTTGAGTATCGTTTTCGACTTGCAAGAAGCCCAAGCCTAAATACTGCATTTAGCAACGAAACTCACAAGATACCCAGCTTCAGAGCGTACTAGGACATCCTCTCTCAAGCTCAAGGAGCCCAACATTCAACTTTCCATCTTGATCAAATAATCGCTCCTCTTCCTTGTTAAGTCGTTCAAAGTTTTCTTTCAAAAGATAGTCGCTTTGCCGTGGCGACACAAGCTCGAGAGGGTACTTCTTAGCACATAAGAACGACCTAGTGAAACAGTCCATCTGTCAACCAAATTGAATAAGTCAGCTTGCAGTACGTGTATCAAGCTCTTCATGTCGTACTATGGATAGCTCATTCTTCGAACACTTCCCAGATGGTATGGAACTATTGATATATCTTGAGCTTTACGAGAGATAATCTGTGAAGAAGGCGGGCAGTGCTGGCTCTGCCTACCTAAATCAGTCCTGTCGCCGCTTGACCGGTCCACTCAGATTAGCCTGCGACAACAGAAGCTGCGGATGAAAATTGAAGTCAAAATTCAATACACCTGAGTAAATTCGCCTCAATTACGAATCCCAGAGAGGAGGGGTTAGGAGCATGTCCAAAAGTGCCATTATAATACCTCACAACAACGTTGCAACCACCATATCCTACAGGTATGCTCTGCCCAAGTGGCATTTTCCAAGGAGCTTTAGGCTCTCAATGCGTGACATGCGAGGCGAATTAGGTATATACAGCCGACTTACGTGTAAATCAAGAAAAGCCGATTGTCTTCCCCCGTTGGCAAGGCGGACGCCCGCATCGTCCTCGCTGGATTTTCTATCAGGCTGAGCCCTTCGAAGGCAAATTTCACCTACCCAACGGTGGCCTTGCCACTTCCAAGGGCATGGGAAGCTTCTGTAATCGTGAAGGACGCTAAACAACGGCTTTTAGTCCAATCAGTTGATATTATCGAAGCCTTGAGGCTCAATTAGCTTCAAAAAATGGCTTCCAAGACATACGAAATATGTCAGTCAGCTACCAAGGCTGGACAGCTTTTCTCATACACTCAAGAGTGGACCAATTGTCGAGAATATGTCTTCCTATCTGTTAGTATTGCGTCTATTGGAGACTCTGTAGCGATGACTTGGCTTCCTGTAGCTGGAGAAGGAGACGCAATGCAAGCGGAGTTCAGACCACTTTATAGGGCTCCGCGAGGTTTTCTCTAAGACTGCAGTCCGTTGGTCACAGTTTCTCAAGAAGTTGCTTTGGGTAGTATTGGCATTGGCGCCTAGACTACAGTCAACGTCGTAGTTCCCCTCCACCTACACCAGAGTAGAGTAGATTTGGTTCGTCAGGCATCCTAGGTTGTAGTCGGCACGCTCGAACGCAAATCCAACTGTGTGTGATGGAAGAACCCGCATGCCCATTATTCTTCCATGGCGAAGCTGCTTTTTCCACAGTTCCAAGCTCATCAGCTTCAAAACTAGTCGCTGTCATGCTCCCGTACTCTGAGCTTTCTGAGCTTTTTTCGTTGAGCCTAAGGGTAGTACTTAAATTGTGAAATGGTGTTGGTCAATGTCGTACTTACACTGTCTAATTTGGCTGGTATTTTGAAGCAATAATGATCCGCAAGGAACTGTCCGAGTAAGAAGACTGCCAGCAATATACCTTGGTACTCAGTGAGGGTCGCTTACATGTACCTTGAAATCCGACGCGCCGTAATCAGGCCATTCTTCTTGTAGAAAACCCTCAACAATTTGTTGCGTCAAATCGTAATGTTCCACTTTGTCATCCACAAAAGCGTCCGTCATAGTTGCGCTGTAGTTTATGGATTCAATCCTATAACAGATAAGCTCCGAGGTAACTTGCCAAGAGCTGGGGTCGTATCAGAGCTCGTGCGATTTCGATGACCTACGTTAGTGTGCAGAAGCGGCTAATAGGACATGAAGGCAGAAAAGGCAGGCCGAGACGGATTTGCAGGTTCGCGAACAAAGCTGAGAAAGGGCGTAAGATGCTAAATCACTGAAGACGCCCCAAGTGAGTGAAAGCGAAGAGATGGAAAAGCCACTGTTCTTTCCATCAGTCGCATGATTTGGTTGCCTTGTTTGGAGCGTGCTTGGTCATTTGACGACGGAGAGAGCCTTCAAATCTTTGGCAGACCGAGGAGCATGGCTGACATCGATTTGATTGCAGGCCAGCCTTGCTGGACGGGAACACTCGGCTACGAGGGTAGGAAAATGATCGAATCCTGTTTGAGACGGGGAATCTACTTCGTTGCTTCCACCTGCTGGATACTGTAGCAGTAATAGAAAGGCAATCGAAGGATGTGAAGCTATACAGCGCATATAAAGAGGAAGTGACCTCATTTGAGGGGTCTATACCCTTACATGCTGTACGGTCGAAAGGAGCCCCAAAGGCCCCCCGGCTTTAGCAGCCCTGGCATCAAGATACCATGTTAAACTGGACATTGGATCGAAGCGCCTCACTGCATAGCATGAAAGAGGCAGACTGATCGCGAATGATAATGCAAGTAGTCATGATTTCATCATGTACAGCGCTCAGTGCCCCAACTGCTGAATTTAGCAGAGCCTCATTGTGTGACGGCGCAAATAGGCAAAACAGCGCAAGAGTCTATCTGATAATCTTGATTTTGATATTAGTACAAGTTCGCACACCCTTTATGCTGATGCTCGGGTATTTAGGATCAAAGCCACAATCAACCTGTAGATGTTAGCCAAGCGTCCGCGTCGAAAGGCAAATTTGGGATAGCAAACCCATAAAGTCCTAGGACTTCGGCAAAAATAAGAATCAAAACCATTCCTACGAAAATCCTTGATTGTTGCATGTATGACCGTACTCCCTATCACCGTATTAGCACCGCCCATAATGTGGTGATCTGCGATCATACCATATCTCCCACGATTCCTATCGCATATCCAGCTGCCAGACCAGAGAGGCCCACTGACATGCCCGCGGCTAGATGTAAGAAGGCATTGAATAGAGGATATGTTTCATCTGGTTTGATGCTTCCCGCGACGAGAACGGATATAACGAGGGCGTAAACGGCAATAATACCAGACATGACGACAGGAATGAGGGACTATAGCAGAGTAAGATTGTGTTTACGATCAAATCTCGGGATCAACTACCTTCATGATCAGGTCAGGTCTGTATGTACCAATACCAGCGATACCAATTCCAGACTTGGCGGTTCCGAAGGCGGCTCCCAGACCTTTGCGATGTTAGTGAAGGAGCTAGAAAGCAATCGTGAAGGGATCAACTGACATCCGAATATCATCTATGCGTGGAAAGGCGGTTAGCAAAGCTACTGAAAGCTAGATTGAAGTGATGAACATACTGCAAAGGCTATGCCACCCTATGAGATGTTAGTGATGATGAACTTCATGCTGAGATATGATGATACTCACCATTCCGAAGAAGGGGGCGAACTTTGGGGAGAACTGGGATTCGAGAGCGGCGTCCATGATGGCACGATTGACGATGTATGAGCCGGTGCTGAGCGGGAGTAGCTAGAGTAGTGACCCGAGTGCAATAGCTCTGTTGGTGGTGATATCTCTTCTGGAGGTTGAAGCAAGGCGGAGCCGGAGATAGGCGCGAGCTTGCTAGGACGCTGAATAAGAATTCAACACAAAGTCTTGGCATGACTAGCGACGTATTAGCTGTATCAGAAGCACCAGCCAACCTTCCAACACCACTGCCATCTCGTCCTTCAATGTTCTTGCTCTTCATCAGCGCCTTACTCTGTCCCTTCAATACTTTCTAGCCTTGTTCAGCTATCTCAATCTACGGCGTGCTTCTACTGCTTTTACCTTGTTCTTTCACGGCCGAATCGCTTCTCACTTCATCCGCGTTCCTCCTCTTTCTCGTCGCCGGGCCCTTCATACTGCTCCCTGCACGGCCCGATCCGCTGTTGAACATACTCAGTTGCTTGTCGTTGTTACTTCCTTGGTCAGCTTGCGTTTACAGCGTCGATAGTTGCAGCTCTCCGTTCTCGTCATCTCCGACTGCCAATCACTTTCGATCCGCTGCAAATATCCGACTGACTGCGGGCCAAACCCGCGGTATTCACCTGCTGAGGGTGCTTGTGCACTTGGATATATAGTTCCTGAGAGACTCTTGTTTTACCACAGCTACATGGCAGGATACAATCAACAACAGCAACCACCACATCATGGCCGTGGCTACCCCGCCGAGCAGCAGCGGGATGCTGCCTATAACGAAACCTATGCCGGTCGCTCTCAGACAATGACCTCACAATCATACCAATCGTACCCGCAGGAAAGAGCGCAAACAATCTCGGCCCAAACGATGGACAGAATGCAGCGCGGCCCGCCTTTATACAACCAGCCTGGAAACGGATACCCACCACCAATGCCCAATCAATATCAAGGTGGACATCCTCAGCCAATGCGTGCTCCAACCATGCCTGTTCCGCGATCAGGAGGCCAACCTCAATACCCACCGTCCCATCAGATGCCTCCACAACAATATAATCAGTTTCCTCCTCGAGCCGAATCCCGCCCGCAAACAGGTCGCGCATACCCCAACGGCGCACCACCCAATCGATATCCGCCGCAAGGTCAGCAAGCCCTGCCGGAGCAATATCAGAGAGCGCAAACGCTTACCTCATCGCGACCTCAGATGTATCCAACTCCTGGAGGTGGGTACAATGTTGCGCCTGCCCAGACATTTCGACAACAGCAATACAATCCCATGAACCGAACCACTGCTCAAGGAAGAGTGGTCCCGGAACGCCAGGATGAGCGGACGTTGTCTCTGTCTTCTTATGGTAGAGAGGAACACTCTCATCAAACCATGAGTGGCAGAGTGATCCCTTCCAGAAAACGAGAATCTAACGAAACTCTTCCAGATCGAAGCTCCCAAGGATCAATACCAACATCTCCAGTCAACGCAAGACAACGGACTGGCAGCCAATCAAGCCACCCGTCTCGCAGTTTTTCGATGGCGTCGACTATAATAGATGGCCAAAAAGCTAATGGTGTGCCATCCAGCGCTCAGTCACAGCAAGGCGTAATCATACATCAGCGTCGTGCGCCTCTTGTCTACCCAGCTCTATTGTCAAGAGTGGCCGATTCCTTCAAAGACAGAATCAATCTTCTTGATCAGAGCAAGGATGGTTTGGACTACAAGAGTGCCTTTACGGGAGAGGACGCGGTAACCACAATTGCTTATATCATCAAGACAACTGATCGAAATCTGGCTCTTCTCCTTGGCCGTTCCCTGGATGCCCAAAAATTCTTCCATGATGTTACGTACGCTCATAGACTACGAGATTTGCGTTCTGAACTCTATCAATTCCAGGAAACTGTCGTTGAGGATGTGTCAGAGGTCAATGGTGTGTTTACTCTGCTCACTGAGTGTTACTCTCCCACGTGTACCCGAGATCGTCTCTGCTATTCGATTGCATGCCCTCGCAGACTTGAACAACAAGCTCGATTAAAAATGCGACCTCAACCTATCCTCAAACGTGCTGATTCGCATACAAGTTTACATGACGAAGGTGCAGATGACCATACTCTTTGGAGTACCACGGTATCTAAAGCAGTACTTGATAGCGTCAGCGACAAAGAGAAGAAACGCCAGGAAGTCATCTATGAACTGGCCTACACCGAACGCGATTTCGTCAAGGACATAGAGTACATGCGAGATTTCTGGATGAAACCATTGCGAGACTCACGAGATTCGCCGATACCGATTCATAGACGCGAGGAATTCATCAAGGCGGTCTTCAGCAACATCTCGGAGGTGTACGGTGTCAACTCCAAATTGGCAGAAGCCCTGACGAAACGACAACAAGAAAGTACTGTTGTCCGTAGCATTGGAGACATTTTCCTCGAACATGTGCCGCGCTTCAAGCCTTTCATCACCTATGGTTCACATCAATTGTTTGGAAAGCACGCTTTTGAGACCGAGAAGAAATCAAATCCGGCATTTGCAAAGTTCGTACAAGATACTGAAAGAATGAAGGAATCGCGCAAACTTGAACTCAATGGTTATCTTACGAAGCCCACCACGAGATTGGCGCGTTATCCTCTTCTACTAGAAGGAATCATGAAAAACACGCCAGATGAAGATCCCGACAAGAAGAATATTCCAAAGGCCATTGCTCTAGTTAAAGAGTTCCTGGGCAAGGTCAACGAGGAATCTGGCCGAGCCGAGAATGCTTTCACTTTGATGAACTTGGATAGGGACCTCAATTGGCGTCAGGTTGAGAAAATGGATCTGAGGCTCACTGAGGCAAACCGCCAGCTGCTCTTCAAAGGAATGTTGAAACGACAACCACAGGATCAGCAGGGTGATATTCAAGCTTATCTCTTTGACCATGCTGTACTCCTTGTGAGAGTCAAGACAATCAATAAGAAGGAAGATTTGAAAGTGTTCCGAAAGCCGATTCCGCTTGAGCTACTCACCATTGCGGAAATGAACGAGATGATTCACAAAGGCGTTGTGAAACGCACTTCGGGCCTCATTGGTGGTAGATCTCAGACTATGACTAGTCAAAGTGACAAGAATGGTGCCAAGCAAGGATTGCCTATTACTTTCAAGCATCTTGGTAAAGGTGGTTATGATATCACATTGTATTGCTCAACACCGATTCAACAACAAAAATGGATGGAGATGATCGATACACAACAACGACAGCTTCGAGAGTCTAGCAACGTCTATACCAAAACGATTCTCAACGAGGGCTTTTTCAATTCCACCAACCGAGTCAATTGCTGCGTGCCGATGGGTAGGAACTGTAGCTTCATTACTTTTTCAATATACTAACAGCTCGGTAGATGGTGGCCGAAAGCTTGTTCTTGGAACAGAAGCTGGCGTATATGTTTGTGACAGTAAACCCAAGGATTCATCAGTGAAGCCGAAACGAGTCCTGGATCTCCGATCGGTGACATCCATCGAAGTGCTCGAATCGCACCAAATATTTCTGGTATTGTCGGATAAGACTGTCTTTTCGTACTCCCTCGACGCATTGGAGTCGGAAGACAGCGCTGCAGCCAGCAAACGTGGTCGCAAGATATGTCACGCGAACTTCTTCAAGGCAGGCGTCTGTCAAGGTCAACAGATTGTCTGCTGTGTAAAGACCTCTGCCCTGTCCTCCACCATCAAGGTCTACGAACCAATGGATTCCATGGCCAAAAAGTCAAAGAAGTCAGGCTTTGCTAAGATGCTGACTACTAGCCAAGACGTCTTGAAGCCTTTAAGAGTAAGTACACCCTGGTCTCTATTTCCTAGTTTTCAAAAGTTCCTCGAAGATACACCCGAAGATGTACTTGCAGTTTTGCAGGGGATGTCGTCTATAGATGGCCAGTTATTCTTTGACTGCCTGGCCGCTATGGGCAATGTCACATTGATAACTTTATCAAGCACCGCAAAAATACAGTAACTAACGAATACATAATAGGAAATTTTCATCCCAACCGAATCCTCAAGCATCCATTTCTTGCGCTCGAAAATCTGTGTTGGTTGCGCTCGTGGGTTTGAGGTTGTTAGTCTGGAGACCCTTGAGGCTCAATCCCTTCTCGATCAGGCAGATACCTCGCTTGATTTCGTTCAGCGGAAAGAAAACATCAAGCCTGTGCACATTGAGCGAATGGCTGCAGAGTTCCTGCTCTGCTATACTGACTATTCATTCTTCGTAAACCGTAATGGTTGGCGCGCGAAGCCCGACTGGATTATTTCTTGGGAAGGTACTCCTCAAGCTTTCGCTGTCTTCAATCCATATATCCTGGCTTTCGAACCGAACTTCATCGAGATTCGACATATGGATGATGGGCGATTGCTGCACATCTCAACCGCTAACAAGATACGCATGCTCCATTCATCATCACGAGAGGTAATTACATAACAGCCTCTTTGACTTTAGACAATTTCACTGACAATTTCATAGATTCTATACGCCTACGAAGACGAAACAGGCGATGATGTTATCGCCAGCATAGATTTCTGGGGCAGTAAGGACAATCAACCACAACAGTCTGGTCCTACGCAACAGCGCATCGCCATCAACGCTCCACCAAACGCCGCGCCAACCTACGGTAAAGAATATCGGCACTAAGCCGGTTCTTTTGCCAATGTACTATCACAGTCTTCTGGATACTCGTGGTGTCCATCGTTCTTGAGGCGTTTTTGCTTAGCGGGCGTGCAAATTGCGTTGCATTATTTAGGCGAAGGAGGCCTGTCTTTTTGGATCGAAAATAGGAACTGGTGTTTTCTGCAAAGCTTTGTTTTCTAGACGGGCATTGGGATCAAGGAGTTTCGTGTTCGTCATGTTGCAGCTTGTGGGCCTTGTATCTCGAAGGCTTGTTGAGTTTATGAGCGTTCTAGGTGTTTTTGTTTGCGAATGGGGGTTTTTGATGTAGCCTTGTACTTTGTGCAGAATGAGTGTGACAATATACTTCAACTTGGCAAGACCAGAAATCGTGGTTTCAAAGAATTATTGATTGCCTTTGTGAATACGCAAAGCCTACATGCTTAAAAAGGTCAAATGGCCTTTTCATGATCAAACCGATAATGATCAAACCGATAACATCGCATCTCGCATTCGATGGCATCCATAGCACTCGATCAAGAACATTTTCTATGGGGGTCATCGAAAGCAATCGGAGATACATGTTTCTATCGGTTTCATTGCATGTTGTTGAGATACAAGGCTGAAAACACCACTTCATCTGTCTAAGATCAATCCACAAAACGTCGTATTTCCAGACGAGTTTGATAGAAGGCGTTCATGGTCGAGTGCTATGGCTGCCATCGAATGCGATGTGAAACACGATATTTTTCATGCTTCATCGGATATCCTCAATGAGTGCGTGTTTGCACGGGGAATATTCGCCCCGACTTCTAAGAAATAAGAATGTATTTGCAAGTAAACCAAGGGGTATGTTGGTATCAAAGCCAACTCCTCTGCAACATGCTTGCCGTAAGACACGCCAAACACCAACGAAATCCAACAATCCTCCACATCATAGCCAGCCGAAGCCCGCTGCCCATATACTCAATGGGCATTACTCTTCGCCCAACGTAAGGCTATTCAAAGCTTGATACTACTAAGGCTGTGTATTAATCTCATAACCCAACAAGGTCTCCGTCGTCATCCCCTCCCAACCCCTATTCCCCGCCGTGCTAATCAAAAACCTGCCCGTCGGATCCAGGAACAAGTGCGACACCACGCCAGTTCGATGACCCGGTACGATCAAGAACGGCACCACTGCCGCCCCCTTGCCACCCTCACCTAGCTCGTCGTTGCGCAGATCGTACAGTCTGAGAATGTCATGGCTGGCACAAATTAAGTGGCGGCCATTCGGCATGGCCCGTAGCGCAGAAACTGCTTTGGAGCTGCCTGGTAGTTTGAGCGTGCGTACAGGCTCACGTAGTGATTTGTGGAGCGAGTATTCCTCGACGCAGTTGTTGCGTCGGCCGGCGTAGATGAAGTTTCCGTCGGGAGACCAGCAGGCGGACATGCACCAGGGTGGTGTTCCCATGCGGGGAGGGAGAGTTGTAATGGGGTTCTGCATGCGGCGATCCCAGATGCGGAGAGTTCCAGAGATGGAGGCGTCGAGAAAGGTTGTTTCGGATGAAGGGGTTATATCGTTATTGGTGTCGGGGAGGGAGGGGTGCAGGGTTGATGTTGTTGAGGCTTGTTCGTCGGAGTGTGGGAGGGATTGAGCCACGGTTTGATTCGCTGATGGTGCTTCTGATGGTTCTGCGACGGCGGTGGGCTGAGATTCGGCGGGTGGTTCAGTGTCGATGTCCATTTGAGTATCGGAGGGGGCTTTGGTTTCTATATCGAGTGTATCCAGGGGGTTGTCTTCGACAGTTTGTTGTTGGGGCGCGCTTGCGATGGCTCGACTGAATTCATCGTCCTCGTCGTCTCCAAGAACTGGAGCGAGAGTTCCAGCGTCGTCGTCCCCGAATAGCGAGTCAAGATCAGGCGATCTAGCGTCATCTTGTACGCCGTTCGCTTCTGAGGCTATATTGGCTCCTTTGTCTGTCCCGTTCAGCAAGGCACCGGCGCTTTTCGGTTTGTCTGCATTATTGGATGAAAATAATGCAGATGGTGTGGTGGCTTCTTCCGAATACTGCGGGACTGGCAGGGCAGATAGAGGTCGCGGTTCGATAGCGGATATCTGACTGGCACTTCCGCCATAGGCTCGTCTGACCTTTCCGGTATTCAGATCCCAGTCGTTTATCGCCTTGTCCCAGCCTCCGGAGAGAACGCTCTTTTCGTCTGGAGCAAGTACGAGTACAGAAACAGCGGACGTGTGCGAGCGGAGAGTAGTTATCCGCTCTCCTTCGCCAAACCGGACCGATTGCATCTGGATTGCTCCAGTTTCGTCTCCCGATAGCAGCCAAAGAGCTTGTTTCTCCACGGCAAGCGAATAGACTGGAGAGATTGGTTTTGCTGCATCTAGGGATTTGACAGGTGTACGGACTATAAATCAATTGGTCAGATATTTAGTTTTTTGAGAGCCAAAACATACCTGTTGCGTCCTCATTCTCCCAATAACTTTGCAATACTCCTGCTTTGATAACGCTGTCAACGAAGGGGTGTCTTTGCGCAACTGTAAGCATAAGCTTTGAGTTAACTGTGTCTACCCAATTATATTTCCGAATGTATCCATCAGTACCGCCTGTGAATACCCAGCGCATATCTGGCAGCGCAGCGATTGCGTTGATTGATGTACCCTGGGGAGCAGCAATAGTTGGTACAATATCGTATGTCTGGGCTGTAATCATCTCAGGACGCATGACCGGCCGAAGGCGAACTTTGAGGCCACGACCAGAAGGTGCATTTGGCGAAGATATACGAGTGTCTGATTGTTCAGTGATCTGTTCTTGAGCGTGTGACACAGATGCACCTTCACCATCGCGTGCTGGCGGTCCAGGGGCTTTACTTCGGCTGCGTTTTTGTGGACGAGGTAGAGATGGGGAGTCTGGAGCTTCTTGATCATCGTCGTTATCGTCTTGTTCGTCGTCATCTCCACCATCATCACCATCCTCATCATCGTCGCCTTCGTTGTCATTATCATCGCCATCGGGATCGCCGTCGTCGTTATCGTTATCGTCGTCTCCGGCATCCATGTCTACATCTTGATCTTCTGCGTCTTCCATATTCTCGTCAACGTCGTTTTCCGAGCTGTTGTCGCCAGATGCTATACGCTTTCAGTATCAGACTATCTTCACAAGGCTCCAAAGCGTACCATTATCATCATCGTCGTCGAAGGAAGGCATTGTGATAGTATGCTAGGAGCTCTAGCCAGTTATATCAAATATCAGAGGTGCAAGTAGTGGTGTATCACGTAGGACGTATTCAGATAAATTATGTGTACAGCTGAGGAAGAAACAATGTCGAGGCCCGAGTATCCCGAGTATCAGGGTATGCCAAAGACAATAGAGTATTGATGATAGCCAATAGTCCAGATGGGAGGTTTCATTCCAGCGCCTGCAATATACAATGCTCAAATGTTCATGAGCTTCATTTTTGGAGCGGCAGCTTGTTGACAGCTCTAGAGGAGACGACCCCTGCACCCCACACCAGATCAAGATCAATCAATTGATTGATGTGCAGCCTCCGCACGTGCACTAGTCGGATCGGATACTGCACGCACTACATATCGGCGTTTCGGCTTCTTCTTCACACTCATTAGCGTCCGTATAGGGCAAAATATAATGATTATCTAAGGATTACAGAAGAGTTAGCAAGTAGTAATGGTTGTAGTGTTACAGGCGTTAGAGATGCATTATTTCTCACAAGTCTTTAGCTCAATAAACATTACGACGCCACTAATCTTAGATCGTACAAGTCTTAGTACAAAATAAACATTAGGCGCAGTCATAATAGTTGACTAAGGGTTATCAATTAGCTAAGACTTAGTACTAACCTGCTTCTAATTAGACTATTAACATCTTACAGCCGCCATACTACAAAGATCAGGCGCGCACGCTCCCACCATTAGGCGCCCCATCGCGCTTACTTTCGCTTACTACACGTATCAAAAGCACTTAGATCTAGATGAATTCATTTATTCCACGCTACTATATACTACATTGCATTGCAGATTAGTACATAACAAGTACTATATTAAAACCCAAAATACACTAACATACTTTACTATCCATAGCCAACCCCTTCCCCTTACCATCTAGACCTTCTAAATAGTTAGTCAAATCATCTGCCAATAGGAAACTTACACTAAATCGGAAATAACGAGGACTAATAAGGTGTTACATAAACCTATTTTAAGCTTAGGGGCATTACAATTTGCTAAGAGACTACAGCCCCTTACCTTTAGCCGAAATCTTTAGCTAAAGTAACATAATCAAAATCGTATAAAAGCCAAAGAATAGTCTCTAGCTCAAAAAAGCTCTATAAGAGTAATATAAGGCAGCTATAGGGTTAAACGATTCAGCTTTGAATAAATATAAATCCGTCAAGAAGAGATACTAAGATTTAGACGCTACGATTTGTAGGGGTATATAGAAATTCATCCAATAAGAGAAGAAGTATTTCTTAAGCTTTAGCTTGCATATCTAGCGTATTAGCCACAGCGGAGTCCTCCAAGAATCGTAACAATATAACTTACAGAGCCAAGAGGTAAATTATATCTTTGCTACCAAAGTAAGCCCAAAAGCAGCTAGCTATATCTTTTCGCTATCTGGTATCTTAGCTGCCAGCGGCCTCATTCCATTCCAGCGCCCCAGCCCCTTGCTATGCTATCTAGCAACCATTTGAGTCCAAACCAACCCCAAACGTAGATCCGATGCCACATCCGATCGGATATGACACTTACCAATCAAATAACCTACCTGCTTCGGGCTTAACGCTGGAACAGATAAGACAGCTAACCACTTCAGAGCTCGCAATGCGTAGCGCCATAGCAACGAAGGTAATATTTACTACTACCAAGGAAAGTCAGGGGTAGAGGTAATCTAGAGATGGCATATAGGGCCCTTAAAGTTAGCTGCAGTATCTAATGTTAATCTATGCAGTCAAGATATAAGGTTTAAATAGGAGCTTAACGTACTAATATTAGGTAAAATGCTAGTAACAATGGCGTTCGTCGGCATAGACCTTAATATGCAAAGCGTTAAGGTTAGCAATAGCAATCTAGATAAACAGGAGTGTCAATACATACCTTATATTATTTCAGATTAGTAACTTAAGACCAAAAGCCTAGGAAGAATTAGCTTAGCTATATATTAGACACTGTAGTTAACCCCTAGGAGAATATATAAGGGAAGACACAAGATCAGGCTAGGAGGCACGATAGTCATACTTCATACGTACCATAGATAGATCATAAGCGAGACAAGCACCTAAACTACCTTCGTTAGTACCGTAATCCTAGCAGTGCCTTTAAAGTATATTAGGATCCATAACAGCACATTAGATTAATAGAAAAGAAACTTATCTTAGAGCTCATAGTACTAAGTATATCCAACACCCATTCATTCCTTTCATAGTTAGCTATAGTAGTATAACTATTAGGATAATCTTACTATGCCAGCCAATACTAAGTCCGCCCTACTAATATACAGATAGCATAAAGTTAGCATAATCTATTGGTTCATAGGCCTAATAACTTACCTATATATTATAAGGATGGCCATCTAGCTTCTACTTACACTATAAGTATCAGCAACAAGTCAAGTTGTGGTTCTATGTAATAGGGGCAGCGATATCACAGTATCAAACCAGGCTCCAACAGCATTCTAATAGGATTAATACCGCACCAGGTAAGGTAGTAGTATAGTATTTGCAGTCGAGATGAAGAAGGACTAGATAGAAAGAGGAACTAATCGATAGCTAGGCAGTAGCCTCAGTGATAGAACAAGCGGATAGTAGGATAGGATGTATCTGCTAAGGAGCATGGAGAGCACGAGGAATAGAAGGAAGAGATTGCAAGCCGTAGCTCGAGTAATAACTACTAGAATCTATAGCATAAGTAAGTAGACGAGCAAGACGTAGAGAAGTGTTAGAATTACAGTTACTTAGCATTTAAAATAATTCAGTGTGGGTAATTAATCATCCTAGTGGCATATTAGCACCTATCTTCGTATATAGTTAGAGCAATTCATTAGAGAAGAATAACTATGTCGTCAAGGGGAAGAGATAAATAAGTTTGAACTTTAAGAGGCTTTATGCCTAGACTCTAGAGTGGCAGAGCTTTCCTATCGTACAAGGTTAGTTTTCAATACATATAAGGGACATCATCGACGTTTAGACGGAATAATATAAGACTAATACTTAATTATCTTATATCAATTAATAGTAGTCTATTAGAAATGCTATTAGTTAGCGACGTATTAGAATTGCCTTAGAAGTACTTAGCATAAGCTATAAGAGTGTGCAATATACGTGTCTTAGAGAAGAAGGGAGCCACTATCCTATGTAATATACCGTTAGCCCTAGAATAAATTAGAAGTAGGATCAAATCATTAGTCCCGCATAAAGGAAGGTTATACACATATATATACCCAAAGCCTAGTATTTACTAGTTCCGCGAATAGTTCAACGTAGGTAATTAAAATAGCTAGTCTAGTAGGCTATACATAGAAGGGATTTCACAGCCTCAATAGGATTAGAATAGTACCTAAAAGCCTATTAGAGCATATCTCTACGAGTCTTAGTAGCACAATAGAGATTTCAGAAGTAATGAGACAGAATGCTTAATATATAACGATAAGTCGTTAATTCTAGGAGGCGCATCTTAAGTTTTAAACAATTATGGAATAAAAGTGATAAAGAATAGACAGAGAAGAAAGAGATAAAGTTAAATTAAAAGCAAGGCGCCAGTCTATGTAGTAAGAGATGTCTAAGCAGGAAGTCACGATAGACAGATATCTAACTTCATCTCATCATTTATAGTGTATTAGCACGAGCAATATTAATTTTAAGAGACGTCAAATAAGAATAGAACAATAATTTATACTATCTAAATACAAGTAGAGAACCCATAGTGTTCATCTATAAGCAGTAATATCTATAAAAACAAGTCAATAGGCTTTTAAGGAGTATTAATGCAAGCAAACAATATCCGTTTAGTAATATAAATACAGGTTAAAGATTACACTATAAAGCTAAGGCGATACGGTAGATTCAGTACAGAGAGAAGCAATAAAGGTAAAGTATAAATAATAGAACAAAACCCAATGCAACGCTGCCCCTAATAAACACCACCCAGCTTACATATAGCTAAAGTCCTAGTCAAGGTAGAGATAACCCTAGATCTTAGAGTCTTCGTGGGTTAGAACCAGGCGATTACCTTCAGCTTTATAAGGAAGCATGTAAAGATAAGTTAGTGAGACGCTTTAAATACTAACAAGCTCAGTCCGAGGTTTGCCATCAGCGTCTATAATACGGTAGAAGAAGATACCACTAGTAACAGGATCAACACCACCACCAGACTTCCCTAAGATCTCAACAAGAAGGAACACGCGCAGACGCTTGGACACTAGTTCGTGGACAAGAACCTGTTAGATAATTCCATAGTACTTCTTACGGAACAGGATAGCTATATCACAACTAAAAGTCATGCATTTCTCAGTATTACTATATCCAATTAGCCTTAAGTCAACGAAAGAAGAGAGTATAACTTACGGATTAGTGAAGGATACCAACTTACTCTAGTGCAGTAGATCTAGACAACTAAACTATACGCTAGGCTCTAAGTAGTCCTTTTCATATGCTGTGAACAGTTTGTCCTCAACGGCAGCCTAATACAGATCTTAATTAGTAGTCTTCGCTAGCAGGCTGTAATCATATACGCTTTTGGTTATTAGAGATAATGCTACCTTAATAGCGTAGTAGTTAGGATCTAAAATAATGCCACCTTCAAAGGCCTAGCTAGTATAAGAGACTTCAAGGGAATTAATATACTCTTATTATTCGGACTTAGGTAGCATATAAATAAAGATAACTAAAATCTCCTGTTAAAGCTCTTAAAGCTATGTAGTAATCGCCAGCGCAATGTCTTTTATAGCACCACCAAGGGTAAACCAAAGAGACTACTACTCTGCATCTTGGACCAAAAAATCACGATCTAGTAAGCAATAATTAGTTCCATATATAGCTGCCTTCTTATCGCTATGTTCTTTTTTCACTAGGGAAGGTAACGACATTCAAAGGCTTCAAAAACTACTCAAGTATTATATCGTTATATAATCTAATATGGATATTAAGGCGACCTTTTAGCACTCAGTACGCTGCAGCCTTTACTAAATCAGGCTTAATAACAGGCACTGTACCAACTAGATCTGCCGGCTAATCGCTAATCAAACCAGGTATTGTTAGTAGCGCCATCAAGCCAGGTATAGATACTAATAGCAATACTAATGGCGGAGCCTACTCTACAGTAGTCAGAGCCCAATTACCAGCACAGCTTAGACGTTAGCTTCTAGCTCAACTAGCAGGACGACTAAAACTACGTGGATTCATAGTATAAGCACGTACAGCGGCTTTATAAAGCTTTTACTAGTAATAGCGTACTAGGATTATAGTCCATTTGAATGCTTAACGATCCGCAGCAGTAATAGACTCTGCTAAGAATAGCAAATTCAATTTCGCTAATACTATAAACACATGCGCCATAATAGCTTCAACAAGCTCATCATTCAACAAGCGACGTCTAGGATTTATCTAATTGCGAAGAAGAGTGCCAAATTCAGCCATAAGAGTTTAACGGAACAGCTAATTTATATATTCAGCTCATAGCCATAAGCGATACATACTAATAAACACAATTGCCCACTAACCATGCTCCTACATAGTATAGCTGCTAAGATAGTAGATAGGATTTTAAATACAGCCCCACGAAGGTAGGAATAGAAAGCCACAAAAAGCTAAACTATAAGCCTCTTACTTTAACGATAATAGTAGCCTATTAAGAAACAGGTTATAAGCTAAGTTTGTAAGACCATTAAGCTTAGAATAAGCTAGATTAGATAGTTAAGATATAGTTAGATCTAAAACAGGCGAGAGTTAAGAAATTAACAGAACGCCAATAAGCATAAGTCTAGTAGCCATTAAATATTTGCCTTAAGTAGTAATTCCCAATGTCTATATATAATTAATTATACGTTCAATCTCGTAATAATAATATCCCTAGCAGAGAGTATCAAAATTAAGGTTAGAACGTTCCTAGCCTTCATAATTACAGAATCAGCAAGCTTTAGTAGAACTAATAGCTCAAAATCCTAAATTCTAATATTACTAAAGCATATCGCTAGTATACGCAAGAATAAATACACATAGTTAAACCTTTTTACTAAAGGACACCTTTATAACCACACCACGCTCTAAGGCATAAAGGTAGCCTTTAACAACATTAATAATACTAGTTATCTAGCTACTATAAGGGCCAAGCATAAAAGGTAGAATATTAGCAACACAATTACGTTTATAAGCTTTTAAACCTGCTAGGAATTAGTAGAAAGCGGTAATAGTTCAGTACATATTCCAATAAAGACTAAAACTATCAATGTAGAGTAATAAAGCTAAAGACACAACTAGAATATTAGAAAAACAAAAGTTCTTCTTAAGGATATCACGGCTAAAGTAACGAATCTCCAACTCTGTACGCAGAATTATACGCTAAAATAAAGGACATAATCTAAACTAAGGGTAGTAGATCTATTAAATGTAAGGATTTCCCTTATAATCAAATTCAATATAATTAGCCAGTTTATGCTACATATTAGAGCTAAAGTAATTATCTATAAGGAAGGCTCCTATAGCTAAAGCAGAGATACAAACATGAATAGCTTTGTTAGGTAGAATGTATCAGATATTAGTATTATAGAGGAAGTATTCCTATCTAATCAGACCCACTAGGAAGAAAGGCTTACAAATCAAGAAACCTTAAGCGTCCCAAGGTGCGTATATAATTCCTAAAGACGCTAGAGGAGGCCATCATTTATTTGTCCATACAACCTCGTTATGAAGTATCATAATACCTTACGCAAAGGCTTACATTTGCGCAGTTTGCGAAGCAGAGAGTACAAAGGTATTCAAGTTATTACTATATGTCTTAATAGCAGACACCTATATAATCACCTTGATCTTAAGAACGGCGCAGCTATTTAGTCCGTTATAGTCGCAAACTGTTCGATAATCCTTTCCAAAGGCAACGACAAGTTCGATATGCCCTTTAGCACCCCAAATAGCACAATTTAGACAATCTTCTACTCTATAACGGTAGGCAATAATATCTAATGGCATCACAGTATATATCTTATCTAGACTAGGAAGCAATAGATCTTTAATCTTAATCGTCTTACTAGATATAGCGCAAATCGAAGAAGCCTACGCTTCGCCGTAGTAGAGCTCTATAGGCTCGTCCATAAAGTGGGCCATTCTAGTATAGAGCTTATCTCAAATGGCTTCGCTTTTAATAGCAGCTATAAATAGCTTAATTAGGTTAACGAAATAGATATAATCTAGAATAGGAGCTTATTTCCTCTTCTTCTATTTAGCTTGCTTATTTAGTAGCTTAGTCTAAGTCAAAGCAAGCTTTTAACATCAAACCTATATAGTAGGAATTTAGATCTCAACGTAACGCTTTAAGGTTCTAAGAGTTACTAGAAGAGACTCTAACTCTAGAATCTCGTAATCCTTAATTTTTAGCATTAAAAGGACTTAATAAAGTCCACGCCAATCAAGACAAGATAGACCAACTAATTTAGCCTATAAACCCATAGCTAGCTTAAATTTAGTAATTAGTACAGTAGTAAACTCACGAGCAAGTAGTTTAGAAGCATCGTTAGCAACCTCAATAGTAAGTATATCGCCAATCTTAATTTCAGGCTCTAATTAACTAAATACATCTTAATTTAGCTTAACCTCATCGTCATCATCAAAGAAGTTATTAAAGTTGTCATTTAGATCGGCAAGATCTAGTAGTTCTTTAAGAATATTCTCCTTAACAGGCTTAACGATTGCTAGGTCTTCTAGATCTAGATCGTCTATTAGTTCTTTAAGGCGACCTTACAATACATTAAGACGCGTAGTAAGTTGCGTAAGAGACTAAATATTAAGTTAATATCTATAATAATTACACTACGAATAATAAAGGTTTTAAGTTACTTACTAGTTTAGACAAGTCTACAATTTCTTTAGGTTCCTCTACGCTCTCTATAATTTTATTAGCATCGTTACTAAAGCTATGACCATTATTATTGAAATCTTTATTACTACTATAAAGTAGCATATCAATGTCCCCAGACCCTACAGACTTTCTAGGCTAGTGATAGATAATTAGGCGAGCGGCAGATCTAGTCGCTAATGCTCCCTCTAGAGGTATAGTATCTTAATATCCGCGACGACGCTTTGGCACAGGTCCAGCCTTAGCAGCCAGAACAAAGTAGCTACGACGTGACATGCTATACAGATCCCTATATTACACTAAGCAATAGTAGTTAGCAATGAGGCTCTGCGGGAATATCCAAACCAATGACTTAAAAGCAGAAAAGTTTTATCTCGCACGTACTACAGGTTCGCAAGCAAGAGAATTATTTCAAAGATAATAGTTAGGCAATAGAGCTCATATTTTAAGCAACAATTTGAAGACAAGAGGGAGAGAATAATAAAGATTTTAGAGATAGGGAATTAAGAGTTAGAGATAGTTTTATAGCCTACAGTAGGGTCAAAAAAGCAAAGGCCTCTACCAAATTGCTACAGCCAATCAACACAAGCAAACACTTAGCCATACTACGATTAATAAGGGTCAACACGTGTCAATTAAATCTAGATCTTAGATTCTTAGTTATATACGTTTACAATCTTTTCTAAGTCCTAAAAAGAAGGACAGCAATTATTTATATTTACCATAACAACCAATCAGTGTTTTCATAAATAGAGGTAAGCAGACTAGAAAGGCATCTAGGTTTATGTACTATCAGTTTAGGCATTGTAGATTTATTTTAGTTTATTAGATCGTATCGCATTAGCATTGAAAATTATAGACTTACTTATCTAGTAACCATTAAAGTATCATCATCATCAAATGCATCTTCCATAGCTTCTTCCTATACTCTAAGGTACAGCTTCGCTTCGACTTGTGCTTTAAATACGCAAGCCTTTAACCATACCAGATTCTTAGTCTCGCCGGACCATTCCATCCTCAGAATCAGACTCATCGCCTCTTCCAAACGACCAATTGCTTCCTCAGCTATACTCGGTTAGTTATACGTTAGCAGTAGTAAGTAGTATATAGCAATTACTAGTTAGTAGTAGCGGCGGCGGATGCTCATTAGCAAACTCGATCGTAAGATTGCCATAGTCTAGATTATCTAGACCAGCAGGCGATAACGAGCCTAGTAGAGAAGAGGAAGGAGGAAAAGGGGCTTGTAAGGACATAATTATAGTTGATAAATTTAGATAGCACTTATTTAGTATACACTATTGTAATGAAGTTGGTTGTATTAAAAAAAGAAATTAACAGCGCGACGCGACGTCACGCGAAATTAGAAGCTCATCGTGACTACTTATTGTACCTCCACGCGCTCTGCCCCACGAGATCCCAAGATCTCGACAACACAGCTACTCTACGTTAAGATCCTCTAGCAAGTAAAAATAGGAACCACTAGTCATCTCTAGATTAGTCGTTATGCTCAGAGGGTCCAGGCTTTGTTATATCTATTTAAGCTAAACGGCGCTCATTGCCAGAAATAGTCACTAGGGCTCGACGTAGTAGACGGATTGGACGAGTAGGTCTAGCAACACTTAAGGGCCCAACCATTCATGTTAGCGCGATGTTGTCCTAATAGGTACCTCAGAGAAGTAATCAAGGGTCGATTAAAAATACAGGATCTAGAGGTCTACAGTCTAGGTGCGTAACCTCTAGGGTTGTGAGACATAGAGGTTTATCTTATAATATTAGTACTAAAAAGTATTCAGATCTCCCGACGCCGTAAGCAAAATAAAACCATCAAGCCGTATAGAAGGGCTATGTATGTATCTACTCATTAGCTAGTACTTAGTAGCAACGAGAATAGAAACACCCAATATTTTATCAAAATATACCCTAGCTATCAAATTGAGAGCTAAACTACATTGTCTAAGAAGACAACTATGACTCTATAAACCCTCTAGCAGTAAATAAACTACGAGCAGTATAGTACGAAGCACAAGATTAAAGAGAACTATTAGCTAAACATATAGTTTATTAGCTATATAACTAAAAAATAATAATAAGAAGTACAGGAACGAAAAGAAGATATATAAAAAGGTTTACAGGATTAAAGAGAAGTAAATAAGATAATAATAAAAAGCAAAAGGTAAGTAAGTAGGTATACATAAAAGAAAGGAAGATACATAAGATAGAATCTACAGAATTAGTAAAGATAATAATAGGGGACTAACCGTCTAATAAGATAACAATTTCATTATAGATACTTAAAACATCTAGTCTACTAACAAGCACTCTAGTGCCTTTAGTCTTATCTGTTAGCTACCAGAAATGATAAATAGTTAATTCATTAAATACGGAATGGCTTAACGCAACATTCTAATACTCTAAAACATCTTTTTTAGCCTTAAGACCAGCACTAATATTAACTACCTTAATCTTAAGAGCAGTTTTAAGGGCGAAGTTAGTAAAGAATACTATATTATATAAGTCATTATATCTTACACCGCACAGAATATTTGGCTTATTTTTAAAGTAGCTCCAAGCTAAAGGCAAAGAGCGCTCAACATCAAGATAACTATCTAGAAAATTAAATACTTTAATAAAATTTGCCACAGTATAATCTTGCTGTAATTAGGCTATAAGGCCCGCGCAAGCTTCGGGAGTAGAGATTAAGAGGCTAGGGAGTCAATCTAGATATATCTTTATAAAATTCTATAGTTTACAGTTAGCTTATAGTTATATATACACATAATATATAAGTACAATACTCTGCAACGAGTATAGTGAAACAGTAAAGCAGCAAAACAATTCGAGCTAATATACATTAAGAGCAATAAGATATCAAACGCCGCAACATGATACAAAAGTAGCAGAATAGACTACAGAGAGTACGATAATGTATAAGAACAATAAATAGCAACAATAATAAAAGAATTGAACAAAAAGAAAAGAAAAGAAAAGAAAGAAAAGAAAGGAATATAACTTACTTTCATATTATTGCGAGTATTAGTACCATAGATACCAATATTGCTCAAAAATAACTAAGAAGCTCACAAGCGAGTAGGATATTCAAGACCATATTTTTCAGCCAGCCAAAGCTCTTTAAAGACTTTGTCTTTAAACATATTATTTATATATAAAATAGCGTGAAAACACTCTTAACAAGCCAACAACGCCATTTTTCAACACTCTATATCTACATCGTCTATCTATATATACAGTCAATACTACTCTATAATCATAAATCACGAGTATAAACAGTAAGCTTACGGTCTTTTCAATAAGTAAACCATCCTTATCTACATCACCATCTACACTAAGGCAGCAGCGTTTAGCTACTTAATTAGCCTTAAGAGCAGCGGTCGTAGCATTCCGCTTTTTCTAGGTCATTTGAGGGATCGCGCCCCTACAGCAAACACGCAATCTAGCTTTACAATCCTATATACCATACACGTTAGCACTTATTTTTATAGTAAGCATACATATATCAACTAGCAGTGAGTTATAAATTTAAAAGCAGAGATTTAGATACAGAGATTTAGAAGCGTAAAAGATATTAATATAAAAGCTACAACATAATAAAAGAAGATGAATAAAGCAAGCACTATCAGGTAAAGAATAATAGAAAGAAAAGAAGGTCATGTAAGCACACTTAATCAACACATATTAGAGGACGTACAATAATAATAAAGCTACACAAGGATGAATAGAATATAGCATAATAAGAAAGGATTAGATTAATTACAAACTATTTACTTACGCAAGCTGTTTCAATCTACGCGGTAGATATGCCAACACTATCGTCAACTATGTCGGCAGTCAACACACCAAAGAAACTAAGACCAGACTCAAATTCGGCGGCCATAATAATAAAGATGCGTAAAAAGGAGATTTAAAAACGGGACTTAAAAACAGGAACGTAGCGGCAGCGGGCAGCGCAAACACAGAAACGAAAGTGTAGTACGTGCTTGATCTTACAATTACAATAGTCTCTCGCGAACTTAATCGGTAGTGGTTAGAATTCTAAAACGTTATCTTATCTAAATCTTAATCTTGGGATCTACTGTTATTCCAGCACACGAAAACTAGTATAGTCTAATCCTGGGATCCAGCAGCTGTTATTGGTCGATCAACTCTTACATAAACATTATTTTCGCGCCTAATGTTTATTTACAACTAACCTTTAGCCGGATCTTAATAATTACGCCGCGCAACTCTTAAGTAATAGTTACACGCAACTAACATTAGTATAACCTAACCTTAAAGAACGCAAATATTAGACGTTAACAAATCTTCTGCTAATACTTACTGCCTTGTAAGCCTTACTCAAGACTTATATTTTGCCCTATACGGACAGTAATGCTACATACTTCGGTCCGGCGGTCCTTCTCTCCAAGATGAAGTACAACTTCAAATGTCCGTCCTACAACTCATGCTTCATCGTCACATTGCCTCCCTTCTCATCAACCTGCTCGTAAGGTGATGCCTGCTACTATCTTGGCTAACGCCTATTGGCACTCTGATTGAAGGACAAGATCGTCCATCTATCTGGATCTCTGAACCCATCAACTGTGACTGCCGAATTGACAGACGGAAATGTCCATCACATATATTTACATGCTGTTAGTCTCTAAGCCTACACATGATTTCCTCCTATCGGCATTCTATCTAAGCAAGTGGCTAGCACCAACCAACCGCCATCTTGCCCTGATCTGCTAGGATCACTTCTATACCTCTATACCAATAACCAGACGCACTGAACATTGTAGTCCTTTGCGCAAACGGGCCCTAGATCTTCAACTAGCTCGAACCTTTTTGAAAAACCTACCTGCCGACCGGTAAAAAGGAAGCTAACTCCAAAGACCAGATATCCCAGCTCATAGCAGCCAAGGCGGAGAACTCCTTCCAACTTCACTTCATTGCCTCAGTCTACACACCATTGACAGACATCTCGCATTTGCTTTTCCCAGATATTGGGGCCACTTGAATCAAAGACATCTATGAACTACCGAGGTATACATCCGCCCATCTCATCTAGCAATCGTATGCAAGTCATCACGCATCTGGCCCATGCCCCGGCTTGCTTGTACTCCAAGGTAAGTAGAGCCGCATTGCATTGACAGTGGACACCATGAGAACATTGCTGGCGCTTTGCTTCGACGATTCAAATCACTACTGGAAGCAACCATTGTACCGAGCCACGCCAAATCTCCAGAAAGATTCGCAGAACTCTAGCTGATATACTGTAATTTCGAAGTTCGAGAACAGCAAATCAGATCTGCAGCGCTATGCCGCTGACCTTCCGAGCCGTGCATCATCCTCATACAGTAAATTGGATGCATACTATTCCAATTACGCATTTGCACAAGACGCAAACGCAAAGAACTTATTGTGAAGTGGCGTTTTTGCTACCGCACTGCCCATCGCAAAAGTTGACCATAGAGGAGCACAAGTGATGTTTCGAAAGACGATTGAAACAAATACACACCAAAAATGTGTCTTGAACTAGCTCATAATCCGATCGTCATATTGACATGACCTTGCAGGGAGGACACAAGGACTCCAACCTGGCCTGGAGTTGCCTGCTGCCGAGTCCATGGAACAGGTAAGCGCATCTGCACGAGGCTCTCAAGATTGCCCCAAGTACTGCAAGGCTCCTCGGCATCTGTATACCTCCAGCAACTTCACCTCGATAGGCCTGTATAAGTTCAGTCAGCAGCACGCGCACCTCTCCAGCTTCTGCTCTCGACCAATAATCGCCCTGCAGAAATTGTACCATTCGAACAGATGGAACGCAAATTGACTTTCGTTGCATCTTACTTTTAAATCACATTGCTGAGTCCGGCTTTGCCTCTCTTACACCGATGCCGAAAACATTCAGTCGTCAGCTACTGTGCCCATATGCCAAAATTGCACAAGGCCTTGCCTTGCTGCTTGTTGATGATCACATGCATAGAAGATCGTCGCATGCACAGAAAATCGTCGCATGGATAGCGTGGGACATCCATATGCCAGTCCAACCTGCACTCCAAGACGACATTATAAGATTAGCAGATTGGCCTTGGAGCGTGAGTGGAATTTCTGTTCCAATCGTGCGAGTTTCAGCAGTTGGTAACTGGCTAATTGAATGCTCGTGACATGCACCGAATGCATATAAAAATATATAACAGTTCTGATAGGGATATTGGCAGCATCGCATGGCCCTAAAGGAGTTAGGCGCCACTAATTACCACGTTTTCCTTCCTTCCTTCCACTTATAGAAATTGCAACTGAATATCGATGAATATGGGCAGCAGGAGCAAGAGCTCTTTCCCAAATTGAGCGCGATACACTTTGGGCGAGACTTGGCACGCGGGAGCCACGCTAAATTCTAACTTCTCCTCTTTGATCTGGTTGTGGCCGGATATGGCAATGTAATGTATGTGTCAATTATTACGAGCGGCTTGAAGAATTCGAACCTGCCACAACTTTCTACAACGAACTCCATTGGTATTTTGCAAGCATTTTGGTCATCTATTCGTATAGTGGCCAAAACAGATTGCCCCAACAATTTGATACACTTGCCCAACGGCGCTGGCTGGTTCTACCACTGTTCAATGCTTGTGGCTAAACCACCACAAGTAACCCTTGGTCATCAAGGAAGTTCCTGGGGATGAGGTGAGATTGTTCTCGTGCTTTGAAACATTACAACCGCCTGATATATGGAAAAGGTGCAAGTGAGGTGTATTGTCTGGGGAATCCTGACTTGATCTTCCAGGTTGATCAGTGTTGAGTGGTAAAAGTGCCACAACCTTAAATAGATGGTCGCTCGATTGCAACCTTGACACAGTTGCTAAACATCTGTCCCCAGGACGCTTGGAGTACGCACTGTTTCTGTGCATATTCCTTTTAGGTATTCTAGCGGTCCCTGTCGCTAAGAGAAACCGGTTGGAGTTCGTATCCAAACTTCAGCGCAACCTGCGAGCAACTATGTTGCATTCGCCGCCATCTAGTATCGGGACTTCATGTCTTCATCGCCTCAACACCACTACGCCGCACTCAGACCACGTCGTGTCGAGCAAGGCCTCTCCGTCGCCTCATGCTTGCTTGCGCCCTTTGCCCCATTCCTTTCATCAGTTTGCCAACCTTCCCATTGGTTTTGGACAGCGCTCCTGATGACCATGGCTTTCCGATTTGATTCAGCGCGTCCCCATATCGATGTGAGACTTTCTTATCCAACGACCATGCCTGTCTGACTACTTCTCTCTGAGGCAAGTGACCCGTCCCGACTGCCCATGCCATGTTATATGACAGTTCCCTCCCCCTGAACATCCCACTCAACGCTTCTGTTCAGCATTTGTATTCTGTTCTTTCCCGCCGTTCTGGTAACTTTCTTTCTTTTTGGCCAAGTCAAAGGCTACGGCACCCACGTTGAGCCAGAGTTTACCCACTTTCGAAGGTGCATTGATTTGGTCTCTGCTGCCTGCAGCGAGCAAGTTTGTTCTCCGTGCCTACGTAAGGTGCATTTATGGGTCCTGATTCTCTTGGGTATGATATATTTTTCCTTTTCCGCGTGGAGGCCAGACGAAAGGGCCATTGGTGGTCGCATATCCATGCCAGGTGTCGTATAAAAGTAGAGTCTTGACAGCTCTTGGTGGTCACGCTAAACACTGGAGCGGTAAAGTCCTCGTCTCCACATCAAGACCAAGCTGGACTGTCAATTGCGAGGCCGCCACTCCTATTCGCTACACCGTTTCCCCGTACATTACCTCTCAATCTCATTGCGCTCGAGTGCTCCATTAAATCATGGGCTAAATCACTCCTTGACAGTCTGAGTCGTCTCATAAAGGCCCGTCTATTCCAGAATCCCAACGAATCCTCTCGTCCAATCACAATGTCACCCAGGTACTTATCCATACATTCCCTTTTCCTCCTCTTTTCTTTCTCTTGCAATATCTCAACGCTGTACCACCTCCACATGCCGAATGCATGAACACACCGCTCTCTCCTCCATTTCGCGTCCCCTCAGGCGTTGCTCTGCTCAACCATCAGCATCGGCACTTTCTTTCCATCTCTTCCTAGCAACCCCCACCGAACGATCCCCGCTCAACTTCCGCATCCCCTTATACCTTTCTCGCGTCACAAACAATCGACCGTGCCAACACCGCGAAGCGCTGCTTTGAGCTAACGGATGGGCGATAGGGAATACAACATAGTCGTGCTCGGCTCAGGTATGCGAAACCCGCGACTTGCAAACTGCTGCGAACGACATGAAAAGCATATTGCAAATCCTGGACATGAAGTATCTATATATACTGACCAAGCGTTCTTACACTGCAGGTGGTGTGGGCAAAAGCTGTCTAACTGGTACGTTCTTTCGCGATCACTTGATGTTGCGGATATAACCTTTTCTTTATCATTTTGCGCCTTGTTTTCTACCTCCTACGTCAAGCTGCATTCGATCGATTTTCCCAATCGCTGATTGATCGAATGTTTCATGTACGAAAGAACCATTCGCTGCTCGCGAGTCAGGATTGAGCAGTGGAGAAACTCTAAATAAGATGCCAAAAGCTGACTTGCCTCTTAGCTCAATTCGTGCAGAATATATGGGTGAGTTTGGTCATCAGTGCTATGTTGTGTTCGTACCATAGCGCATTATGGCTTCCATGCACTCTATGGCTGTCAGAACACGCGACGGGGTTTCGTGCTGAGTTGGATTACTCTCTTTGATTAATACACACTAACAAACCTAAAAAGATCGAAAGCTACGACCCTACGATTGAAGATTCCTATCGCAAGACGTTAGAGGTTGATGTAAGGATGATATGACTCGTTCCTGTGGAGTACCACGCTTATAACGCTCTTCAATATAGGGCCGCCAAGTCGTTCTCGAGATACTGGATACCGCCGGAACAGAACAGTTCAGTATATCCTCCCCGTATCTATATGTACATGTACATTGCTAACCCACCCCTCAGCAGCCATGCGGTATGTCACCACCACACCGACCCACGCCCTTTCCCACTCCATCTCCACTGTTTGCCCCCACTTACCAGGCTCACTACTAAGACCCTTCGTAGGGAACTATACATGAAAACCGGCCAAGGATTCCTCCTCGTCTTCTCCATTACCTCCCTCTCCTCCCTTACCGAACTCCACGAACTCCGCGACCAAATATTACGTATCAAGGACGCAACCTCTGTTCCCCTCGTACTCGTCGGCAACAAATCAGATCTCGAAGACGACCGTGCCGTCTCGCGCGCACGCGCTTTCCAAGTATCGCAAAGCTGGGGTCGCGTACCGTACTATGAGACGAGCGCACGGCGGCGTGCAAACGTGGATGAGGTGTTTCGAGACTTGTGTCGCCAGATCATAAGGAAAGACATGGAGATGCAGAGGCGTGGAGAGGGCGGAATCGGTGGCAGCGGTGGGTTTGGATATGGCGAGGATGTTAGTAAAGGAGGTAGGGGCGCCGGAAGGAAGAAGAAGAGGAGACGGGACGCGGCGAATCCGTGTACGATTTTATGATTGCATGGTGATGAGTTGCGAGATTTCACGGCCGTTGTTATGATACGTGGTACTACGAAGTCGATGATATGATGAGGTTAAGGATGTGACAACATAAATGGCACGCTCCCATCGACGACGATAGCTCCCACCGACGACGATAATTTCCATCAATGACGATTATTCCCAAGAACGATGATAGCTCCCATCAGCGCTACTCGACCAGAGATGCTGTATCTTTCATTACATTCCATAAGTTGCCATCGTTGGGACCAACTCTATGGGAAATGGAGCAATGGATAAAAAAGGCGATGGATGGCAAACATCAACGTCAAAGGGAGCATGGCCAGTTATTCTTCACGCCCGTGGAGACTCTTCGGGAGTTCGAACGATCCAAGAGAGGGGCAGCATTGGGCGCGCAAAGGTTGAGTCGGGAGCATAATTTCGGTTTTCATCATTGGTACGAATCCTGGTTACTTTCTTTGGATCTGAAGAGACATACTTGCGCTTTGAGGGTTTTTTTCCTCCTGCTACGATTATGCGAGCGATAAGAATCCGATTTTGCAATTGCATATAAACTGGAGTATCTAGCATTTTCTCTGTATCTTAGATATACACATGATAGACAAAAAGTTGCGCATTCCAGACATTGGGTATCAGACAGAAATAACACATTACATAAAGTGGCGGTCAGCATAATCCGCGTTGTACGAGTAACTTGTCGGCCATAAGGGAAGTGTTGACAATGTATTTGACCCAATCCTCCTGCGTCATTTCAGCAAACTGAAACCGACTTCCCTCTCCAGAGGGTGGTGGAGGTTCATGTCCCAGGATCAAGAAGCGCAGGTGAATGCGCCTGTGAATGCGCTCTTCGCGGCTTAGTGGTGGGTGGCCAAATTGTGTGGTGGAGTGCAGCAAGCCATCTAGAACTGAGCCGTTGTTCTTTCTACTGAGTTCCCGAAAGTCGACATATTTGAATAGGCCGATTCTGTTAGGCGCATGTCCCGACCGAGTGGGAGTGTCGAAGTCGCTTTCACCGCCGTGAAAAGCTCGGATTCTGGAAGCTTTCGGACGGGCATCAGGAATCGCTGCTTGAAGGGAAACGAGCTCGGGGTCCATCTCCTCAATCGCTTGCTCGAAAAGCTCAGAAGATAGGGATTCAGAGGCTCCGAGAACATTCAATTCAGGAGCTCCAGACTCGAGGTCCAGTTCATTGTCAGGATTATTTATCTTCTCTTGTAGACCTTCAATATCCCTTACTTTCTCCACCTGTGAATAGTCATAAATGGCAGGGAATAGTCGATCCTTTGTCCAAACCTCTTCGATAGCCAGAAGCAGCTCCTCCAGAGTGAAGTGGTTTCCAACCTTGATACGTCTGTAGGTTTGTTGCTCTGAGGTTGCGTTACCGTAGAGAAAATGAAGCCAGAGTTTTAGACGTTGGGCAATCGACTGAGTATGAAGCGGTAGGCCATCTCGACCCAAATCAGTTAGAATACGAAGGTTGTTCAGAAACACAACCGCAGGATTCTCGAATGAGCTGTTGTAAGAGTAAAGCTGTCTGTGGCCCTGTTTGAACCCGGAATCGAGGAGATTGCTAGATAGAGATCCCAGTTTGTATTGCGACCAATGATTATCAGAATCATTTGAGGGAAGCTGAGTCAATATCTCGCCGATGGGGTCTGTAAATCGATCGTGTTCAGATCCCAGATTATCTTCACGTCGAGCAAAGAAAGGGCGAGTATAGTATTGCCGAGCGAAGAAGTGGTAAAGCCGATTTGCACTGTGTGATCGGTTCCAGCTCAGATGACGAATAACATCCTGCCATAATTCCGTGGGTATGCCATGCCCAGATTTGAGCATACGCACGCACAAGTTGGAAACGAACAAAAGATTGGATCTGATCAAATCAGAATCCACTAGGGCGGTGACCGAGTCCTGGGAAAGGCAGAAACTTTGAATCAAAGCGTCATCAATCAAGATTTGAAGTTGATGAGTATCTTTCTGGTGACAAAGATGGTCAAAGCATTCCAAAAACTCCTTAGTCATGTGTAAGTCATTTGACGTGAGTTGCGACAATGGGCCTTGAGCTTGCAGCAGATTTTGTGCGCTTCTATTTTCTAGAAGCTTTATAATTTCGATCGTTCTCCTGGAGCTAAGATCATCGCCTTGCTGGTGATAAAAGCTAAGAAGCTTTTGTTGCACTTGCTTGTCCTGCAAAGTGTCTGGATGTAAATCACTCTGAACCAGATTTTCTAGAAGGTCGAATTGCTGTTGCTGAATGAACTGTTCTACAAGTCGAGGATAGATGGTACGACCAAGGACGATATTGGCATCTTTGAATTGCTGCAAGTAGTCTCTGGCTTCTTCAATGTCTCCAGCACGAGCCATCAATTCTCGAAGCGCCAGTGAGCCAAGCTTGCTATGACCAAAGACCTGCAATTGCTTAATGATGTTTTGAAGTGTAAGACCTTTGGTGGCAAGAAGTCTAGCACAGAATTCGTCGCTGAGTGGCGCATAGCGATGTGTTTCTTCGACTCCAGAAATAGTTTCTTCATCAACGACATCTGGTACTGGATTGAAAGGCTTTGGATTAGTGTGATAGGCGCTCAGGTCGCCGCCGTCCTTTTTGATAAGAAACTCCGCCAAAGCTTCCTCCAGTGTCGGTCGCTTCTTGAAAGTATGCTTCAAGAAACTGGAGCCATGTGGAAAGTCCTTTTGACTGTAGAGAAAAAAGTGCCAATCCAAAGCCAATTGCCATTCCTTCCACTTGCAAAGATCTGGAACAATGAGATCGTATACACCCTCACGCGGGAGACAGTATCCCCGTTTGTATATCTTTCGGAAGATTTCCAAATTCGATCTGGACGACTTTGCAACCGTTGCCAACGCATTCAGGGCACCAGGTCGTATAAAGTAGTCCTGCTGAAACTTCTCATGCCAAGTTAAAATCCATTCGTGCCCATTTTGGTCCTTCCGAGTGTACAAAGCCAGCCGCTTTTCCAGAGTATATTCGTACAGCCGATCGAACAGTATGCCACTCCGTGATTTGACTTGTCGCGCATAGTCAAATGCTTCTTCGTGAAGCTGAACATCATTGAGTAACAGCCGCCAGATGTCGTTGGCTACCTGTCCTTGCATAGGCAAGTCATCCCCAGACTTCTTCAACCTTTGCCACGTTTTACTGATTCCAGCGTCTGGATTGAGCCTGTATTCTCGCTGAAAGGCGTGCAACCAGAATTGATCTTTTGTTGGCTCTTTGAGGCTCATTGAAGGGCTTGAGGAATTATTGTATACCCCATAGCCACCCGTCTCTGGTATACTCGCATAGTTTCGACGGCAGGGCGCATTCCAAGAAGTTGGCTGATAAGAAGCTCGTTGATGGGAAGTATGAGGAGAAGGTATCGAGCGCGTTGTGATTGCCGCGAGCCCAGGCAGTCGGCGTGTTACCGTGGGCATGAAAATAGGTAGTTCAATATCATCTCTTCTTGTCCATTGACATTATTCGACACAAATCTGGGGTTCCTTGGTTATGTTGTTGTCAAAAGCCTGAGTTGTTGAGGAAATCACAATTTGAGACCTAAGAGCGGAAGTCCGCTTGATTCCGCGGTGCAGAGGTTACCGTACATAGTGCCAAGCTTTATTGCTCGACCACCACCCGACCTCATCACACTGCTTCGTACTTCTACCGAGCTCAAAACTCTCCACTCCGTCCTCAATCGATCTCATATCCGCTTCGCGATGCAGCCAACCACTCCCAGGATGGCCGGGTATGTCAATTGAGCCCATTTAGCCTTGCGGCACTCACCATAGCTTCTATTGAGGCTCGCATTGCTAACAACGTGTAGTTTCGTCTACCGCGAGAACCGAGTTCCCCACTATCAGCGACTCTTTCAAAAGGTTGACGGTGTACGACAATGGCAAAAGGTGCTTATTCCTTCCCTGCAAGACGGCAATCGAATTATAGCCCAACAATTGGCGCTTTGTACTGACATGTATCAGACACCCAAGAGCAATCTGTACCTCAAGCCATACTATTTCCTCCTCTTCACGGGCACAGCCGGTATTTCAGTCATGTTAACTCAATAACGGAACATCTAGAAGCTAATAGTGCTACAGGAAGCTTGTGGATGATGGGTCGTATGGTCATGGTTAGCACTTACTCTTCCTCTGCTCATGTAATGATGCTAATACACTACAGGGACACAAGACTTGGTTTTCAGGAAAATAAATGCAACGATCGTTATCAATACAACATGTTTTGTACTCAGTAGAGTCCCACGGGAGATTTCCCCTTACATAACCAATAGAGAGCTCTCTACCTGAGCGTCCATCCTTCGATCACCTCAACCAAAATCAACCCCCAGGCTTACGAATTTGACAATAAGGCATCAATGGAGAGATCGTTGAATTTTGTATTCTTTATTTTATGTACATTTGCGGCAGATGGGTATCATGACAACACCAAACAGAGAACCGCGATCAACATCGCTATCTGAACTCCCTTGTTCTCTCTGGGACGACCAGCACTACCATCATAAGTTATCGGAGTGGCTTTACTTGGGTTTTCTGTGGACACACTTGTCCGCCCGTCTGGGTCGATTATTCCGTTTGCTGCGTCTATCGCCGATATTGCCGGACCCATATTGAACCAATCTACCAGCACAAAATTTGGTGATCGCCCATAAACTGCACCGCAGGTATTTAATTCTTTGCCCAGGCTGCCAGTGAGATCGGGATCCGGCGAATTGGTGTTGGCAGCGTTGTCTCGATCGGGAATTACAATGTTGAGGAGCTGCTTCTTATCGAGAAAGTGGTTCATGAGGAACAAACGCCCCGAGCTTTGAGCCTGGCTGACTTTGTCTTTCAGATTGGTCGGTCGGTCTGGCATACAGCTAAAGTTGTTCGGCGAAGTAACCTCAAATTGGTTCTCGAACACATAGCTGAATTCGTCCAGCAGGTATGGCGCGCCCGTATTGTCTGGCAGACTGGATATGAATGTTACCAGTCGAGTCTTTGCTTGAATCATCTCGCCCAAGGTTGGCCATACTGTCTTAGCACCTAGCTTGGTCGCAGGGACATATGCATGCTTTGTGATGCCAGATGCTCGGAAAGAAGCGCCAAGCAGTGTCGAATTCGCATTCACGGAATTGACAAGCAGTAACGTGACAACGTCGTTAGGGTGCTCATCCATCCAGTACGACACATCTTTCAACCATTTTATCATTGATCCACCATCGTACAAGTCGCAATCAGTGTGGCAGAGCCGCAGTTCTATTCCCGTGGCGTTCGTTGTGTGAAGCTGGCCGGAAAGCAGTCTTACGCCCGCATCAAGCTGCGTGTCGGTTCCATAGAATTGATTGCCGGAAACAGTGAAAGAATTCGACGTGTTGGCTACGAACATGCTGTCATGAGCGCCGAGGTGGGTAATGTTGCCGTATGATCGGTTGCATAACGCAGGGCAGTTGTTGCAAGCATCAGGAGATGACCATAATGATTCTTGAGCAATCGACAGCCATATTTGACAGAACAGGAATATGAGGGCCAGCATCCTTCTCATCATCCTCGCATGGATGGGTTATCTTGAGATCGATTCCCGAGAGATTGAACACGCGTAGGATTACCAGCAATGTGCTGAATCCAACAGTGGGCTTCGAACGTGTCCATCGGGAGGTTCATGCACGAGTAAAGACTCTTCGCGGCAAACCGAAAGTAGTGAAACGCGTTTGATTAATCTCTCCAATGGCTATATCAATAGATCGTTTGGAGGTGAGAAACAAGCCTGCCCTCGTGCCTAAACTTGGCTCTGAGGAACCAAGAATTTAGTTGCCGGTAACGAGTAGACCAAACAGTCTACGTGTAATTCAGTTGTGATTTGGTATAACAACATAGTAACCAAAGTCTATTCATAGTATCAGTCATTCTTTCTGAGTATTGGAGCATGTATTCAGTTGTGCCTGACACTTAACCAGTATAGTAGGCAAATACGGGTATCACTACGTACTGCAGTCTTAGTGGATGATACTCTAATGTGTTACAATTTACATCATCGTCACTCCAGATTGAGGCTCTGGAGCCCTTCCAAAGCTTTCCTTTCCAGAAGAATTTCACAAGTCGCATCTTTTGACTTTTATGCATGAGATTTCCAGTTCGTGGAGAAGAAGTGCCCAGGCCCCATGCCTTGCCTTGCCATGCCTTGGTGCCGTCTTGAAACACTATTCGCTACAACGCGCCTCTGACGTGACGTGACACCCCTTTTTAACTGGTAAAACAGACAAAACAATCACCCTTTACCTCACAACAACCTCTTACTATCGATAAAATAGAACAACATACACAACAAACAATACATAAAGATGCAGATCACGATTCGTCCACCTTCTTCGCACACCTTGAAGGGTTCTCCAGCAAATGCGTCAGATGGGGCAAGTGTGCCAGCGCCAACATACGACTGGATCTCTGGTACCTGGCATGTTTCCTACTCCAGCTTGCCACTCTGGAAAGGCAAGCAAAATGTGCGCATCAGCTACAAGGCGCTAGCAGGAAGCGACTTAACGTCAGTAAAGATGCCCGACCTGGATGACTTTGTCGAATACCAGAAGCAAGGAGCCACCAAGACTAGCACTGTTAGCGGCATCTCAAGGCCTGTTCAGGTGGGAGGCTTGCCCGAAGGACTGGCTTACGCTTGGAGAGGGAAGGGGTTGCTCATGATCGCATCATCAAATTGGGAAATACTGGCACATGGAACGGACACTGCTGCAGCGGAGCCCAATGATTTTGTGGTTACTTATTTTGGCAAGACGCTGTTCACGCCTGCAGGTCTTGATATCTATACGCGCACGACATCAAGTTTATCAGACGTTACGCTAAATGCTATTAAGGCTGCTCTAGAAGGCCAGAGTGAGCAAGGCCTTGGGACTTTGGCCAAATCGATGTTCGAGATCCCAAGAGTTTGATGGCGAATTTGCTTCTTTGAAAGCATTTCTGGATATGATTGTTGCGAGTAATCGTTCATGTTTCTGGTCAGCTTCTCTGCAAAGCACCAAACTCGTTCGTGCCTACATGGTTCATATAAAGGTCGAGTATATTAGCCAAGTCTTATACCTTATAGTTATTAACTTAAGTCAGCACAAATCACGAAAGAACCATATAAACCCTTGTATTAGTCACTCAAATATGCTCACCTATGGCATACGTCTTAAAATGATCCAGTCTCCAGCGTCTTTGAGTTTGATAGCATCAAATTCAAAATGTTTACCAATATTCTGGTCGTCACTCTGACATTTCTTAGCTGCGCCCTGACTGCTGTAGCGCTACTTCCTTCTTATCCAACACGGGTCATCGCTGGAGTCACTGTGATCGACACTCCAATAGTTCGATCAGCTATAGACTTCGCTCGATCTCATATGGATGATGATATCTTCAACCATTGCATGCGAGCTTGGGTTCTCGGAGCACTCATGATAAGCAAGAACAGCATCCTTCGAGAAGTAGTTGATGTAGAAGTTCATGCAGTGGGAATCATTCTTCATGATCTCGGATGGGACAGACGACCAAACTCGGATACAGTCAGCAAAGATCGACGTTTCGAGGTTGATGGTGCTATCGCAGCACGAGAATTTATTCGACGACATGAAGACGGGAAGAAGTGGGAAGAACGCCGAGTTCAATTGGTGTGGGATTCGATTGCGTTACATGCAGAGCGCAAGATAGCATACTTCAAAGAGGAGGAGGTTCAAGCAGTCAGCAAATCTTCTGCTCTCGATATTGGGGGAGCTGACTTCGGCATCACCCAAACTGAATATGCGCTGATTGCCAAAGAGTTCAAGAAAGATGGACTAAGAGCAGCACTCAACAGCAGTATTGTATGGCTTTGTCAAACAAAACCTGCCAGTACCATGGGTAAGTTGATTCTCGCTGGTCATCATGTTTACTCGCGCTTATTTCTTTGTAGATAACTGGATGATGGCCTGGGGAGAAAGATACGTTGCCAATTATTCAACTGCAGCGGGTCCACGAAGAATCGACGGAATATTCAGTAACCTGCGGTCATAGCCTGATCTTATCAATAATTCGAGCGAGTTTTGTCAGAATAGTTATAAGAGACACAGTCAACATAAAAGTCTGAAGAGGCTGTTGTCAAATCAGACAATCTTCCTTCCTTCAGCACTTGATAGCGACCGTCAATCCATTGAAGTCCTGAGTATCTTTCCTCACTAAATTTGAAAGTCTACTTTGAGCCTTGACGAGGGTCGGCCATAAATCGTCGGATATCTCTCACGGTAATATGTCTGACATACGGAAAAGCGGTTGTGAGAAGCAGATGAATTGTCGCGGGTGTATAGTTGTCTCGTCGCATGTCTTGAATCATTGGTATCATGAAAACGGGGACCACGAAAGATCCTGGGCGGTCTGGCATTCTGCTTTGAGACTCGATAAGACCTGAGCTGTGGAGGTTGACAAAATTGGTCGACACTACAGTCTTTCTGGTTTATATATGAAGCAGAACTACGGAATATGGAATCCTATATATATCAGTTGGCAATGCCAAATACCTCAACGTTTTGCCCCCATCTTTTGTTTGACAAACCTCTGGCAAACCTGAGGAAAGGAGTGTCTTGGGTGATAAATGACTGCTGAATCTGACTTATTGACCAGCAAACGTCCGGTAATTTCAACCTGTCAAATTGTAGTGAATTATAATCTAGCAAATAGGTGTGTTATCAAGCATTAATACGTGTTAAGACACAGACTGATATGGACGACTGTGGTTCAGTTCGCATTGGCTGGTATCTAGGTACATTTCATGGTCTAATTGGGTTTTCAGAAGTCAAGGTCATAACGCATATTCGACATCCGTCCGAATGACATACTTAGCACCTTTTCTTACACCAGTGCCTTCATGCAGCAAAGCCCCTTTTGTTTCTCCATGCGGGAACATTGCGACAGATCCCATGACGGGATTGACAGGATACGCGTTCATCACACCCTCAACAACACTTGGGATGAAAAAGGTCGTTTCTCCGCCTTCAAACTCGTCATTGAGGTAGATGAGAAATGTAAAAAGCGATGATTGCTTGGCGTTGGCAGGGGAACTGTCATATTGGTAGGCCTTGGTGACTGGATGTATGCCCGAAGGTGGCCATGCGCCATCAATGTGACAGCGGTATTCAGCTCCGGGCACATAGCGATATACTCGGAAGCGGCGGTTAATACTCAGCGCTTTCTTGCCAGCTACTTCAGGAATGAATGGTTGCACTCTTTCCCATAGTTTATCGTGAAAGGCCTGATCTATCATCCAGTAGACGTTGTGGGCTAGAATGCTGGACTCGGATCCATCGTCTTTGATTGGAGCATCGGGAAGGAAACCGATCGTTTCAGTGGCGGCGATAATTGACCGGCATTCTTCTGTGGACAGGACGTTTTTAAGAAGTGAAAGGTTTGGAACATGCGGATGTTTGTTATGGGTGGTGCTGGGTTTGGTGTCTGATAGTGGAACCGTATTATCGCTGGTAAGGTATACTATGGCAGGGTGGTGATTTGGTGGCTTTCGTTGAGGTCCTGGAGTCTCCTCAATATTTTGAAATTTGTCTGCGTATGACTGCTTCTGAGATGCAAATATCGACCTGTCCAAGACGCTCTCCCGTACATGGAGGCGTTTGGTTCCTTCATCTCTGAGATTCCAAAGTTTTTGTTGTACTATTGGATTCGATGTAGAAAAGGAGGAGGAATGTGTGTCTAAGGGCCCAGTGACTCGCAATACCGCATCTAGTACTTTCATTCTTTTGAGATCATTCGTGGTTCTTGAAACTGACACCTCGGAGCTGTTGTCTTGCACGCAAACTCCACTAACAACATCCAGATCTCGCACCCACCGACACAGGGCTCCCAGCTTTGGTGCTTCTCCACGTATACGCATTTCGGCCAACAGGATAAGTGCATCGGTATATTTGCCGTCCGTTAAAGCGCCGGAAATTCGGGCGGTGAGGCTTGTATCGGCTGTTACTTGGTTAGCAAAGAACTCATCTCTCATTCGGGATCAATTGACATTACCAGAAGCGTTGGCACCAGTTGTACAGGCTTGCTTGAAATCATAGACAGCGGCCCTTAAGTTTTTGCAAGGCTTGGATTTTATGATAGCAGGGTATTTGGCCAAGGTCAAGAGTGTATCCACTGTCAATTCCATTTCCTCATCCGATATTAATGTCTGAAGATTTTTTGGCGCAATCGTTTCTTCTGCGCTTGAGGGAAGCGATGGATCTGGAGATAGTGGGGCAGAGCCAGACACCTTTTGGATCTTAGGAGCTGGGACATTGTTTTGAGCATTCCTCTTCCTCTTTTTCGAAGCTTTTGTATTCGTCATTGTAACAATTGGTGATGTAGAAAATGAGTGTGAAAAAAGTTCCCCCACAATTGGAGTTGGAGAGATTTGCCACCAAAAAGCTTACATGTTTTAGCTCGCCGCTAAGCTATAGTCTAGTACGGTAGAGGCTAGCGCGCCACGTTCTTGCTGTCCTTTCTGCTTTCTTGGTGCATCGGAGTTACCTCCGCCTCATTTTGATTCTATGTTCTTAATTTCTTATGACTTAGTACTATCCTTCAACATCTAAGTCATTAGCCCAGAGTCATGGATAAGGCTTATGGGTCAATAGTTTGACTGTGCTCCTTATTCTACGTTACGAAGTGCTCTCAAGAAGCTCAAGTCGATTGGCGATATATGATGGAGCGATTCGGCTCATTCAACAGAGCCTTAGCTGGCAACAATCGGGGGACGCGCTCCAGGAAATTGCTCTAACAAGAGATGGCGCAATGCCAGCAAAAATCGGCGGAAATAAGGGTTTGGTTTGCAGGGTGACAAAATAGGACCCAAAGCGGAAGTGCGAAATCCTAACTGGGCAGGTATTCGAAAAGGACCTGTTCGCACTGCTGATCGGAACCGGTTCTAGACTGTTCAGTGAAACAAGATATTGGCCAAGCATCTACTAAACAAGCGAAGCTTTACCATTATTTCATTTTGTTGAAGGCAAAATCCAGCCGTTTGCTGCATGAGCTTGTGGGGAGTCTCATGGATTGCGGCATATCAGAGGACTTTCCAGGCCTACCATTGGTCAGCCTTGTGTCCTTATCTCTTCGACCATACCACAACATGGGGGGCTTCTAGTCCATGAATGCTCAACTGATATGCTCTCGACTTGTAGTTGGCTGGCTCTCCGAAAGAACAGGCCAGAACGAGTTGGTGGAGAGCAATGTTCAAAATGATCGGGAACTCACACAACTCTGCCTTCAAACAGTCCAATCATGCGTGTATGAAGCTCGGATCCCGGACAAGTAGGCAAGGTAGGCTGACCTTTAGTGATGAATGTAGAGCCTTGTACTTTGCCTATTTCAATGTGGCAAGTCCTTCTCTATTGCAAAAAACACACAAGCAAATCTCTCCTAGATCTCTGTCAACCACTTTCAAAACTACCAATATAAGATAACGCCGAAATGGAGCGAAGTACATCTTATGGAATCGGTGGTGCTGGCAACATGAGTAAGTACCCTCGAAATCCTTGTCCTTTCATAGGCTGACTCAAGCTCTAGGAAGTGCCAGTGAAATCAAAGCCATTGAAGAACGATTGGCAAAAGGACAACGTAAGTTTGGAACCACACCCTTCAGAGATCTTTACCTGTACTGATACGGGATCCTAGATAACGATGCGCGACGCAGAGACAGCATCTTTTCTCTTTCATCTTCTCCCGACGGTCGACGCAGCTCCTTCATGCAAAGCGTGTCAAATGTCTTCCGCCGCAACAGCATTGTAACAAGTGGTACAGAAAGCCCCAAGGAAGAGTGATCAAATTGCTTAGGCTTTGGAAGGAAACTGAACGAGACCGACGCGAATAACGAGAAACGCCCAAAAAATGTGAAAATACAAAGCCTGGTAATCCTTAGTGATGTTGACCTAGGCCATGCTCTATGGTACTGGTAACTGATAGTCAATATACTTCGTATTTGGACCTTCATTTGCTTTCGATTGATATCATGATAACCGAGCTATGTGCCTGGTTGTGTGTAAGGAATGCTTGCAAAGAATCTTCTCTCCCATCCACGGTCGTCGGAATGTATCTCTGATGCCGGAAGATCGAAAATCATTGATAATCTTTCCCCAAGTTCATACCTTGGCCAGTACATATCACTACCTTCTATCTTCGGTGTTCCAGTCCTCGCGAAATGAACCAATGCCTTACTGACAGTTTCAGCCATGACTTCGGCACTCTCGAAGCCTCGCATCTGTCGGAAAGCGTCTGGATTGGCAAAGACGAGAGGAATATCAAAGCCATGTGCGGCTCCCATCCGGCCATCTTCAAATGGAGTCTTCCATCGCAAATAATAGACCCAAAGTGGACTGTCTGGGTGTTTTGCTCGGATATCTGATTCCACCAGCATACTTTTCCATGATCGAGCGGCAGTAGTTGCAGCGAAGAACACGTCGGATGGCGAATAGCTCGGATAGTGCTTCCGATATTCTGAGACGATTGTTTCTCCGGAGAGATTTCCGATGAAGTTCTTGACACTTTTCTCCAGCTGCGATGGCACTTGATCCCACGTCAGATTGAACAGACGCCCCTTGGAACCACCGATTAGATTCCTTGTTTCGCCGTACGTATTTCCAATCACCATAGGAATATTCCTCGATTGTTCATTGGCGGTAGGAAAGAAAGGATCTTTCGGAAGACTCGATGTACTTGTAACTGGAGCCCATCGCTGTCCTCCTCCAGCCAGAGTCGTTTGAAGCTCTGCCATTGGCATATTCACTAATTGTTCCAATTTTTCCGCATCTGATTCTCCCTCAATCTTGCTTAGAACTTCCTGTGCTGTTTGTTTCGCATGTTCTAGAGTTCGACCAGTGATCTGTTGTCCGCTCATGGTCCAGACGCGATGAAAGAGCCCCTTTGCTTCTGGCATTGCCTGTTGAAATATCAGTAAACTTATGACTATCGAACGGTCATTTTCGTATTTGCTAAATATGGAGCGAGGTTCAAAATCTTACCATAAGAGTAGCACATTTAGCGCCTCCACCAGACTGCCCAAATATTGTAACCGAGTTCTTATCACCACCAAACCGCTCGATATTGTCTCGGACCCATTTCAGGGCCAGGATTAAATCTAGCTGTCCAGGATTTCCAGTCTCGTAATCTTTGCTTATCCCACCAAGATACATATAACCTAAGCCGTTGATACGATGGCTGACAGTAACAACCACCACGTCTCGCTTTTGTGCCAGTCGGCGGCCATCGTATGTATCCTCGTTGACTGTTCCACTGTCATATCCACCTCCATGAAAATATACTAGCACTGGGCGGGTGTTGTTGTCTGATGCTGGGGTCCATACATTCAAGTTTAGACAGTCCTCGGATCCTTTGTGGCCACTTGATTCTTTGTCACTGCCCGGTTGAGGAGCTATTGGTCCATATTTTGTGCAATGCTTAGGCTCAGTCCAGGGATTTGGCGGCTTAGGAGCTTTGAAACGCGTTGTTGATGTGTCCGCACCGTATGGGATATTCTTGAAAACCTGAATACCAGAATCTTGAAAGCCTACTATTGGACCATGTGTTGTTGTGACGGCCGGGTCTGTAGCCGTCAGGGCCCCAGGAACTATGGTCATGAAAGCCAGCACAATCTAAAGGCGAATTAGAGACCAAAAAGGGCGAGGTGAGCGAGTTACTGACGTGTAGCATCACTAACCTGCCGACAAAAATCGAGCTATGTGACTTGCGCATGGCTGAAATTCTCCATAGACCAGGTGTCTACGTATTCGTAGACTTCCAAATGATACCACTGGCATCCGAAATTACTTTGGCCAGGCACTATAGACCAAGGATATGTATATTTTCCTTCACTGTGTAGATTGGATTAGGGCCTCCCATCTTGTAAGCACCCAACAACATAACATTTGAACTGCAAAGCTCGATGTTTGCCTACGTACTGCTTCAAGAACATAAAATTGCTCAGTTCAATCTGGGGTGCTCGCCCATCAGGAACCGAAGTAGTCAACGATTGCTGCCTCGATAGCATAAGCACAAAACATCTCGGGCTTTGTGCCTCTCCTATATGTGTCTTTCACGAGTAATTAGGAAATTAAAGAAACAGAAGCCAGCTAGTGGTATAAGAAAAAAAGACGTTGGTTTTGGTGCTTCTACAAAACCGAAAACTGCTCGCTATGCAATGCTAACCAAAAAGTCTATGCACTCTTCTTCTGGCCCTCTTGGTCTTTCTCCTCCTCTTTCATGCGTCTGAGCTCATCAGCGCGCTCTTGATCTTCATCACTATCCGACTCGCTACGATCGTCAACTTTCTCTTCACCACCAGTCCGTGCCATTCTCCAGAGAATACGGAATATCAAATACAACCAAAAGAGATTGAGACATTGCAAGGCGCCTAAGAGTAGAAAAGATGTCCATTGACTTGCGGCGCATTTGTATTGCTCGGTCGCCCAATCCAGTCCGAATGGACCTATTGTGGCGAATTGCGAAGCAGGCCAAGGACCATGCAATATGCGCGTAAGTAGACCTCCCGTAGATGGCGAGATGTTACTGATTGTTGCTACAAGAGGATCTAATCCTTTAACAAATGCTGTGTACACCGGCGAGATATATCCATTTATAGCTTCCGGTAAGATTGAGGAAAGTGGCAAGATTGACAGGAGTATGCGAATGTTTTGATAGTGGCGTAGATATGTCCATGCACCTATGAAGACGATGAAGAATGGTATAACAATCGGTGAATCCATGTAGTTAAGGATGATAGATGTCTATATGAGTTAGCGCGTCATCTTGGAGCACAATCAGAAGTCATACCGCTAGGAAGAAGTCCGAGATATCATGAGTGATAAATACTGGTAGACCCATCTTGGTGAAGTGGAACACATAGCTTAGCAAGATCAGCGACAAAGTAATGATATGGTGCGCAACCAATTCTTTAAAGTCCTTTCGAGGCTTTTCTAGCATAAGGAGCAACACGATCATCTGTTGTGCCCAGTAGCTAGCCTGAAATAGATAGTAGCCCTTTACAAAGTCAGCCATTGCGACTAGCATAGTTCTATATCAGTACACACCTTGAGAACTCCAGAGTTTGTCAAGTGCGGATACCCTTCGTACATGGCGGTGGTGTTGAAGTACCACAAATTGCTCTTACTCATGACATATAGTCCGAATGGCCCAAGTATAACAAAATATAAGGCCGTATATGCTTGCTCCATAAATCTGGCCTGCTTACGAGGAGTCCATCGAATTGCAAGAGGTCTGAGAAGCCGCTGCATAACGAACTCGCGAGTAAAGGAAAGAAACACGGTGTAAAAAGCCACAAAGATCAGGTCTTTTCTTCCTTTGCCATATTGTATAGGTTCCGAAGAATCCGCATTTCCTGGTCGAGGTACAGGGTATGAGACAAAGAGCGCAGGATAGACGGGATTTGAAGGAGATGGATTGACCAGATAGACGGACACGACAGCCAGACATATCATCAGAGGGTTGAGCCATGTATGTTTTAGGGAGAGGTGTTTCCATCGTTGGACGTATGACGGAGTCTTTTGCTGAGTATTGGGCAATACGGATTGGTCGGAAGATGTGAAAGTATTCTGCTTCAACTTGACAATTAGTATCGATTTCAATGCGGTATTCAATACTCAGTATCAGAAAGGGACTTGCCTCGTTATTCCCACGAGATTGGTTATACAAAGTTGCCAAAGCTGGAACCCCTGTGTCTCCACGCGGACGGCCGCGAAGTATTGAGGACTTCCTTCTATGGCGGACTTTGACCCCGTCGGAGACCGGCTCTGAACCCTTTGTGGGCGTTTTGGTATCCATTCTGCAGAGGAGTAGTGAAGTGCAGCAACGTTGAAGAAGTTGAAAATGTTAAACGCGTTTGGTGTCCAGGAGGACGAGATACAAGAGGAGCTTGGAGGCGACGACGAAATTGGACATTAAGGGGTATGCGCCACAGACAGAAGCGAAGAATCTCAGGCGACTGATTTGGATTGGATGCTATTGACCTACGGAAAGTATTAAGAACCTCAGTACGACTGGATGATCATATTCATTGGTATAGCTCGTTGTCCACTCTCGGGAGACATTCTTCATTATTCGCTCCCCGAGCCCCGACATCGATGGACATCTTGATGCTCTCTGTTCAAAGGGGCATGCAAGGTATTGGTCGTACTCGTACTGTCCACTGCAACCAAAATACTTTCCGCTGCCAGATTTTCGAACCAAAGGCTAGGTATCACTTTAATCACAATAACAGAGAAACATGCGTCAACGTAATTGGAGTAGTGAGTCGTGGATGCAACTGGAGATGAAGTTGGCTAAACCTTCCTTCTGACTGTTGACTCTTGAGACCCTGAAGTTGCCGCAACCGCCAAACACAACCTCGGTTCTCAACCTCAACTGTTGCTCTGAACATGTAAACACAACTTCTGCCATCGATGGTCATGTAGTCGATTCAATCATTTTGTGTGCCAAAATGTCCTTCAGTCGGCCAGGTGCTTTGCCTACCGCCAGCGGCTCAGAACTACCACCCCCTTTCATCACAGTCCCTTCTTTGGGAAACCTACGCGACGTTGGCGGTCTTCAATCCTCAACACCATCACCTTCCGCGACCGCCCAATCCATACGCTCCAAGATCCTTTACCGCGCCGCAGACCCTTCAAACGTACCACTCGAGGGTCTCTCAAAGCTTCACAACGAATTGCGCATTCGAACCATCTTCGACCTTCGCTCTGCTCCTGAAATCAGCAACGCAGGCGGAGTTTCTGACTGGGAAGGACGGATCGCACAATTCAATTCAGCGCACGGCGGGCCTAGCAATGCTGTCACGCGCTACTGGACACCGGTCTTTCGCGCCGAGGACTATGGACCAGAAAGCGTTGCCCTGAGGTTCCGTGACTATGGCCATTCTGATGTGACAGTCGGTTTTGTCAAAGCATACGAGGCCATTCTGGAGAGTGGAGCACCCAATTACGGCATCATAATCAAGCATTTGGCACGCGATGGCGAAAATTCTGAGAATGAAGGAACGCTAGTTCATTGTACAGCCGGCAAGGATCGTACGGGGGTGCTGGTGGCCGTAATTTTGGCTATATGCGGAGTGCCAGACGAAGTCATTGCGGAGGAATACCAGCTCACGGAATTAGGTCTGTCAGAGAGAAGACCAGCGCTTATTGCGCGATTGGTCTCTACCGGAGCCTTTGGCGAGGGGAAGGAAGCTGCTGAAGCTGCGGAGAGAATGACAGGCGCGAGAAAGGAGGCCATGCTTGCAACTCTAAGATTGATTGAGCAGAAATATGGCGGTCCTGAGCAATATGCTATCAAAGAGTGCCGGCTCACAGATGATATTCTCACGTCCTTACGGAAGCGAATGCTCTTCACTGGTCCAGCAGGCTCTACTGGTGGTCAAGCCGTCTTGTGAAGAGGCAAAAATTCACGATTCTACGATGTATGATATGCTAATCCATTGTTTAGACCCGTTTAGATCTATGATCAATACTCGTTTAATTCTTAACGTACTCGAGCCATGTGAACAAGGCGAGCTTATTCACTCGATCCGCAACAATACATTTTCATGTGACATCTCCTCTTTGTCCCGTACAAAGGTACTCGCATCGTGATAAAGATATCTTTGTGTCTTTTTATGCCAAAGCCATTGTGTCCTAATCGTGAATCAATTTACAAGATATATGTATGAACTCGGTTCTAGATATGATGGTGACTTTGAATGCTAGAACATATCGTATAGAGTACGATCTCAGCTTTGGTAATATCAACCCATTGAGTATACCACTCTAGTATTTATATTCCATCAATAGAAAGCCTGAAAAGTTATTGCTAACTGATCATGGAAGAATATTTCTCGACCAAACAGTGTCAAGAATTTGAATTGGCTCGTCAAGATCTTCCACGATATATATTCAGAGGCTACACAGAGCACTCTGGACGATTTATCAATTATGACGCTAATGGTAAGCCAGACTTTCAGCCGCTGAATACCGCAGATGAAATCCGCCCACTGGCATTTGCCTTAAAACCGCTGGTTGAAACCCCATTTGCTAAAAGGGATATAAAAGACATACAGAACGGGCCTTGGCAAGTCTCTAATCACTTAAACTATGCTTCAGATTGGGTGCCAACAGAGTTCAGTAGTTGGACAGCCAGCCTACGCGTAGCTATCCATTATGCGCTGAAACAAACAAATGCAGATCCTAAGTCTGTCTTCTTAGCTGTACTTGATACAAAGCATCCTGAGTGTCGAGTAAAAGCTTACCCGTCTAGAAAGCTTGATAAAGGTACCAACTACTATATGGAATACCTCGTACACGGAGTAGTCAGTGGACCTGCCTTGAGAGTCGTCCGCTGGGAAGACTGGTCCAACGCTTTCCCACATCCTATGTGGGAAGCTTTTCGGTACAATATCTTTGTCGGCCCACTCGATATCGACAACATGGAGGAATTTCAAGGCCGTCAAGACCCGTTACAGGCCAACTTCCTAGAGCAGGCTGCAAAAGTCACTCGCCTCGTTGCTCGGCCAGATGAGCCAGACCTTGCCTTCGTAATCTTCAGTGCCCTGCTCACGCAGGTAAAGAGAGATTGGTTCAGAGATTTGGCGTCAACGCGAAGAGCAGCACATGTACTGACTAACTTGCTAGCGTGGTATGGCTTCAATTGTCCGCGTTCTCTCCAGGGCTATAGTCAAAACTTGATACCGGAATTCCCCCAAGATGCTGAGCTGTCCCCGGACGTCAACCAGCACTGGAACATCCTGCGAGCAATAACTAACGAATATCCATGGATCCACGAAGTCATAGAATCGTTGTTCGCCGAAGATTGTGGGTACACATATCATTATTTTGAATTAATGGACCCTTGGACAGGCAAACCACCACCTGGTCTAGAAGAAGCGTATGAGAAATGGCTAGAAGAGGGTGGCCCGGAAGCAAAGGCTCAGAAACAGGCTATGATGGATAAAAAGATGGAAGACTCTCTGCAGCTGCTCGAATGGCTGGCCATTACGCAGCCAGTGAATTTTACTGTCGAGCAGGATAACGAGTTTGCGGCTATGTCGTATTTCGATTACTGTGGTCTCTGGGACAAGTATGAATATGATCTCTGGCTGCGTATGGATACCTCCATTGATAAAGAGACAAAGCAAGCAGACTTTCGGAGAAAAGAAGAATCCGGTGCTTGGTAATGATGATATCACTTAGTAGATGTATTGAAACAAGAGGAGGATCAGTTTAAAGTAGATACCATGGATAAGTGTTTAGGAAATGTTGAAGTATTCACCTCTACACGGGTAGACACAGATGAGAGACAAACAACAAGAGGGGTAGAAGCAAATAGAAACATTAGTTATACTTGTAGACTTAGATTCCTTCTCTTTCTCTCTTTTAGACAAAAATAATCAGATGAAAATTCGTTCTTTTATTCAGCTATTCAATAGGAAAATGGAAACCCACTAACCTCATCTTTGCCAATTCTTTGATTCGGTCAAAGTCGTGACAAAGGAAGTAAAAGCATAGTAATAGTATTTCCTGAAATTCAAATCAACTCAAAGTAACAATATATTACAATCTCTATCCTTCTCTAAGATTCGTTATCAAATGCTTTAACTCCCATCAAATGCGTGAAAGGGCGAGCATTTTATTGAATGTACTCGTAAATGCAGAATCTTGAGCGGTGCTAAGACAGAGAACTTGGTCTTGAGAGAACCATAATCGTTCAATGTATCATCAAGGCTCTTGATCTATTCAACTTGGTGATATTTAGGACAAATTTAGGCAAACCCGATGCAAACGCCTCGCTGACGGAAAGGCAGTCAGTTGCCTTCTTCGCTGAGATATGCCTTCCATCCAAGGCAGTGAAGACGCCAAGGGCGACCATCCGAAGATCCTCTCTCAATCTCATACTTTTCCCATCGACCACCTCGTCCCGCACTCACCACAACAAGCTGGAGATCACCAATCCAGGCAATCTGACCCTTTGGTGGAGCGCCTTGAGCCATTGACGTTGGATTTAGAAGTCCACGAGTGAGTGTTTTGCCTTGGGGTGCAGACGGTATTCTGCGGTGTGATGATGAAGATGGGACGCCAATAGTCGGTGGTGGTATGGTTGGTGGAGGCGTGAATATGGCAGATTCGTCTAAAGTCGTGTGATGCACAGTCCGACCGGGTAATGTGAATGGTGCTGAGCAAACTGAGTACTGATCCTTCATTATTCGTGGGGCGAAAGGAAGATTTGCAAGTGATCCATATTTCTTGGAGGGATTCGCGTTGACTGTGCCTGTGGAGGTTGTGCTTCCTGCGGTTATTGATGGTGGAGCATAATCTGATTGAGTATAGCCATAGCTATCACCAGAGAGTATTGATGTAGGAGGACGATCTTGGAAACGAGCAGACTTCTTTTGGGCTTGTGTGGCTTGGGAAACATGCGTCCATGTGGGCATACCCGGGTCGAAGTCTGCAGGATCTGGGGAGGTTAATACAGTCGATTGTGACATGTCATCAAGAGTCGCCGGTGGAAACGACAATCTTTTAGCTGCGTTGTCTCTCCGAATTTCGGATGGTCGTTTCGATGAGAAGCTTGCATGACGATGTGATGAGGCCTTGCTTGATGAAGTGTAATTGTCCGAAGGTCGTCGCTGATGTTCGCTGGACTTGCGTGGTTGTACAGATTCCACTTCTTCAAGCTCAAAGATGTGTATTGTGCCTTTGTCCGATGTGAGAGCGAGTAAACTTCTATCTGGTGAAAATGCTAGACTAAAGACGGCAGCTTCCTCTAGACCTCGTCGAAACTCTCTTATTTTTCCCTTGGTAGTCGTCGACCAGATTCGTACCAGTGTTCCTTTGTCGCTAGCAGTTGCAATGTATTTCTCATCTGCACTAAGAGCGATTGCTCGCAAGTGAGAAGTATGTGCATTCAGGATCGATGCTTTGATCTCAGCAAGATCGACTAGCTGAAGCTTGCCTTTAGAAATGCCTGGGAAGGCCAAGTATCGAGAGCCAAGCACAGCAACTGCGTGTGGATTTGATACGGTGGAATATGAGTGCACTAGTGATCTAGCAGTAAAATCCTCCATACGAGAGCTTAGAAGAAAGATGGCCAGTCCTGTTTCGCATACGGGAATGAAAAACTTGTCGCTGATCAGGACACGCAGTGGTCGGCTATGTCCATCTCCAACAGCAACGCCAACCTCATTAGTTGCATTGTTCCAGATGACAACCTGGTCTTGTTAGCCAACTCAATAACAGATCGTACACTCTCAAACGTACTTCGCCTCTAGGACACTCCTTGGGAGCAGATTGTCTACCTCCCAGAAGTGCTAAGATATTGCTCTTTTTCAGAATAGTTGCATGTTGAAGTGGTCCAGAGAATTCACGAAAGCACAGTAAGCGAGAATCCGTGGTATCGTACACTTGCACAAAATTAGAGGAATGCCTTCTGATAAGCCAAGGGTGACAAACCTCGAAAGCCGTCTTCGCATGCAGCCACAAATGCTGTTTGGTCTCTGTTTACATCTACGCCATAGACGAGAATAGACGGGCTGGGATCAAAAGGTTTGCGGATGTTCATGTTGTACCTAGGACTCCGGAGGGAGAGACTGGAATGCAACGGGCGGGAAAGTTATCTGCGAAAAAGTTCACAGGTTGGTGCTATAGACCAAGAAAAGAAGGCATGACTGGTAGTCCGGGTCCAAGTATAGAATCAATCTAGGCGGCAAACGCGATGAGCCGCATCACTTATTGGTAAAGCATCTGGTGGGGCTCTAATGACTGTAGTAACCAAAGTTGTCCTGGAAACAGTTCCCAAGCTCTTGTGAAATTGCTGCACAGACCAGCTGGATGAAGCCGGTCACAGGTTGAAATGTATGGTGTAATTAGGTATAGTTGATATGAGACAGTTGAGGGCGGAGCAGAGACTCAACTGCATCTGATCTGCTCTGATGATGGGAAGTCATGGATGGCAAGTCAGGGTGAGGCTACAAGGCCAGAAGGGAACAAGGCACCAACTTTATCTGAGGCTGCAAGGCGTGAAGAAACGCGCTGTCCCGTGATTTATGCCAAGACTCAATCCGTCCCTGCGCTAACCCTTTTAGCTCAGCGCCCCTTGCCTAATTTGTCTATGCACCAACCAACGGTCAATCTCCCTTTGCTCGCAGTCCAGTCAATCGCTGCTGCCAAATTCCCGTCCCCTCAACCTTTACAATTATTCTCTCTCCCAATTCCATCCGCCATACCTCCTTTTCTATCTCCCTCTCTTGTCAATTCCATCTCTTTCCTCCATCTCGTTTTCTGTAAACCGAAAAGGTTGGCTCTCGCTATCGCAAGAACCGCAATCCTCAGTCTCGCGACTCATACACACCCCAATCCGCCAATATGATGTCCTCGTCGTCAATGAGCGCTGTATGCTTCCTTTTCTCTTGCTCCTGTCATCGCTACTTTCTGCGCCATCTGTCGCTGACCCTCGCTAACATTAGAACAAGATCCGCCGGAAGAAGAATGTCAAGAAGGGAATTCAATTCTGCCTGATGGTCTGTGGCGCGTCGGGCACTGGTACTTTACTCCTGAACTACCGCCCAACATCTCCCATATCTAATCATTCCCATTAACTAGGCCGGACAACTTTCGTAAACACTCTCTGCGGCAAGAAGGTGCTACAGCACAAAGATTCCGATGACCCAACAGCGGCGCATGTCGAAGAGGGCGTCAAGATTAAGCCAGTCACTGTCGGTATGGACAACCTTCCTCCCTCGTTACCATCTCGGAAGGCACACTCGGCTAATTTATTCATGGCAGAACTCGATGAAGAAGGCACTCGTATTTCATTGACCATCGTTGATACCCCAGGCTTCGGCGATCAAATCGACAATGAGGCTAGGTAGGCGCATATCTATCATCCTTGCGATCATCCACTAACTACAAAAGTTTCTCCGAGATCGTTGGCTATCTTGAACGACAATACGATGATATTCTTGCTGAGGAATCGCGTATCAAGCGTAATCCTCGTTTCCGGGACAATCGTGTTCACGTTCTCCTCTACTTCATTACCCCAACCGGCCATGGGTGAGTGCCTCTGCCAACCCTATACATATTCTTCTAACGTTTCTTTGCAGTCTTCGTGAATTGGACATCGAGCTCATGAAGCGTCTCTCCCCTCGTGTCAATGTGATTCCAGTCATTGGTAAGGCTGATTCTCTCACACCCGCCGAGCTTGCCGAATCCAAGAAGCTTGTCATGGAAGACATTGAGCACTACCGCATCCCAATCTACAACTTCCCATACGATATCGAGGAGGATGACGAAGACACCGTGGAGGAAAATGCCGAGCTGAGGGGACTTATGCCATTTGCCATTGTAGGCTCTGAAGATGTCATCGAGGTCAGCGGTCGCAAAGTCCGCGCACGACAATACCCATGGGGTGTTGTCGAAGTCGATAACCCACGCCACTCCGACTTCCTTGCAGTTCGCAGCGCTCTCCTCCACAGCCATTTGGCCGATCTGAAGGAGATCACCCACGATTTCTTGTATGAAAACTACAGAACCGAGAAGCTCAGCAAGAGCGTCGATGGTGGCTCCAATGCGTAAGTCTCCAATTTTCCATAAACTCAAACAAGGTACTAATGTCTTCACAGCGAAGCTTCCATGAACCCCGAAGACTTGGCATCCCAATCTGTTCGCCTAAAGGAAGAGCAGCTTCGCCGCGAGGAGGAGAAGCTGCGCGAGATCGAAGTCAAGGTCCAACGCGAAATCAACGAGAAGCGACAAGAACTCTTGGCCCGCGAAAGCCAGCTGAAGGAAATCGAGGCACGAATGCAACGAGAGCAGAGCAACCAACTCACCTCACACAACGAAGAGCCAGAAGAGTAGACTGTTCCCAGTCATCAGCAAATCAGCCTCAAGTGCATACCGTAACTCATGTCTTTTACCTTATACCTAATGGAGCCGGTGTTCAAATGTGGTTGTCGGATGGCTCGAATTCCCTGTTACTCGATTAAAAACCATAGATTGTGGGGCGGACTGGCCGATGTCTTGGGAAAAAGGAACATGGCTTCGATAGGTGGATAGCATCAGTATTCTGAGGCTATGAGGGTGAAGGAAGAGAGACTCATGTTTCTACTTCGTTTGTCCTTTGATTATCAGCATTAGCGGAATCAGTTTTACAAGCCTTGTCTTGCCAGCCATCCGAAAGCTCTGGCGTCTTGGTTCTTTCTGTTACAGCGACTATCAAAATATACCTGGTCAAGTTTTGCTCCCAGCAAATGTCTATTCCCTCCCATCGTTTGTCCTCATACCCATCCCGCTGGTCTTTTTCATCCTGCCTTGCTAATCAAACGCTTGGCTGGGATGGTGTTTGTCAATGTATCGAAAATCAGCAACTGCTGTTTTCCTTTTTTCGCTTTGGCGAGCGGGCAAAGAAAAAGGAGACGGGTCTGTTATCACAGCATTGTTCCCATCTGACTTCCAATGTTATATGTTCTTTTCGTTTCTCATAGGCTGCTACTTGGCTCGGCCTGTTTATTTTTGAGTAGTCTATATTAGTACCCCAAATTCCAAGAATAATGTCCCCCAATGTTAATCATTTCACTCATGTTTACGCTTACTTATCGAGTCAGGTGGCTGGTGCGATGGCTTATTCTGTTTATGGTCTTTGCTCAGAGTCTTTCTCGTTTATAGGAAGATGAGCCTGATAGTGTTTCTGGATGTGCTGTCGGCCGACAGCGTCTTTACGCTATGCTGATGAAAGCTAGACGCTGGTCAAAAGCGTCAAAGCAAAGTGTGATCCCGGGAGGCAGACAGAGAGTATGTCGTCTTCGAATAGAGGACGGCGCTCACTGTCGAGTCCTCTTCCTTGATTGCTAGGAAAGTGTGAATGTGATCTTCTGTGAGTTTGTTATTCGACGTTTGATATTCCTTGCTAACTATCAGGTAGTCTTCGTATTTCGATATCATGTTATTACTCGGTCGAATGACCACGCTCATTATTTATCTAGGCGCAGTATGCACACTTGATTCTCCGGACCGCGAAATTGGGACCAATTGGCTAATCCAGGATCTTTTCTGCTAGAATACTGTTACGATTCTTGTGGGAATCCTGGTCACGTCGTGTAACTACTGTTGAAAGGTTGTTAACACTGACAAATCGAAAGCATTGAGGGATTCCCAGTTGACATGCAGAATGTTGCTGTGAGCGAGGGTAAACGAGCAAGGCGAGATCTTGGGCTTGTATTACGCCCTGGAGAGGCCTTCAGGGAACCAGGCTCTGAAGTGATCCCAGGTTGCTTCGAAATCCACAGACAGATGGTATTACACCCGCTATTTCAGCGTTTGAGACGGCGGTCTGACAATCGCATTCAAGGTACGTATCATCCCTATGAGTCGTGTAACCGATTCGAGGCTAATGACCACCACAGTAAGCATTAAGCTGATGCCCATATGCTTTCTAGGACATGAGAGGTCTATCTTTGCGATCCACTGGCATGCATAGCTGAGCCTAAATCCCTAATACTCTTTCGACGTTCCCTTTCGGCCAAAGTTTTGACTGTTTCGATTGAACAACCATCTCTGCGCATGATATAGTGGAAGTATAGGGTAGCGATATGCAGCATGGTCCAGCAGTGCATCTGAGGTACTAGACTGACAGGCTGATCTGCTGCAGTGGCACACGACAATGCCACATTATATGCATTGAGCTCACTCTAGGTCCGATTTCAAGTTCCAGGGTTGCGAGTTGTTCACTCCAGACTGACAGACGGTGTGGGCAGTTGCCGAGACCAATACTCTCTGTTTTCTCTTTGACAATTGAGTTCGCATAGGCCACAGCGAGAGAAGAGGTTGATCCATTTCAGATCCTGCGAGCATATTTCGTAAGTCGCATGCCGATTGTCCGGTTGTCTGTACCGAAGTATGGCTTAGTGTCCCCAGGTCATTATTGCTTACGTTGGCTCTAGGTGGCACGTTATGCGCAGGTATTTACAACGAGATCTACAAATCCATCATTACCATGACCATTATTGCATGGCTGGATGAAACAAGTGGCATCCTCCGACGGCCATGATGTCTATCGCAGCACTTCATGATATTGGTAACACGTCAATTCTACGAAAACATACCAGGTCCAGGAGATTCCAATCGCACGTGGTTAAGAATTTCTCACCGAAGTTGTCAACTTGTCAGATTGCGTTGACAAAACGGCTACTATGTAATGAAGACTTCACACCCACTATGACAGCCATTGAACGAACTCACAGACATATTTGCTGACACGAAATAGATCAACCCATGAAGTTCTTCATATACCGCAGGAGTGACATACTTAACGTTTTGTCGCGTGAATACGTATTCAATGACAATACTAGAAGTGAGTCTCTACCTATCAACACAGGAGATCCTATCCTTCGAAAACTATTTGAAAACTATTTGCTTCTAGCTCACAGCCAAGTAGAACTTATCACAACACCTTGAGATCCTACGAAGCTCAACAATGATGAAGCTGGATACGATAAATCTTAACTTGCTACCGAAGACCAAAACTACCTAACAATATGCTACGACTTGACATGATCGAGTCATTGAAACCATAGTTCACCGGGACTAGAACTCTCATACCTCGCCTTAGCTCACTCAAATGTCCAAATCCTAGGTCCGTTATTGTCAAACTTTGGCAAGGAATATATAGCGGCGCGTACGGCGGAAGTGTTAAATCAACAACTCCACTTTGATGATATCTGAGTAACACTCGGCCCGTCTAGTTGAAGTTCGATTTTGCCCCAAGGCTAGACCCAGTTGATCGTAAAGTGACTGGGCAGGCTGTATGGCGGCTCCGGCGCGAAATATTGATATCCTGGCTGTGATTCTTGCGAGGGTTGTGTTGATCAAGGATGACTTGCAGATGGTTTTTGAGCCAGTGAAAGTAGTCACTGCAAGCTAATTCGGCAAACCTTAAAATGCTAGTCCTGATTTTCACAAGTTCAATCATCTGACTGGAAATACATGTAAAGAGGATCCTTTGGTTAGTCTGGTTCATGGAAATCAGTGGTCACAAAAGGGGCCAGCTGAGGCCATCTGGGAAGTTTATGGATGAATTTCTTGCCATGCCGTCTATGAAGTCCACGAAGGAGGTCTCCTTGATAATACAGAATGAGAGAACTTTCCAGAGCGAGCACACGTGAAGTGCATAGATTTCCCAGGCTAGAGAATCCTACAGCCAAACCACCGGTCTTCCCTCCCTCCCATCTGCGCAGATGGAGAACCAAAGAGCTATGAAATATGCACTATAGCGTACGGGCCAAAAAGTGCTCCCTGATGCCTCCGATGGATGTGAGATGTCTCCGCCATTCCCCGCCAATGAGGATTTCAGAACCACTTCGCATTATGCGGAGCGAGACCTGGTTCTCGACGTTCTGCATGGCATTAACGAGATTCAGTTAGCCCATCCCCACCACGAGAATTGTCCTTGTGTTTTTTTGATAATAATCGCGCTGCATTAGAGAGTATCTCACAATTTGACAATCGAAGGTACAATAAGCTGTTTCTCAGCCCGGTTGTACTGCTACAAGAGCCTAATGTGCTGGTTGCCTCACCGTTTACGGTACTAGGATCTTTTCCCAGCTCAATGACTTGGTTGTCTTGAGAAACGCACATTAGTTTGGCCTTTTTACAAACCATCATGCCACTGGTTGTTTCCACCAACCGGCCCTGACTTGGTATAGACACTAGAGTACCCAGCCTTGCACAAGCTCTTTTGAGTTTGAATGGCGGTTGGCGCGTTCAAATTTATATCTAGAAGGCATCGCTAGGATGAAATGCTCTATTGAATGAGAGCACTAGAATAAATCCGCAGCTGTCCCAACAGTTGCCAAAGTACACTTCAACCGAATCACATCGTTCAATTCTAACGTTCGGTGCCGAGTCTACTACCAAATGCAGCTATGGAAAGTACACATAATTTACTATTCTCTCGACGACATTACAATCAGAACATGGATTGCCACCCTGAAACTTTCGGTTCCGGGACATCTGTCGACTTTCGGTTCACGGAAAAGTGCATGCATCGTACTTCATGCATGTATGAACACACTGCCATCTCAATCACTCACCGGGGGCAAACCGAACTTGCTGGCAAGTGCCGCATGTTTCTAAAGGTAGGATATATGCCTGTCGATTTTCAGCACGCAGAACATGCAGAGACTTCCCATGCAAACAACCTGCACGCAACTCGTTTCTGGACCAGTAATGAAGTAATCCTGGTACTAAATGAGGCTCTTGTTTGTGGCTATTTCCACATAGATCGCCCGTTTGATTGGATAAGTCTTCCAAAAACTACCCACACACAGAAGTCGGTAAGCACACCTTTTGGGCCTAGCAAATACAGAGAGAATTGGTCTACATGGCATCTCAGGTCGCCTTCGTAATCCTACTTGCTCAAAACTCAAGTCTACCTACCTGTTAGCATGCACACGGAATTTCCCTCGCTCTGCCATGTACATGATCGACAGACCGGATTGACGTATTGAGACTCGTTCCGGATCCACTCACCTTGTTTCTGTTCGAAGGACTAGCCCATAGACCCGATCAGGAAGCATTTTAATATTTAGCATGACCTTGTAGACCCGTTAGGTTGTACACACAATATGTGCGCAGTACAGTAGGCTGCTAGACTGCTTCCATATCGCAAGTAAGGAGAGACAAGCCAACAGCACTTCTCTAGTATCGGTTATGCGGGCCGCATCCGTCAACCTTGTAGTTGACAAGCTGAACATAGCAACTTGAAAGACACTAGTTATGTGAGCAGTTCTTTTAAGGGCCTCTGGGGTCTTTTCTCGAGAGACATTGAGTTTCTATAAATTCCTTCTATTCTCTCATCAACCGCACATAACATCATGTAAGTTTAAAGATCCAGATCAGGCCAATCCGAAAGAAACCTATATGTAAGGCCTACAACGCTAAACCTTACAGCAGATTGCTTTTCCCGGAGGCCGCTTGCTTGCGTTTCAATGGCTCCCCAAACTGATATTCCATTAGTAAGTCTTTGCCTAGACAGTGAGACATCATACTGATACCGCCAGACAGCCAATGTGCTGGGAGTATGTACTCTTCCTTCGTCTGGTCAGCAACAACTAATCATATTGTTTGCCTCAAGATAATAGGAACTGGTAAGTGCCTCTAACCCTTGGAAGAGTGTATTGTAACTTCATTGCGTAGTGTAAGTGCTTATAAGATATCTTGGAGATTTAATTGGCTGAACATATCATAGGCTTTGGTGCATTCAGGTAATTAACAAGCTGCTGATCATATCTTACAAGTGCTAACGTTCCCAGCTCGTGCCTCAGTGAGCAAAGTTTGTAACTTTTCAGGAACAAAGCGCTCATGTTTCTAGAATATGGAAAAACTGGAAACGTCAGAGCACAGAAGGCGCTACAGGTACCATGTTTCTTATATGGGCGATATGTAAGTTGTCCATGTACCCTAAAGTACTGCCCGTACTTTCTCCTACAGGTACCACACTGGCTGATCAGTGATAGCATGTCCACCAGCCGGAGCATATGCAATAATACAGGTATTTCAGGAAGTACATCAAACTCTATTATACTGACAATTTACTCCATTAAGAACTTTAACATACCAATTCAAATCCAGCCCAACATTTTATGTGCTCTAGCATTTGTTGCGTGGAGTCAAACGCTGTTCTACCACAAGTTCGTCCCTGGACCTGTTGTCATTGACAGGACTGACCAACATTCAGCAAGTTCAAGATATGGAAATCGGTCACTTTAGCTTTCAGTGTAGCAGTCGTCAGTAGTGGTGTTGAATTACTGCTAGTTTTTATCATACAGGTTAGCAGTAATTGAGAGCTAGGTTTCCACTGTTCCAGTACTCCACTGACAGTATCAGCGGTACTATCGACGCGGAGTTATCTGGCCTGTCACATTTCTTGGAATCGTTTCCGATATTGGAATCCTAGTAGGACTCATCCCACCATATATCGAGTTGTCCAAGAGGGGCGGCCAGTCTGTAGGCATAAGTAGCTCTCTCAAACTTCACTGCATAAGATTAAATTACTAATCTCTTCCGACAGGCTTTCGATTCCTCGCTGTCGACATGAGTGGAGCATTGTTTTCGCTTCTTGCATTAGGTAATCGAATATCCAATGGTTCCAAGATCGTACAACACTAATCAAACAAAAGCTGCGCAACACACTTTTGACTTTCTTGGAGGTATCCAATATATTCTCGTGTGAGTCCATAATCTGCAAGACATACATATATTCTGATTTTTGCTACAGCATAACAATGGAAACCGGCATTATTTTAGCACATCTCATCTGGTTCATGCGACCCAAAGACGATTTGAAACCTTTCAAGAGCAAAGACAAGAGAAATTGTGAAATTATCCAGCACGATTCAACCAGATGCTCACCCGGGGAGCTCGAAGCGTCAAAAACAATGGAGAGTCCAAAGTCAATTTTCTGATCAAGCTAATGTTTGTGGGAATATCAGTACGTTTTTACTTTCACATTATTCATCGTGCTTTTGGCTTATCATAGTCATTTCCGATGTCTTTTTCCTCCGAAGACGCTTCATCTCCTCTCTGAAATTTTCAAAGGGTAGTAATGCAGGTACTGCTGTCAACTACTGAAAGGTATAATGTCGGATGTAGCACTCAAAATGTTGGAAAATCTACAATTCTGATAGCATTCCGGTGATTTAGAAAACTGTAATACACTCCATTGTAGTCTTTCTTCAGGGACTGCTTTGGCAGGTGTCGAAGTTCATGTAAATTGCTTTTCAACGATTTAGCTTTGGACTAAGAAAGAGCTCCTAATCACTTCGTATCTTGCCCTTCTGGAGGTGTCACAACGTCAAATGAGGACCATAGGCATTTTTGGACCCATTCTTTAATCCATAATACCGGTCAATAAAGTACCAAGAACCAGTCCCAAAGGCGCATGGCTCCAGTGATTCCATTCACCCTTTTCTTCTGACCAGCACACCAAGCCATCTCCCACGACAACAAAACTTGCTGCGAGAGGTTCCAGCCAAGTGCTTTTCGGCTGCCAAAATACACAGTGGCATAAACTGACAAGCCCATGGAAATGTCTCGGATGCCGTATATTATCATGAGATTGTTGATCAACTTTTTCTCCACTGAAGTTGTTGGCATGTCAAACTCGAAGAATGTTGGAGCATGGGCTGGTCATAAGATGGCATTGATTCCAAAGCCTATGGCAATTGTGCCCATTGCGGTGGCCGCAATGGTGAGAGCATAAGAATGAGATAGTTTCTGAGATGTCGCAGCCGTCGCTATTTTCTGGTACGGAGATGGATCAATGGAGACGATCGGAACAATGATTGAGATAGCCGGAATGAAGATCTTGAAAGCTTTCGATAGTGTGCTACACAAGGGTTTCTGTGTTGAGGGATCGCTGGAGAGGAAACGCGCTGAAGCGCGCGTTGTCGCCAGCAAATCAGCCTTGCCAAGCATGCATTGTTGTCACAAGGCTAAGATATCCCAAATCAGGTCGGCGCCATCCATGGACCATCAGGCTGACCTTCCGCGCACGGACACATAGCGATCCGAGCGTCGCTTCGCCTCATCTACATCACTCATCAAAGGATCATTTCCTCCCCGCTTAACGACCAACAAAGAACTTCTTCCTCTCCAACCTTTTCATCCTGTCGCTCCTGGCAACCTCTTCTATCAGCCGCAGCCATGTCAAAGACCGCTAAGTACACGCCTGTCCCCTCGCGCGACTCGGTCGACGAGCCGTCGTCTGCCTACTCTCAGCCGCCACCCAGTTACCAGCAAGAAGCTCAAGAAGGACTGTTGGCAGGAGCTCGCACTGAATATGACAACGTTCCGGATGACTTCAAGGTGAGACTTTTAATACTCTGTTCCCTCTGGGAAACTAGTGCTAATGCAGATGGTAGTTTGGCGGAAGTGTTGCGGAGGCAACTTTGGATATCCGAATGGCATTTGTCCGCAAGGTCTACGCCATCTTGTGAGTAACCACAGATCTTATACGGGATCCTAAGGCTAACAATGTTAGAACTGTCCAAATTCTCCTTACCGTCGGCGTCTCCACGATTTCCTTCCTAAGTACCGGCTATAAGAACTGGATTCAAACCAACCAGTGGATGTTATGGACCTCGCTCTTCGGCTCGATCGCATTCATGCTCCTCACTTTCTGGAAGCGCAAGTCCTACCCTACGAACCTCCTCTTTCTCGGTATCTTCACGGCCCTAGAAGCGTACACCATCAGCGTTATCACCAGCTTTTACGACAGCAAGATCGTTCTCGAAGCGCTCATCTTTACACTGGGCATCTTCGTTGCTCTGACGCTGTTCGCCTGCCAGACCAAGTACGACTTTACAAGCTGGATGCCATATCTCTTTGGCGCACTCTGGGTTATGATTCTGTTTGGCTTCATGGCAGCTTTCTTCCCATACAGCAGCAAGATGGAGCTTGGATACGGAATTGCAGGCGCACTGATCTTTAGCGCCTACATCCTCGTCGATACGCAGCTTATCATGCGACACTATCACGTGGAAGAGGAGATCGCGGCCGCCATTTCGCTCTACCTTGACATCATCAACCTTTTCCTTTCCATCCTCCGTATCCTCAACAGCCAGCAGAACTAGGCAGTACGATACGACGGTTTTAGCGATTTGGATTTTACCAGGGGAGAACAGGCATAATCGACTACAAGTTTCACAACCTAGCATAACATTTCCTTCTCTTTGTCACGATATGAGATTATGGATTACAAGCGCGTTCTTTTGATTGACCTAGTTTCAAGGATTGGAGTTAGGCACCTTATTAGTTAGTTCTCAAGTTAATTGAGAAATACATCAGTGTTGAAATAAAGTCAAGTGAATACCTTGGAGCCTCGCGCAATGTCGACGAACAGAGGCTACTTCTCAAATGTTTTGCATGAAGCAATGCAGGGTCTTGCTATTATCGTGGGCCGCAACGTGCAGTGCGCTTCATACGACTATTGGTTGGAAAGTGGTGACATGCCCGCTTGTATGCATTGGCACTATCAAATTTCCAGCCCCTCAATTAATGCTTTGGGTATAGGTTTCCCCGGATCTACTTGTAGTGGGGATAGTCCGGTTTATGTTCAGAGGAAGTACACAAGAACTTTACAGGACGAATAAGGGCTTGCGATGTCTACAACCCCTTTTCGAACCAAACATGCCAACTTGGACATGGCTTCTCGATGAACCCGTGAACTCGGAACGTCGTTCATAGCAAATAAAGCACTCGATGGGAAATATCGCACTCGATGAGAGCTTGGCGTTGTATTTCAATCGCCCCACCACAATAGATTTTGATGGAAGCTCTTGACCGCCTCGGCCTTCTTGATGTTTTGTTTCCACACCATTCATTCTCCAAACATGACCTGATTCTTCGATCGCAATTTTATCTTATTCTATGTTTATTTCCATCGTTCAATCTTGTCCTTGGTCTCTGCATTAAAATTTAAACTTGGGTGGACTGAAAAGCTATTCTTAATTGCAAGATACTGTGGACTGCTGCAGATTCTTAGCAACCAAAAAAACTACCAATATGAAATCTGCTAGAAGGTAGTTTTTGACGTTTAGACCCGCCCTTCTACTAAAACATAATTTAATTAAATTCTAACTTTAGAATAAGTTATTGGGTCCTTTCCTTTATAACTTATGGCTTTAAAATATTTATTTACGATCTTTATTAGTAGAGTAATTTGCTTTAGAAACTTACTAATGGTTTTTAAGGTTTTTTGGCAATAAGACCAAAAGTCTTAGCAAGCTAAAACCAAGATTCTTAAGATTCTTAAGGACTAACTACGGTTAACTTCTAAGGCAATTTACTCTATTAATAAAGGTCATAAATAAGAATTTTAAAGCTATAAGTTATAGAGGAAAGGACCTAATAGCTTATTCTAAAGTTAGAATTTGATTTGCTTCTAAAACTACTTTATAATGAGTTATTAAAGTAAGGTCAAGATAGCTAAAGATAGCTAACTTTAACTTAAAGCTACGTTACTAAAACCTTATATAATTAAATTCTAATTAAAGAATAAGCTATTAGGTCCTGTCCTCTATAACTTATAGCTTTAAAATTCTTATTTACGACCTTTATTGATAGAGTAAATTGCCTTGGAAGTTGACCGTAGTTAGTCCGTTAACACTTGAAATTGTGATTTTGGCTTTTATTCCTTGCCAAGACTTAGCGCGCAGTCCACAGTATCTTGCAATTAAGAATAGAGGCACGACTACTCCGTACTGAGCAGGGTTGTGATTTAATTTAGTACTTTTTAATTAATTTCGAATTAATACTAATTAAATTAATTTTAATTCTTGATTTTCAAATTAACTTAGTATTAATTTGGGGTCTGTACTAATTAAATTAATTAGGCTGAATTAAGAATTAATTAAATATATTAATTTAAATTAATATATTTATAGTTATATATTTATTTATAGTAAAGTTATATACTTTACTATTCCATTTTCTTCGTAGAATTCAAATCTATTCTTAGAATTTTTATATCTATTATAGTTATAACGATATGAATAGATTTAGAAAATATTTAATAATTATTATTAGTAAAATAAGAATATCTAAATAGTTATAATAGTTATAAAAATAAGAATAATATATCTAAATTCCTTAAGTTTTCTAGATACTAAATATATATAATAGCTTATATAAAACCTAAATATACTAATAGTTATTAGCTTTAGGTTAAAAGTTAGTAAAATTTATATACTTCTTAATTCTTTTAATTACTTAAAAACAAGATATATAGCTACTATTCTAATTATAGCTATAATATAATAAAAGTATATATTAAAATACTCGTTATAAATCTAGGAATATAAATATAATAATAATTTAGCTTAATATTATATATTTATTACGTAATTAATATATTTAGAAAAAGAAAATTATAATTTATTAGTTTTATAGTATTTATAATATTATATATAGTATATTAGCTTTAATTACTATATATATATACTTATTATATACTAGGAAGTAGTATATAGTAAGTATATTTTCTTATTTAGTTATATATATTATATAAACTTAAAATATTTAACTATTTAATATAGTTTATTAAAAAATAAAGTTCTAAATATATTATATATAATTATTATAAGCTATAAGTGTTTTTTTATACTTATAATAGCTATAGAAGATTATTAGAAGTAGTAATATAGCTTTATATAGTTAATATATATTATTAATAGTATATTTACTATTATTTTATAAATATTAAAAAAGCTAAAATATTTCTATCCTTTATATACTTAGTATAATATTATTATTATAATACTAAAATTACTTTAAACTAATTAGAAAAATAAGCTCTATAAAATAGCCTATTTAGATTTGCTTATCTAAGCCTTAATAAAATAATTATATAAAGAAATTTAAAATAATAAACTATTATTTATTAGTAGAACTAGACTTAGATAAGATAAGAAAAGTATAGCGTTATAATTAGAAAAAATAGCTCTATCTACTAGTATAATTAGTTTACTTATATAAGCTATATTAATAAATTTTAGAATTCAAACAAGAGAATAAAAATTATATTTCTAGTCTCTATAAATATCTAGATTATAATTATTAAAATCTACCGTATCTTCTACTTCTATAGTATCTACTATACTATTATCTTATATTATAGCTTCTTCTTCTATAATAGTAGGAGTAGTTTATAGACTATAAAAAGGGCTAGAAGAATAATAGTTAGTAAGTCTAGTTCTTTCTAGATTAATTCCCTTTTTAGCTACTATTCTTCTTCTATTAGCCTAAATATAATTAGTATAAATATTAATTAATATAGTAATTACTTACTATAGTAGCTATATATCTTTTTATAGTTTCTTTTTATCGCTTTTTTTTGTCTCTTTTTTGCTAAATTATCTATTCTAAATAGCGTAATTCTAATATATTGTTTTTATTAGTTCTAGCTTTAGAACTATAAGGTGTTTTTAGCTAAGAAAGCGTTTTTTCAAAAGGAAATTTAGTAGTAGAATTAGCCTATTTAGGCGATTAATTTTTAGGCATGTCTTAAAATTCTTTAGGCTAATCGTTAATACCTTATAGAATCCTATTAGATATTAGCTTAATAATTAATAAATAGTAGTTATTTATTACTTACATTTAATTATTATAGCTAGAAATAAAACTAGACTATTTTGGCTATAAATCGTAAAGATTTCCTTCTAATTTTAGTAGTAAAATATATTAATATTCTCTAATACTAGACTAAACTGCTAGTATTTTAAATACGACTAGAACGGTAGTATCTCGCTAATTAAGCTAAAAGGTATGTTTATAGTTTAGTTCCTTTCGTTATAGAATATAAAAAATATAGAATATATCTAGTTTAATACTATTTAGTTAGATCTTTCGTTCTAGAAAGCTTTAATAATAAAGAAGCTTGCTTTCATCTTTAAAGAAGATTACATAGCTATAAGTATAGCTAGTAGGTAAGCTATTCTTCTTTAGGAGGAAGATTTTACTAGAATGTATTCTTTTTAAAGAAATAAAAGTAGTAGTATAATCTAAAAACTCACTAACGAATCTCTAAGCTTTACTAAGCTAATCTTAAGTCTAAGGGACTACTAGACTTATTAGAAATAACTAAAAAGAGTATTTATTACTTATAGTATAATATACTTTCCTTTAGTGCAACTTATATATTAGCTATTCTAAAAATAATTAGTTAATTAAAAAAAAAGTAAAAAAAAAACAATATTAGAAAACAAGGTATAACTTACTTAAAAGTGCAACTTAAGAGAAGCTAACACTATAGCTAAAAAGAGCAAAAAAAACTAAGTAGAAAGGTATATTACATAATTAAATACTAGTAGGCGAAGTACTAGAAAAGTAGAGGTAAATATATTAAGTTAGAAAATAGTTATTAGGGTAGAAATAGGCATATAAGTAGATAACCTAAAGGGCTAGATTACTATGCCAAGGCCCTTATTATCTATCAGCCCTTAGTACAATTATATGTATTATAAATTAGATTAGTATAGTTACATTACTATTTAGGTTATTAAGTAAGTTAATATAGATTAAATACTAGGGTCTACACGTATCTATTTATAATTATAAGGGCTAGATTACGAGTAATTATAAGAACCCTATAAGATAAGCATATATTAAGGGCTAGATTACGCGTAATTACTAAGAATAGATAAACAAGTAAGCAAGTATAGATCTAAAGCTAGGATAATAAACAAGTTAAGTAAGATCTACGTTCTAGATTTACGTTATCTATTTATAATTACAAGGGCTAGATTATAAGTAAATAGATCTAGACCTAGATCTACGCTTATTTACTAGGATACTTATTATTACTCATAATCTAGCCCTTATTATTATAAGTAATTAAGTAAGATCTACGTTATAGATCTTACTCAACTTACGTATTATCCTAGCTTTAGATCTACACTTGCTTACTCGTTCATCTATTCCTAGTAATTACGCGTAATCTAGCCCTTAATCTATACTTATCTTATAGGGTTCTTATAATTACTTATAATCTAGCCTTTATAATTATAAATAGATAACGTAGATCTAGAACGTAAATCTTACTTTACTTACGTATTATCCTAGCTCTAGATCTACACTTGCTTACTCGTTTATTTATTCCTAGTAATTACATATAATCTAGCTCTTAATCTACGCTTATCTTGTAAGGTTCCTATACTTACTCGTAATTTAACCCTTATAAACATCTTGTATTTAGCTTATATTTAAACGTAGATTAAACGGTCTAGAAACACTTGCTTATTAAACAGTTAGATTAGTAATAACTATTCCCTAAAATAGTAGTAGGGGTAGTAAGATAAGAAGAACGTTAGCGTAGTAAACTAGCTCTTTAAATTATATATAAGTAGTAGTAGTTCTCCTCTAGAAATAATTATATTCTATCTTATCTCATCCTATTCTATCTTATTCTATCTTATACTCTTCTACTTTCTATTATATTAGTAATACTATTAGTAGTACTACTAGTTCTTTATTTCTATTACGTCTACTATATTTTATAGTTATACTAGCCTTTTATAGTTATAAGTAAGTTATTTTCTACTTAATTTACTTAGTAAATTAACTAACTTTATTTTTAGAAATCTTATTATTTATTAGTATTTCTATAGAAATACTAATAATATATAGATCTTATTAATAATATATTAATTTATCTTTATATAATTACTATTATCTATTAGCTTTATAGCTATTATTACTAGAATTATTTATAATTTTAGTATTTTACTAGAAATTTTCTAGTTTATTATATATTATTAATTAGAGTTATTCTAAATAATTCTAAATAGTATATATACTATCTAGCTATTTATAGCTATAATAGTATTATATTATTTAATATATAGTACTAGATACTTTATACTATATTTTTCTAAGATTTATCTTAGAATTTATAATATATTAGGAAATTAAAGGGAAATAATTTTATTTTATAGTTATATTATAGCTATAAGATAAAATAAATATAGTTTTATACTATATTTTATACGCTCTATAAGACTATCTATTTAGATTCTCTTATCTAGCCTTAAAAAGATATAAATAATTACTATAAAAAGAATAATAACTAATTCAACTATTTAAATAAAAAATAATCCTAATAATAATAATAGCGAGATAATAGATAATATAGATTTATCTAGTTTACCTAGTAGAGATAACTATAGAATTACTTTTAGAAGTAATTCTAGAAGTAATTCTAGTTTTTAAGAAGACTTAGTAAATTTAACTACTTTTATTAATAATAAATCTAATAAATCTAATTTTAGTCTTCTTAAACCTAAAGACGATCTAATTTATATTTTTAGTTAGGGATTATATACTTATAAGCTATATCCTATTAATTTAAGAGAGCTACGATCCTATAAAATATAATATTCTTTATATAGTTATTCTAAAACTAAGATTAAAGTAGACGAATTTATATCTTCTAATTATATTTAGTATTATAAATTAAAGTATCCTGCTATAGCTTATAATAAGAAAACAGAAAGAACTCTTACTAAGCTTACACTAGCTATTATTAGTAGTAGAAATAGTTCTAATTTCTTTAATTTAGCTAAATCTAGTAATCCTAATAAATAATTAAGATCTTCTACTTTAACTAAATTTATAGAAGAAGAAGCTTTAACTAAAGTACTAAACTTTCTTATTAAAAATAATCTATCTTTTAATATATATAATTTAGATTCTTTTCAATCACTTTTAAATTACTATAATAAAGCTACTCCTACTATTAATAGATAGAAAATAAAAGAGTTATTAGTTAAAACCTTTAATTTAGGTCTAGAGGAATTTAAATTATCTATTAAAAGAGCTAAAGAAGCTAATAGATCTTTTTCTTTAGTATTAGATAGTTAGACATCTAATACTAGTATAGCCTATCTAGGTATAATTCTAGTCTATATTAATATAGATTTAAAAACTAAATATAACTTAATTAGTTTTACTAAATTAATAGAAAGTAAAACTAGTTTATATATATATAATAAATTACTTAATATTATTAGTTTATATAATTTAGATTTTACAGATATTATTTCTATAACTAGAGATAATACTACTAAGAATGATAAACTACTAGAGTTTATATTTAAAAATCTAGCAGAAATATAAGAAACTAAAAATATTTTAATATTTAATAAATTATTTAATATCCGCTATGCTACTTATATTATTAATTTAGTAGCTAAAGATATATTTACTCGTTTCTTATTAGATAAAAGCGTTAAAGAAGAGTTTTCTAATTATATTAATAAAACTAAAACTAAGAAGTTTTTAAGTAATAGACATAAAACTTTAGGTATAAATAAACGACTTACTTATAATATTATTCTAACTACTAGCGATTACCCTAGAGGTAGAATAGCTATATAAATAACTACTACTACTAGTAATAAAGAACATAGTAGTTTAATATTTAAAGTATATAAAGTAGTTTCTTATATTAAATATAACTAAGATCCTAAAAAGTTATATTTAGAAGGCCTTAAAAAGTTTAAAGAAGAAGGTTTAATTCTTAAAGATTATAATAAAACTAGAATAAGTGGTAATAATATAACTAGATAGAATTCTACTTATAATATGCTACATCTTTTAATTATTACTAAAGATATAGTAGATTATATTAGTAATAATACTAAAGATAAAGAATTTAAAGAGGTAATTATTACTTCTAAAGAATAGCTTATCTTAGAAGCTATTAGAGATATTCTAGAAATATTTGTTAAACCTTCTGTTAGTTTATAAGCACAAGTTTATACTACTATTAATACTAGTTTATTACATATTATAAATATATATAAAAAACTAGAAGAAAAGCAATATTATATACTTAATAATTTAGATTAGCTTAGTTTAAGTTAGTCAGTAGATATAGATAATCTTAGAAGTACTATAAATAAAGGAATTACTAAGTTAGAACATTATTTCCCTAGAAATATTACTCCTAAATAATTTAAATATTTAAAACCTTACTTAATAAGTACTATTTTAGATCTTAGATTTAAATTAGAGCATTTTAAAGAAGGAGAAGGTCTTTTATATAAACTATCTAGTACTATAAAAGAAGATATAAAAGAACTACTTAAAGAAGAATATAGAAAGCTTAAGACTATATTCTTTACTATAGAATCTAATACAAATTTATCTAATTTAAATAGTAGTAATACTACTAGTAAAAAGAAGAGTCTAAATAATAATATTCTTATTATTACTAATAGCGTAGTAGAAGAAGAATATACACTATATCTTTAAGAACCTTCTTTACCTAAATCTAAACCTTTAGATTATTAAAAAGTAAATACTTCTAGATTTCCTATTTTATTTCTTTTAACTATTAGATATCTTACTATACCTTTTACTTCAGCTTCTATTAAAAGTATTTTTAGTATTAGTAATATAGTTATATCTAAAACTAAAAATAGAATGAATCCTAATATAGCTAAGATACTTTTATTATTAAAAAGCTAGAAAATTATAAATTATAATTTATTATATTCTTATAAAGAAGAGATATTAATAGAAGAACTAAATATTAATAGTAATAAAGAGGAATTTAGTTAGTTATTAAATTTAGAATAGTACTTAAATATAATTATTATAAAACTAAATTATTTAATTTCTAAATATTAAAAGTAAGTTATAAGTATTTAATATATTGGTTAAAATAATATAAGAATTAAAGATAAAGCTAATAAATAGTTATTATATATAGAAGTATAAAGTATTAGAATAGATAAATATATAGATATAAGTAAGTAGTAAGTAGTAGATTAATAAAATTATTTTAAATAAGTAGTAATATTAATTATTAATAGTTATCTTTTATTAAATACTTTATATAGAGTATATAATATAGAAATCTAGATATATCTAATATAGAATTACTATCCTAATATAGCTATCTAACTCTAGCTCCTTATTCACTTTTAGTTATTTAAATAGTTAGTAAAATAATAAATAAATAATATTATATTTATTTCTAAATATCTAAAGAACCAAAAGCGAATAAGAAAAACTAATAACAGATCTAAAACTAGCGAACCTAGACGAAGAGATTAATATAATTTTTATAGCTTAAATAGTATATTTCTATTTTATTAATTTAAATTAATTATTAAAATTAATTAATATTATCTTAATTAATTTAGTATTAATTCAAGGTAGGCATTAATTAATTAATTTTAGTATAAGCTAGCATTAATTAATTTTAATTTGGCATTAATTAATTAAATTAAATTAAATCACAACCCTGGTACTGAGCCAAGAGCTCCCCTGCCGTGTTCGGGAAAATCTACAGGGGTAACAACCACTACGGGCACTAGTAATTCTGCTCCAAACAGTTGCATTGCTCCTACTCCAACCCTTCATATTCACTTTCCCACTACATGATACCAATTGCCTGAACAACTCGACCCTCTTACCCACTGGTCGCTTGAGAAGCAGTGAGACTATTTCCTCGGCTTTGCTGGCCTCCGACTACCTCCAGCCAGCTCCGACCTCCTCAATTTCGCTATTGAGGATTATCTGATCATGACAGCCGAGAAAGATACCCTCCTGATACGGGAGCAGTTTGTGCCGCCTCGCTCCAAAGTCACCACACGCCGTAGATTCGTAGCTCGTAAAGCAAAGCGGAAGGAAGAAAGTCTGTTCGCAGTTCTGTGTGCCTGGATTGTGGATCAGCAGATTGGTATATATCTTCCCATTGACACAATAATGACAATGGAGCATCCTAGCTAACGAGGCTCTGTCAATAGGAATATGCGTCAATCTCCTTATTCTCCTCGGCCTCGTACACTTTGCTTTCCCTAGAGCTCGGCAATACACTCGCAAATTCTACGAATTGTCATATTTTGACTCGGAATCGGGCAACTATGGCCGTGGCTGGGACGATGTCTACTTCATTACACTATGGGCTGTCATTTTCACGGGATTACGGGCTATGGTTATCGACTACATTCTGAAACCGTTTGCTCGATGGGGCGGAATAGAGTCGAAAAAGCTACGTACTCGATTCGCTGAACAGGCCTGGGCTGTCATCTACTACACGGCATCATGGTCATTGGGAATGGTATGTCTGGCTAAGGAAGTAACTACAAAAGGCGAAGACTAACAATGGCATAGTACATCATGTACAACTCTTCATATTGGCTCAACACATGGGAAATGTGGACACACTGGCCCACATGGCAGATCGCGCCTCTTTTCAAGCTATATTATCTAGCTCAAATCGGCTACTGGATCCATATGCTCGCCGTTATATTCATTGAAGAGCGGAGAAAGGATCACTGGCAGATGTTCACCCACCATGTCTTCACCTCGCTTCTCTTGATCACCAGCTACGGTCATTACATGAACAAGGTTGGCAACGTGATCTTATGCATTATGGACTTTGTCGATATTGTCCTCGCCGTCGGTGTCTCCGAATCTCTTTGCTTTGCAAACACTGACTATTTCTTAGACCGCCAAAGTCCTCAACTACTTTCGCTTCCGTCTCGCTTGCGACATTGCGTTTGGTGTCTTTCTCGTCTCATGGTTCGTCACACGCCATGTCCTCTATAACCGCGTCTTCTGGTCTGTCGCCGTCGACCTCCACGCCGCAACTCCATATGGCTGCTACGAGACTACGACAGGACGTCAAGTCACCACAGACGGCGGCTCCGCTATATGGGCCAACGTTCTTCAACCCTTCAATGACCAGGATGGTCTCGTCTGCTTCAATAAGCAGATCGAGTACGGTTTCCTTGGCCTGCTTGCCGGTCTGCAGGTGTTGACGATCATTTGGTTCGGCATGATTATCCGCGTCGCTTATGGCGTGCTGTCGGGCAAGAAGGCAGAAGATACGCGCAGCGACGATGAAGACGACTGCGACTCGGAAGAAGAAGAAGAGATTGAAGTCGACGATCTCGAAAAGCCAGAAGACGCACCCATCGAATTTGAAGTCGATGCCAGCGAAGTGACTGGCGCTTTCAAGACTGAGCGTGCAGGTTCCCCCGCCACACGATCAAAGACACGCAAGAGCGCAGCGGCTCGCGCCAGCGCTATCTCCATCCCAGGCCATGGAGACCACAAGGAGCTCTTGGGCCGAATTGGCTGCGACAAGCCAACATAGACCACGGGAGCAGTCTGGGAGTTGGTTTAACAGCGAGTATTACGAGCACGGTGATGCTGGAGACAGCGAGCTTCAAAGCCCGCAGCTGTGTTTATCTAACGGCCGTCGTGTTTTCCTGTTTTGATGCGCGCGCAAAAGTGTCCAAAAGGACATCAAGTCTTTCGATATGACGTTCTGTTTTGTTGTTCTTTTCGAACCTTTATATATACCTCTTGATATACCTTGAACTCATCTTGGCGTGCAGATGCTTTCTTTTACGACGCTTTGTTTCGTCGATTTTGATTGAAGAGCATTTATTTGGCATTTAGGGTTTTGTGGTAGCTGGTCGAATATTAAAGTAGTGTGTAGACGAAATTTTTAGACCTTTGATGATCAGATAAGTTCTGTAATCTAAGTTCGGCTCTGTCTTGCAATGACTCCATGAGATTTAGATCCTTCGGTCCTTGGCCATTTCACAACCTTTTTCCGGGTAATGCATACTATACTGGATACTGCATGTAAAATACATAGTAGGAAACGACTTGAGGCCATCGTACTCGCGAAAATTTACCGCATCAGCTGGCCATGGAACTTGTCGCTCGTCAGCAAGCTTCCCTATTTTCTCATTGGAACGACAGACAGTTTGAGCTGAAGGACACTTCCATTTTATTCTGTCAAGAGTGTTGCCTCCATGGATCAGGTAAGTACCTACACCTGATGGCTAATCCAACCTTCAATCCCCAAGTGTGGCAAGCAAGTCCGCGCATGACAGTCCATTCAACTTCAAGTAATTCGAAACATGGTCTTCCGGACCAGTTCTAAGAAGCGAAGAGCTAACGTGTGCTCCCAGAACCCCGGGTCGGCGCGCTGTCGACGATCCTTCACCTCCTGTTCCTTCCAAGTACGCCCGCCATTCTCACCTTCTCGAATTGCTTGGAGCAAAGGAGATGTAGTTGTACTACCTGGTCGATCCTTTATGTAGATGACATTCGTACACATTATCAAGTATAGTGGTCCATTCCAAGTAGCGTTCTAGAACAATTCGGCAATAGCCATTGCGATTTGAATTTCCGCTTCTCCATAGGCGCTTGCCTCACTCCGAGAGGCGAAGACTTGGTCGTCTGATGCAAGATTGATTGCTGCTACGTCGAGAGTGGATGGGTCCAGAAGGATACTGACTCCTAAAGCCTCAATGCTGTCCAGAGAGGTGCATGCGTAGCAATCACCCTGGACTATTCCGTGGATCATATACTCTGGTGCCCAATACTTGCTCGATTTACAATATCCTGCGTGAAAGAGTGCTTGATCCGGACGGAGACGGAAGGTGTCGACGACGGCGATTTGAATGCCACTGACGTTTGCAGGGAGTTTCATGATCTGAGCTATCCCCAATGCCATAATCCAGAATGGTTGCCAGGAGCTGAATTCCGTGTTACGTTGTTTTTTCGCCGTAGAAGTGACCCCAGATCAGGTGGGGTAGATTCGGTATGTCATCCATGCGTTGGTGACCTTGGTTCTGAGCGAAAGCCCGAGGCATGATGGCTGTGGAGGTGTTGAGCGGGTTTGGAACTGTGGTGTCGTTCAAGTCTCGGCCGGAATATAGTGAGAATACACGGAAGAGGTATCTAGGTGCGGTCTCTCGGTGGACTTGGGAAAAGTCAGCTCGGTCAAACAATCCATGCATCATTTCAACTAGAAACGGAGGAAGATGGAAGCGATAGAAGGGCGTGTTGAAAGTTGGTTAACTTACTTTGGATGAGCTCGAAGATTTTTTTTTTCTGCTGTGCCTCGCTCTTCTGCCAGAAGCTCGGAGTACAGCACAACGTGATGATACTCATTGCCTCAGAAGACTCAACATCATGAGGAACAGCCATGGTTTGGTTGAGGGTGTGGATGTAGCGAATGTTTAACGAGAGGTTGAAGTCACGATAGAGAAGATTGCCGATGGACATGGTGGACGGTCATTGCTGATACCATTGAAGGTGGCTCGCCAAGGCAAGCAGCGAGCTATTCTATATAAGGCAGATATAACGCCAGCCGCATTAAGTGAATCATCTTTTGCGTTCTTGTGGACAAGACAAGTCGACAGAGCGGTCAAAAACATCAGTCATTTCCTACTTGGTGCAGGAGCGTGGAAATATCAGTCTGCAAAGTCGCGCGTCTTCTGAATCTCGAACAAAGCTGCAGTCTCATTGGGAAAAGTGAACTGTACGATAGAATACGAGCTTTCGCTGTTTAGTCACTAACTGCATTGTTGTAACTGCTTTAGTTAGGTGTTTTGACTCTTGAGAGGCATCGTTTTCCGCATCATGAGTCGGCAAGGGGGCGACAAAATAAAAGGCGCGCCCCCAGCGAGCGCAATAGCTCCATACAAGACGATCTTTTATTGAGTGCGTTATTCATTATCGAGCGCGTTCAGGCTTGAGCATTTTATGGGATGCTTTGGGGAATATAGCACCTTTTAATCAACAGCGTTCGTGGGGGCATCGACGCCGATGGGAGAACGCCAGCTATTTTGTCCATCAGTTTGGTTGGCCACTAAATAGGACTAGGCGATGATAGAGAACTCAGAGACAAACTTCAAGAAGTGAGGTATGGCCCTTCAAGCCTTCTTCTCGCTGCAATTAAGTGGGCATATCAATGTTGCAGTTCGATTTATTCCAAGATATCCTCTCGTAGACTTGACAGCGATGTTTCAGTGCATGAGATCATAAAGTTTTGGCAAGGGAAGCTTATTTATGGACGACTGACGATATCTATCTGCAAATATTTCAGTAATTTGATCATTTGTTACATTTCCCTAAGTTTGTAATTGATCTCTCGTAATATGTGACCAAAGTCTGAACAGACAGTGAAGTCGAGCTGCGTAGAAACATATGACAATACAATGAACTTTCCCAGGGACATATCAGCTATGCTGCCATGCATCCTCCTGCCAGGTCAGTTGCGCTTAAACATTATCTACATGTTTCGCGAACGGTCGATTGCAATTTGCCATTCCTCGCGTTGCGGCTCATGAACTCTGGGCTTGTCATGCACAGGCCGCAAGAAATTTAAGAACTCATGGATATCCGAGAAGCTTTCGCCTGCAACATGACCAGCAGGAGCCAGGATTGGTACAGGCTTGTCGGGATCTTTGAAATCATAGCCGTGCTCTCGTAAGGCATTGAATACTTTAGTCCAGGCCTGTTCATAGAGCTCGGGCCGTCGATGCCACGGACGGCAACGCATGTTCAGCAAGGCCGCAGTTAGAGCAATTGCCATATCCCTTTGCTCGCGCCGCGCATACAGCTGCACAACTCTGACTATCATATCCAGTTCATCCGAAGTGAAAGCCTTACTGCGCGCTGCTGGTCCGGCCCATTTAGGATCTCGAACTCCGTATCCCCAGATCCCTCTAGCAATCTCCACGCTTGGCATCCAGCCAGTATGTAGCCAGGATTTCAAGAGCACGCTGGAAAACTTCGGGTGTCGGATCACGCCATGGACTAGATATTCGACACCCATGCGGCAGCATCCACTACACAAATGCAAAGCATGAACAGGATAGGCGTAGACCCCAGGTTGATAGGTGTCCAACATGGCGATACCTACATCGTTCTCTCCATTCCGAAATTTTTGGCAAGCATAAGCGAGCACCAGTACTATTGACGGCGTCCAGGAAGTGAATTCTGTCTCACAGTATTTGGCTCCAATGTGATCGTGGACCATCTTCTCAAGATCTTGAATGTCATGAATTCGACGCTTGAGGCAAGCTCGAGTGCGGAACTTAAGGTAGCCGAGAGGAACGATTGATTCTCCGCTATTAAGAACAGGCACTTCTTGGTCGGGTATAAACCCCATTTCCCTACGTCTACCAGAGCTTTCCGAAAAGGTTCGGAACAGGAAACGTGGGTTCTTTTGGCGTATCTCTACATAACAAAAATTGGTGCACCAAGCAGCATGAACGACAAGACTTACCTTCAATCGCGATGAGACGATCAGGTGTGAGCTCCATCTAGGATTTGAATGAGTACAGCAGAGTACAAGCAAATAAGCACTGTCAACGTTTTCTGTGGTCAGGTTTTGATTTAGAGTATTGACGTGGAATAATACGAATTGACGCAAGCCAGATAATTATATATTCCAGTTTTCGATGTCCCAGTGTCAGAAAAGATTACGGGTGATTCATACCTAGGTAGTGTTGATCTGCAGTGTTGAGGTAGGGTATTGCCGACAATGCTATGGTTACAAAACTCTCATAAATTTTTCGAATTGTGAGACATAGCTAGCACCTACAAAGGACATCTTGCTATAGGGAAGGTTTCACGTTGCAATCATGAGATGGCCTTGATTTTCAACACCAGATGTACAGTGGCATACACCATCTGAACGAAGTGCAAGCCTCGAGCCGCAGCGAATGATTAGCATCGTCAGAAAGCTCAAGGCCGATCGCCAATTGGGGACGTTGATGTGTAGTTGAGGCCATCTGATAGCGCGCATCCATCTGACAAATGCTTCCCTTGAGGCACGATACAGCCAAACAAGCGTTAGCGAGCGACCTTGCTCGCCGATGAGTAGCACGATCTACTTTGGAGATTGGTAGAGTTGTGTTTCTAGGCTTCTAGGTTATATACAGCAGCGATCTTGTATTTGAATAGATCAAAACGACAAACAATAGGGCGGATGCAGAGAAGGGAGGACTCAGGACTCAGGACTCAGGAGAAGGTTGATGGGATGAAGTTGGAGAGTATTGCAGGGGTGCGAGAATTGGTGGAGGAGCTTGGATCTCATGACAGCATCAGCCATCAACATCTTGATCTCCATTAAACCGCGACCCTCGAGATCGCAACTTCATTCCAAACCTACACTTTTTCCGTCTATTTCAGGCAGTGATCTTGACAAGAAACTGCTTTGACTACACTGGTTCGCTGAGGCTGATGTATGTTGCGCTGTTATACCTTTGGAAGCTTGCTAACAATGACCTTTGTAGTCAAACATGGCTTCTCAACCAAAAGAAACCCCCGGCAAAAAGTTCGACCTGATCAATCGTGGAGTCAAAAAGTCGAATCCTGCTGGGACCGGCGTCTTCATTGGCCTGCGTGCTCTTGATCCAGTAATACAATATGGCATTCTCGCGAAAGGCCTAGGCTCTGGCCTGCTCCACAAGGTCGGACTCGAAACCTTACCTGCTCTACCACCAAACACTGGAACCTTTCTCGATGGCCTCGGCCTTTCCCCATACCGACTTATACTGCTTGCCATGGCAACTGGGACTGCCGTGAAGCAAATCTTTTGGCTAACAGCCACCGCAAACGAGGAGTTCCCACCAGCCGCTGCCGTTTCAGTCTCCCTCTTCAATACCTTCATGAACTCACTCAACACCCTCGCCTTTACGACTGTCGCCGTCTCAGCCTCATTGTCCGATCGATCACAATTCCCGCAAACTCCACTACTAGTCGGAAGCGCGCTTTATACTGTTGGCATTGCCCTCGAGACATATTCTGAGATTTATCGCAAGAGTTTCAAGGACGACCCAAAGAACGAGGGAAAGCTATGTACGACCGGTCCATGGGGCATTGTAAGACATGCCAATTACCTCGGATACGTAATGTGGCGAGCTGGATTCGCTTTGGCTAGTGGAGGCTGGGCTCTTGCAGCTGTTGTTGCTGCTACGCAGTCGGCCGACTTTATTACCCGAGCAATCCCAGTTCTCGATGACTACTGCACATCGAAAGTAAGTCTATCCTTCCATATGAATCATAGAGACCCCGCTAACAAAACGACAGTATCCTGCTCAATGGGAGGAATACAAAACGAGCACCCCCTACAGGCTTATTCCTTATGTGTACTAATTACGTTTTGGGCAGTTCTGTGTAGGAATACGATCATTGTAGTGTCATTTATGTCTGTACATATCGGAAGCTAGCCTTGTAGGTGTCAATATGGCTAGTCAATTTTCCAATGTACATATCGCATCCAAAAGTCGCCTGGAAAGATGTGACGCCCACAGTGTTTGCATAATGAGCACAGCTCTATTCAACTTGACGTTACTGCTAGGCTCTACATAGGCCCAACAGTTAAGTTTAGGCCTCCTTGAGGTTATGGAGTCTCTTCAAAGTATTTCTCCCACACCTGAAGGCTGCTGTGTAGATTACAAACAGGTGCTGTGTTACAGGTCAGTGTTATTGACCTTTTTTTACTTGCACAAAGTGACTACTCATCCAACGCAGACATACATTTGCCGTTCCCAGTTTCATGTACAGTCGGGATGACTATTTCGATTGATGCGAACTAATGGTGGTTTGGCCCAAGCCTTCTTCCACTGCGTTCGTTAATCGGGCCATGACCAATGTGCCAACGGAGGGATGTTCGCATCAACCTTTGTTTGTGCAATGGCTCTGTGACATGGGTTTGTAAGTTTGATCTGATTGATGTATTGACCTCAGCTCAGTCGTTTGAGACGTCAGAAAAGGGATTACAAAAGTCGCACTTCTGTCAATCCATCTCATCATCCATCCAGAATCACAATCGACTTGTGTACCAACCATTAACAAACATCTACACATCCCATCCATTGAACTACACGTAGAGCGTGTAGAGACACTCAATAACATATACCTACAGCTACGTAAGCATTCAAGAGCAAACTTTCATCAACGACAAGTCTGATATCCTTTAACAGCATCCAGTCAAGCCTAGCGCCAGTATGTGTTACCAAAAATTCTTGCAGTGGAGATGCGCTCGCGATGTTTCTCATTATCAGAATCATCCTGTCGTGGCGTGCGAATATGCCAAGTCTTTCACCCCCAATCGCCCATGTCCAAATCCGATCCGATTCCCACTGGAAGTAAAAATGCCCGGTAAATGCAACATTTGCAAAACAAGATTGTAAAGTCTGCGACTATTTCAGAACCCATGCACTGGTAAGCTGGGCCCATACATGGAAGTTGGTACGTGGGCTTCCAGACTAATGCTCCTGTAGATGATTGGTACTTGTTTGGATGTTTTGGCAAACACATTACGAGAATGAAGAGCTGAAAACCAGAAGAAACATTGGCGGGTGAAGCGGTTAAGGTTTTGTGAAGTGTAATAGCTGCCAGTACTTTGAATTCATATCACGATCCTTGAAAGCACCGCTCAGTCAGACACCGTCTAGTATGTCTACCTAAGTATTTCTGTGTTCATACGACTGACCCAAGCTCCCTTTGTGCAAACACCTTCCAACATGAAGCTGTTGCTTTACTCTCAGTATTCACCGTGATTTTGTCGGTTGGAAAACTTGAAGAGGAATCATAAACGCGCTCATTCCTTACTCTGATATTGTCATCGATCGAACTCTCAAATTTCAAAGAGAAATCTCATATCAAAGAATTAAGCAATATCCCTAAAAGGTAAGATCTCATACATGAGACTGCCAAGGTTGATGACCAGATCAAAAACAGCTGCCTTGTTCCCAGTCTCTCAAGTAACCCCCGTCGATTGCATACGTGATGAAGACTTGACCAAAGAAGGCATGAATGCCCCCACCCCTTTCACTTCTTAGCTTTACGTTTGGTATGGATTGACTATTTTGGTTGTCTCTAGTCGATGGTGCTTTCCCGGGGCCATAACTCCAATGCGTTCGTTAGTCAGGCACTAACGAGTATGCAGACGAAAGCTTGATCGTAATAGCATCCGTTTGTGTAATCGCTCTGCGCTCTTGGTTCACTAACTTCTTCCCGCCGATTGTATTCGCTGCAGTGCCGTCGTTTGAGCATTGAGAAATGAGACCATAAATAGAAATCCTTCTGCCAGTTTCATCTCATTATCAATCCAACCGTCCAAATCACAAGAAACATTCTTGAGCCAAAAACAAACCAGCAATCCTATATCTCATGCACTGAACTGCCCGTAGAGCGTGCAGAGTCATATTTCTCATCACACTTCACAACTCTGTAAGCAATTGCCAATATAACTTCTCTCCATGGCCCTCATACATCTCTCTCACTTCTATCATTCACATCTCCCGAAACTTTTGTTAACCTGCTTCCAAAATATAGTACATATAAGAACCCTTCCATCTGATCAGCGAGACCGGGCTGTATCATAATACTCTTGTCAACTTCCAGCATACGATACAGCTTCTAAACAGCCAGCTTTAAGAAACCTCACAGGCCCTTCAGAGCGGTCGCCAACTTGCGAACCATTGCGTAAGCGTAAACGATAATATTTGTTGCGACATTCTGACATTCTACGCAGCATCAGTCCTCCATTCAATCAAGATGTGCTACCAGGCTGTCATGGTCTATATCTGTTGTCGGGTTGAAAGCTCTTACGTCAACTGTGGATGTGGTCGACCTCCTATCAAATTCGAAACATCGATGGGAAATACCTATTGCAATCGTCATCGTCCCCGACTGTGATGAGATTGGCGGATGAAGTGGTTGGGATTTTGTGAAGTGACATAGTTGATAGTTTTTGATTTCACAATGAAAGTTGCTGTATACAAAAAGTTTGCCGTGTCAGAGGTCGAAGCCTATTATGAAGTTCGCTGTAGCTGAAAGCATATGCTGACCTCTAGAAACATAAAGAAGTTTCCTATTCGCGGATTTTACTCAAAGCAAGTTACGTCTGCCAAGTTGCTGCTTTGTCATATCTGATCAGATTATATGCGTGTGCAGATAACCCGCAGATCTAAGCTACTACATCATATCATATGTTCCTTTAACCGCAACTTGAAAACCTCCCAGAGGTCACAGGGGGCAGTCGGTGAATACTTGGGTAGCGCAATGCATGTCTTCATCAATCCTAGCTTTTATGTTCTCAGGTACTACTGTTAGCATGGTTCAGTATCTAATGTGTATAAAGCATTCTGAGCGCAATAGCTAAATCAACAAGAATTATAGCACATTTCCAACAATCGCCTTACGATACAACACCTGAGCATATTCATTGCTTTGCAACTCGTACAGACGGTCCAAGCCTTTGCGAACTCATTACCACCCACGTAAGATCAAGCAAGAACTTCCTCTGATGGCGTGCTAACCTCGTCCATAGCATTAACCTTCCCTATCATCAACATGTGCTATCAACCTATTATGATCTATACCTGTGGCTGTCAGATTCCCAGCCCTTACGTCAATTGTGGATGCGGTCGACCTCCAACCCAGTTTCCTGCACATATGGGTCGTCCGTGTAAAAACCATCGACCTCGAATGTGATCTCCTGGTCATATGCGGCACCACGTATCCTACTTGAGCTAGAACAGCTATAGTGGGATGCGACAGGATGTTATTGAGGGTTTGGAAGGACATCTACTGGACTGTCTTCTGTGTTATGATATAGGACTGTCACTGAAGTGACCTGGGATCTACCAGGCTTTATAGTATCTGTAGAAATGTACATCAGAACATAAGTCTTTGAGGTATCTGCTTCTTCAACTTAATGCAACTCTCGATTTTTACTCGCTCTAGATAGTGACGCTAGGAAAAGCAGGCACTTGTATAGCGTTCCGTGTCGTGGGCTGCATATAAAAGAATCAGGCACATATTCAACAGACAGGATGCTTTGATCAAATTAAGATTCCGTTTATAACTGATCCCGAAGCGCGATGGACAATATCAGGTGCAGCCTTGTCATCAGCCTTATGGATTGAAATATTATGGTAGCCTAGTCAGTTCAAGTTATTTATGCAATTGACAGGTTGCTTTGCATATGAGGGTCACGGCTTGATAGATAGTAGTCTCAAAAAGAACTTGCAAGCGAGGAAATACCGTCTTATCATCTATTTCGGTGAGTTGTAGATGCCTATCGAGACCTGCTGAGATGTGCAGTATTGTCTTGCCAGGCGCATGATGACCTCGACTTCTCTACTCCGTAGAGTTTGTGGACTTTACACAATTCTATCACTCTATCAAATGGGCATGTTTATTCCCTCAAAAGATGTTCTAGTACAAAATCAAACCACGGTCTTTCGGAGACCGAACGGTTTCAAGAAATTCGAAGGATTCAGAATCGGCGTGAGCTTGTTTATTAGTAGATCGTGGCGGATCATCGTACATCTTGTCAGTACGAGCCTCAGGAGTCACCTCTTTCTCTCCTCCGTGTCGGCGATCTTCCGTCGCTTTTGAACCCTGTCAACGGCCATAGCCGATCAAAGGGCAAATTACTGAGGGATTTACGCCATTAGGACCTAAATCGAAAGGTCTCTCGGAGCATTTGTATATGGTGGCGATAGAGGTCAAACACGTCGCCGTGGCTGAAGGAATAACGGGAGACCAAAGAAGAGTGAAGTACCGTAAAAATCGTGAAGCGAGGACAACAACATGGCTGACATGTCCTCCAATTTGGGAGGGTTCCGGGCGTTTAAAGAGCGGTACAAATACCTATCACTGTAGAGTTTTGTGCTTGTAGAGAGGGTGATGATACCAGATATTAGTAGGTCATAGTGCAGTTAAGAACGGGGTGTATCTCTTCGGAAAATAGGAGATATCATGATTCAAGAGAGACGCGTACGCCTTCCAAAGATTCGGTCTCATTTTGGCCACCTAACGCACCCCAAAAATCACAATCAAGCCTGTTATGCAAGCCATGTATTTCAGCCTCGATAGCAGTAGAGATTGAAAGAATGGCTGATACTCGCATTCGTTAATTGTGGTCTTCAGGGGCACTGAATTCAGAGAATGAAATTTGCCCTGAAGTTGAGACATTGAACCAGTTCCGCGGGTACCGCCGACTGCCGTGGCTTGCATATGGAGCACTACGCCAATCATCGCTAGCGTCAACGGCCTGAAGGATTTCGACGGCGACGTTTAGGGAATGTGATGGACTGAAGCACATCTCTTTTAGGTTAGGTTCGTACAAAAGCGGGAGGATTTGGGGAAGACGAGAAGATCCATTAGGATTTGATGTTTACGATTGGCTTCTTCAGGGTACAGATGCTGTTGCATGCCTTGTCTTCATGAAGATCTGCCCTGGAGGCGCCTGTGCCGCCTTTACGATGAGATTTATCTGCAAAGATTCACGATTTGAAATAATACTGTCGTGAATTGATACCATTTGGAGATCATGTTGAACATTCATGGAGGCCAGTTTAGATTTAGTATAGAAAATAGAAACATAAGTTTTGAATAAATTTGGATATCAAGCTTTAAAAGAATTGTACAACCGTGAATATCATACAAGATGCCGCCCATGCTTCCCTGCTTTACCCCCTGATGGTGCCACATCAATTCCAAGTAGTATGAAGTACAAAAGAGAAAAGCTTCTCCCGTCATAATTGTACAAAAAGCTTCCGCGTTAGCAGGATAAAGAATCTCCTGTCTCAGCTCTTTCCGGGCGACCGATAGAGCGGTGTCAGCCTCTGTAGGCTTCAGCCCGTCTCTAAGCTTTGGTTGTGAGAATGACTTTGCAATCGCCTCTTTGTGACATGCTGTCATCACGATGCAGTATAGTGTGCTATATTTTGTGTAGCCGCGTCGGAGTTGAAAGAACCGCACTCTATTGAATTGTGTCTTGACATTTGCGGTGCGCTTTTCTTCTTCAGTAGCCCTTTCGCTGATCGCAGCAATGATGAAGGAGTTTTCGGTCGGGGAGGGCTATTCTCGGAACCAGCTGGCCCGCTGCAGGTCGCCCAGGTTGCGGCAGTGGTGTATGGGTATTGCTCAGCCGGGGAAGAGAAAGAGTGCACTTCTGATGGAGTTACTGAGAGGATAGAGGGAGCTTGAGACTTTGGAGGTGCTGGAGGGAATGCCACCTCTTTCTCGCCAATTGTTGGAGAAGGATATAGCGAGTAAGGAACTTGTGAGACTGATGATTGGGAACTGTGCGTCCTTCCCACCTCCATGTCGGAGTTTGCGTCGGATAGAAAATCAAGTTGTATTATTGGCGAGGGTGGAACTGGCCCGTACAGGTCGAAGGGATTCTTGCCCGGTTGTGGGAATTTATCAATATGAAGGAAGTCGACGTTCGCTGGAAGATTTGGGAGAGGCTTTGTCTCAGTGTCGTCGACAGGATGCACCGCAATCTTGACAGCTTCAGCTGAAGCAGGGTGTCCCAGCTGGCAAGCAGCACATGCAATTGCTTGCACCCCTTCCCGAAAATCTCTATATTCCAGCCTGCGGAGGAGCTCGGTACTGTTCTCTGCTTGCCACCTCATCTTGGGCCAAAATACCTTGTCTTCGCCATGCGTTTTGATCATGACTCTTTTGTACGCGTCCTTGATATCCGCTTGCCGCAACAGATTTCGAATAACATTGGTAAACTTCCATTGAGATGGCTGAGAAGTGGCATCGTCAACACGAGCTAGGCTCTCGAAATGTCCAGCTACGTGATCGCATCTCTCTTCCCAGCTGTTGAACATTCCTTTACATTGGTCAAAACCACACGCCCAGGCTCTTTTTGATGGCAATGGCCTTTGATTTTCGGCTCCATGATAGCATTTCCCGCACGCGTGATCTGCCTGATGATGCTTGATGAAATCTGTGACCTTGGTGAAAACCTTATCGCAGTCATCGTTGGGACAAAGCCAGTAGTATTGTTGTTCATGCACAGTGTATTCGTGTTCTTGCCAGCTAGAGCGATCCTGGAAAGAGCGTTCACAAACCGTGCAGAAGAACAGAGTGCTGATCTCAGCTACGGGTAATGATGAGGTCCGTGGTGGTGGTGTAGTAACGGAATCTATTGATGCTAGAGAAACGACTTGAGAGGGCCTTGGACGGAGAGTGATACGAGTTTCGTTGGACTCTGAATTTCCACGACTCGTACGGGGGCGAGAGTCACCACTTAGGCGATGCCTGGGTACTGAAGCAGCTCTTTTCTTCCACAGCGATCCTCGTTCCCCAAAACTGGTATTCGAGCTCCTAGATTCCCTAGATGAGCATAATGTATCGCCATCATTACTGGCTACATAGAGTGTCGAAGAAGCTGTTGACGCCCTTGAAGAGCTTGCCGTAGTGTCCCATCCAGACAATTGTCCTAGGACAGTTAGTCCTGCCTTTTCATCAAGGCAACGACTTGATATATCTTACCTTGGGGAAAGCCGTCCTGGAAAACAGCGTCAAGAATATGAGAAGGATAAGTTTGTTTCAAGCGAGCCACCAGTTTACGATCTTCTTCTGATAACTGATTCAAAGCAAGCGAGCTGGTCGGCTGTACTAGTTCCATGGTTGTGGTCGACATGTCAAATGCGAGTCGTACTCGATGTTCTAAGGCCAGCAGTACCGAAGCCAGCAGTAGCGAGAAAGTGTACCGTGGGAAAGATCAACGATCCCTATTGTTAATGAAAAAGAGCAATCCGGGCTCGTGCGTAATAGTTGCAGTGTGTAGTTGGAAGAGAAACCCTTGTGAACATCCAACTTCGAAATACCAAAATGACAAAACAGCAAAAAAGATGATTGAAGAGGCGATAGAACCCATATGAATGATCGCCTGCATACAGAGGACAAACACCTCCACGACCCCCCAAGGCTGCGCAAATGTGCGTGCGGCATCGGTAAGCCGGGAGGAAGCACGGTCAACAGTGGCGCCCAATGAAGATGGCAATGGTCTCTGTGACTTATTCCAAAGTAGAAACAGCTTGGATCCCTCAGAGCGCAGTTCCCAAAAAACAAGGCTGCAGCAACACCTTTCCTGTTCCTTGGCTTTGAGACAGCTAATTTTGTCCAACCCGCATTGGACACCAGGGTCAAAGCCTGAGTCTTGCTTAACCAATTGTCCATAGCGCATGAACCGGGCACACCTGGATCACCATCATTGCTGATCAGTCTAACTTGAGTGTAGGTAGTGTACTCAAGGGTTTCTTGGATCACTCAAAACAGACGGGTTTAGTGGTTGATCACATTTGATAGATCAATCACACAATTCCAGAATGGTCTTGAATTCTAGCCAGTCTCACGTGGGGGAGCTAACGCTTTTGCGACTGACGAGAAAACCGTTTAAGAATACTAAATCTCCTAGTTTTCAATAGAGCGCCTTTGATAGGGAATTTAAACAAGTTTTCGGCGATATGATGCTGCTAAGTCGACCACGATTCTTGGTATGATGTTATCTGACCTTGCACAAGGTTCAAAGTTCAAACAATGAATCACAAGGATCCAACGTTTCGAAACTGCGGAACATGTTGCTTTGCCTCGCCGTCAAGTTGTGCTTTGAACCTCACGGTCGGATCTGGACGAGGGTTTAGAACCAGTGTTGCGTCTGTGATGGACAAGCGCGACAAACAAGTCCGTGACCAGCCAAGGATTGTTCCTGGTGGAGGATGATCGATAAGACAAGGAATATCATGGACGCTTGTCAATTCTTGCTTCGTAACTTCTCATAATCTCACCCGCAATGCCGCACTTGATGGTTATCACAATAACGGTTGGGCCTCCCATCATTGACTATGCAAATCTCATAATTTGGGGTACGACGGCTCGCTTCCTCCAGCCTCGCTTAGGGTAGATCGAGCCCTCCGAGAGTTCCTGAACCATTGTACACGAGAAGGCGCACAAGTTGGCTGCTCGTGCAAAGGAGAAGGAGGCACATAGCGAATTCAAACTCACCCGTCAAAGAACCTTGAGAAGATGAAAGACAAATTGCATCCGTTTGGGCAATGGCTTGACGCTTAGACATGCGGGGCAAACATGAAGCAGGAGAAGTCGCAGTTCTGCGCCGCGGGCAAAAAGGCGTGAAAAGGTTCAAGAGCCTTCGCCCAAAAGAGTAAACAGCGGAAAGAAAAAGGCACCTTGGAAGAGTAGAAAACAAACTGGAGGATTCACGAACCCAACTGCGAGGATTTGTTTACGCCAGCACGTGAAGGCTTCTGCTCCCCTTAAATCCCACATCACGCCTTTGGCCAATAGCGATGAATTATATGGTGTTGTGGATGTTTAGCTGCAGCTGTATCCTGTCAGTCAAAGCCTCAGCAATGCTTTTTTTGCCGGGAGGCAACTTCCCCCTTCCCCGAACGTCTTGGAGGTTGTTACGAGTTTAGACTCTAAGGGTAAAATGTGTCGTCCCGTCTGTTGTGCAAAATTCCCAACCTGATCTAGGCCAGGGTCATCCTGATCTGGCCAACTTCAAGTCTATAAGTACAAGTATGGCCGGGGTACGGTAAACAGCAATGCAGCAACTGTGAATGATATACCTTGAGAGACGGGTTGATGGGTTCATCCTGGCTGAAATCATCAATCGTAGCACTCCACGTTTCGTGAACCTTGACATGTTCTGCAAAGTGGGACAAAAACCCCGAGTGATGTATTTACAGAGTATCACGCGCGGTAATAATGGTTTGCTGAAAGGTTGGGGATCATGGCATGATTGGCATCACGTATCAATCTGACAATCACATTGACATGCCACATACTGATAGTAACAAATCGCACCCGCTATCAGTGATAGTATCATAGTACAACGCTACAAGTAGTAGCACAAATGTGGAATTAGTTCCAGTGTTGTAATGAATACGTGAATAATTCAATTCTGAATACGCCACTATTCCGAATATATCCATGAATAATCTGTAACTAGTGTTATTTATTCAGAAAAAGGAAATAGAAAACATAGAAAACACGCGAACGTGATCTAGCCTTTTCCTTCACTAAATTAGTAAGGCTAAGATAGTATTGCCACTAACCGTTAGTGGCCCCAAAACCTGGATATTATTCTGAATATGAATTGAATATGACTAATTCATATTCAGAATATTATTCAATTCATTACAACACTGATTAGTTCTCTTTAAGTTGGCAGAAGCTGGAGCACGTGTGATAACGATAATCTCCTACCCAATCGCTCTACTACTATCGTTAAATCCTATCACGATTCACGAATTAGTAGTAATTTTACCGTCTAGAGCGGTTGACCTAAATAAGATAAAATAGCGATGATCACGTTCGTCACCTCCGTCAAAGCAAACGGCAAATTCCAGCACGAATAACAAAAGCTCAACACTATTACAATCACAATCCTTGGGTTGCTCCATCAGCCGTTGGAACGAACTTCTTCACACCTTCTTCACATCTGTAGGCTGGCCTGGGCAACCACTCAGGGTGCAACAAGGTCTTTTCTCAACAAGGTTGGTCGAATGACTGGAGAGCTACCGTAAGAAAACGACAAGATGTCTGCCAGCTCACCAATCGATTCAGCCAAAATAGAGAGAGGCGTTCAAATGGGCGTCCAAAATACAGGGTTAAGCAGCCACAAAGTAGAATATATTTCCAAAGTTAACTTTCAAGATATCAAACCTATAAATCTCTAAGCTACTTTAACGTAGAATTTAGCTAAGCTTCATAAGCTTAATAGAATTATGTACTACTATGAATTTGAAGCGTTCTTATTGAGTAATAAAGAAGAGAATAATAGAAGATATACAGAATAGAGGTACGCCACAAAATCGCTCTAAAAACGCCTAAAAACGCCCAATAGCTGGCAGACATCTTGTCGTTTTCTTACGGTAAACCGAGGACGATTGATTGTACGCCACTAACGGCACGACCCAGCAGCCTCGGGAGGCGCTTTCGCTAAACTTCGCTCATCCGGAAGCAATTGTTTCTTAATATTCCCGTCAATCCTGCCAGGTTGCTTGATTTCAATGATTTGTCAGAGGTTGTGGTGGCTTCTGGACCAAATTCTTACTGTTGAAGTGGCGTCGCTTTTGCAACACTCAACAACGCCAAAAGCATTGCAATCATGCAGAGACACAAGAGTATTCTTTATTAAAAATCACGCAAAGGATGCAGATGCATCACCATAACGGCTTTTTCGTCATCTGCAACACCCATGGTCTTGGCCGATCAGGTTTCTTTGATTATGCCAAGTAACCCAAAAGAGAGTGTCCTTGATAGTGTATATCAGAATGTATATCAATCTATCTTCATTTGAGAACGAAGAGTAGCTGTAATCCACTATATAGTATGATAGCACTACAGCAGAAACAAGCTGGTATGTATCATCTTCATCTTTGCATTAAAATGAGGCCTGAAAGATAAATGTGCCTCCATGAAGTTATGCTACGATAACACAACTGTACAAACCTCGCCATATCCTATTGCGCAAATGTATTACAACATGCAGCAGAGCCGGATAAAGGTAATTGATACAGATATTGATTACATGAACTTTATAAAGTCTAGATGCAGTACATTCCAATTCACAACATCAGGCAACCCGTGGATTATACATGTCAAAGAAAATAGAACACAATTGCTTTTCGATAGTGAACTTCCCCACGCTTAAAGCTGCAGTTTCATGCAGTGTTTGATATCTTGGGATACAAAAAGCAGAAGCATCATTTGCTGCAGTCTCGATATGTTTCTTTTTGCCAAGTTTATATCAACCTCGTTTGAGTCAATGACCTTCAGAAAGATCAAATCAACCCACGTTGTTCAGCTTCGGGCTTTGAAGCAGTTAAGAAACGTTCTAGTCCTAGGTTCTGACAATGATTTGACCTTGGCGCAAAAGTCATGGTTGCAACTGGCAACATCCACGTTCCCGACACTTGATCTGCACTGGAGGCGTTTTCTCCACAAGCCTTTCTCCTTTCCCACGTGTATGAAAAGGCGAACACCTTGGGCTATTATCAAAACCATCCTCGATAAAGAATCTAGAGTCATTCCATCCTTTTGTAAAGGCAAGCCTGGCTAACAAACTATCAATTTGAATTTCGGCGCGGAAAAAGTTGATGGATAACGAAAACCTGGACTCCCAAGTTCCAACACCTGAGCACTAGATCTCGACCTTGTCACCATCTGAAACTCACCAGGAGGTGGCTCAAGAATTTCTTCAACCCGGTGTTTTTCGGGCGGAGCACTCTTTTGAATAATGCTGGCTGTTACCAGGAGCTGAAAGCCTGTAATAGCTACGTTTGAGCCATAAGAACGGCGTGGAAAAAATCTTCATCTTAAAGGTCAATTCCTGGAAGCTAGCGAATGCATGCTTGTTCAATGTTTTGACGCCAGTGGTACCTATCGGCCCGGTTACCATCTCGGAGTCACTTCCTAACTTGCAAATCCCAAATTGCTGGAGAACTTGAGGAGTTTAGACTATTGGTGGCTTTTAATGGAACTAACGTGGAAATACAGGTTGGTTGTCGATGCCAACCTGGCTCCAGACACTCCTGACTTCTGACAAACTAGCAAAATTGGATGGCGATAGAGAAAGCAAATCTCGGCGATACTATCTCGCCCATTTAATTTGTTGTCAATCTTCTTTCTCACAACTACTTGGCCCTAACTCCCTTGATCCTTTGATGTAAACCATTGGCATACAACAGCCACTTGGAAGGCAGTGGTAATAATTTCCGACACAATAGTAGTGTGCAGTCGATTAGCAGGAACAGAGTCAAGTAGGTAGGGATGTAGGACATCGCGGTAAGCTCAAATCAGAACGAACAAAGTAATCGGACGACACGATCTTCTCGAACGTATCTGTACCCACCGGTATTATGCTGATCTCTAGCACTACCTGTATGCCGTCTTGTCCGAGATTCCACTCACCATAACAAAGCCTTGCTTATTTCAAACTTTATTCTCTGCCTCAATTTTGTGTACGGCAATGTCAATCTCGGAAAATCCTAAGTCTCAATCAAAGATAGCAATACTTTTCAATTCAACCCGGCATGAAGCCATATTCACCCCTTATGCCAATCTATCAAAAGAAATCCTTATGCCTCCATGCTCACAATGTCATACATCATGAAAACCCAGCCTGCCAAACGCCTACCATGATCCTAACTCCATCTATGCAGTCAAACTTTTGCCCAAAGCAATTCCATCTGCCCGAACCATGATGCCACTCAGACATCCTCACCCCTCACCCTATACTCAACCAGAAACAGCCCACTCAAACTAATCCAGCAGTTAGCACACCATTGAATCCATCAACAGACAAAACTCACCATCCGACCGCCCTCATCCCCAACCCACACCCCACCACTCATCGGCAATATCGCACTAACGCCCACAGCACCTCTCACCATTTCAGGCGGAGTATGTCCCTGTTTGCCAACGACAGTACCTGCACGCTGTAATCCCGGCAACGGTAGCCGTCTAACCAACTCCAACGTCCATCTTCCCTCCTTATTGAGAGTCTTATGCCACGCGCGCACCATGCCGTTCTTATGACCAGTGAATAGCAATATACGCTGCACCCACTCGCCGCGCAATCCTTCATACCACGCGATACTCGTCAGAGAGTCTGAGGTATCAGCTGCGTCACACACATCGCGCGAGAGGAGAAGGTTGCCGTTGAGTGAGTAGAGAGTCAGTGAGCGGTGTGAGGCGAGGGCAATGTCGCCGGTTGCAGCGCTGATGCGGGCTGCGCGGATTTCGTGCGCGGGGAGATGTGGTGCTGGTGAGGCAGGGTGTAGTTCGCGAACGAATTCATTGCGGTTTAAATCCCAGAGCAGTGTGCGGCCAGACGTGTCCGCGGATAGTAGGGTGGAGAGAGATTTGGAAGCGACGAGGAGAGTGATAGGGAAGCGGTGGCCGAAGAGGGAGTCGCGCTGGTTGACGTCCACAGCTGTGACTTTTGGCGCGCCAACACCGCCGACCACGACGGAGGAAGGCGCGGTCATTAGGCTGATGTTCCAGATGGTGATGACAGAGTCAGATCCGGCAGTTATGAGTGTTTTGCCATCGACAAAGACGGCGGCGGAGGGCGGACCAATGTGGAAGTTCTCGTAGAGCCCAAGAGCACGCTTGCCGTCGGCGGAGAGAAAGCGGACGGAACCATCGGCGAAACCCCAACGCATAATCACATCGAAGGCGGGTGGGACAAGGAGGGAGAAGGGACCTTGCGGAATCACTTTTTCGTGTTTGGCGACCCAGGTCAGGGAGGAGATAGTTTCTCGCATTTCATGGAGAGGAGCGTGGGAGCGGGTAAGTTGGCTGAGGATGTTGTTGAGATCTGGCGACTTGTGATGTGCTCCATCGTCTCTGGAAGGATGATGTTTGGTGAAGATCTGGCGTGGAGTTTGGCCAAAGTTATGAATGATGCCAATGGAAGCCAGTCGTTCAGTCGGATCAGTGATGGCATCTAGGTCTTTTGCTCCATGGTAGCTGAGATAATGGAAAACATTCGTAGACTCAATAGCCGCCTCGCCTTGCTGTTTGAAACCAAACACTAAATCAATCCACTTGTGCAAATGTGCAGAAACATAAGGACTTTCCAAAGCCTCACGATGTTTCTGTATGAAGATATGCGGATCCCCCTTCGCCCAAGCCGGAAGAACCACATCTCCAACTTTCAGACCTGTACCTTGCGTCGCACCAAAGTTGTACCCGTTGAGGTTCTTCAAAAACTCCGGTAGATAAAAGAACTCTGGCGTAAGCTCGCGAACATCCGACATATTCTCCTTGGAAGCCGACAACCAAGCCTTCTCAATCGAATAAAACAACCGATCTGCATGATCAAAAGACCCGCCCTGCAACAGAAGATAACTCTTCACAAACGGTTGGAGGCGGATCAGATATTGCGCTACAGTCATAGCACTCGAATAATGCGTTCCATAATGATATCCTGGCTCGCCTGTCATCTCGCCTACACTGCTGAAGCGCTCGCGAAAGTCCGCCTCACGAGACGGGCTCTGACAGCCCATCGGCTTGGTCAGATCGCGAAAGACATGCGGATCAGTCAAATCAAGCTCAGGGCTAGAATAGTCAGACAATACCCACGGAAAGACGGGATATTGCGTGAGATCGTTGAATGTGCGACCAGCCATGGTGTTGACTTGCATCAGATACGCAAAGTTCGATATCTCGCCTCGCATCCACTTCCTAGTAGCTGGATTCGAGGCGGCAGAGTTGAAGACGCTGGCAAATTTTGATCCAAAGGATTGCGGTACATCTTCCATGTTGCGCAGCGATTCTATACGCCACTGATCTTCTGGGTGCAGTGAAGCAGCTGGATTATTCAACAGTGGTGATCGCGCGACTAGGCTGGTATGTAGATTGTTCCGTAGCTCAGCGGAGATGGCTGTAAGCAAATAGCTTCGGCCATCGGTGAAGAAGACTTCGAGCGCTACATCGCGTAGTAGGAAACGCCGCTTGGACACGAGCATGACATCACTCCATCGCCAGTGTCGCTTTGTGACTTCGCCAGGCGCGATCTTAGGTCGGCCGACGCGCGTTTCGCGACCAGAGATCAGGCGCAGATATGGATCGCGTTCTTCCACGGGAGCCTGCCAGACGCCCACGACTTCACCATCCGCGCGCTGAAAGTAGTGGTCGATGAGGTAGAGGAAGTTCTGGCCAACAATCAACAGGCCTTCAAGAGCTTCCAACCCATCAATGCGAGAGACATTGTACACCTGTCTGACCTGATCGCCGCGTTCCAGCGTACGCATAACCTTTCGATTCTTATCCTCAAACTCGCCGCCTTCATCAGTTCTTGGATCTTCAATGATTTCATACTCATCTTCATTGCCCGCATGTGAGCTAGCCCGACTATCAGCGCGCTGTCGACCCGGCATCACTGAGCCAGGTTCTTGCACAACAGGTGTCCCACTCGCATTCGACGTCGCCTCCTTGACCAACGAACGCGAGCGTATAGGAGTTAATTGTTTTGAATGCTCTGAAGTTTTGCGCTTAGGTTGATAATCGTTCTCCGAAGAGTTTCGATCAGGAATTAGTCGTAGTCGCATACGATTCAGACCTTCCGATTCGTCTAAACGCCATTTGAACTCTGGATCATGTTCATACAACGCGCAAGCGCCCTTGAGCATTCGATCAAACTTATCCAACGTCGCCGCTGTAAAGCTCAAGTTATCCTGCTGATCCTGGACAGACCGCTGATGCTTCAGACGTTCCGACGCATAGACATTGTTGCGCCAGTGGGTCGTTGCAGATTCATGTTTACGCCAGTAGTTATCTGCGTTGACAGCATCTTCATGCCAGCTCTTCAGTCGCTCACGTCGCTTACTTATGCGCGACTGGGCTGAATGTTCCGTATTCCTATTTTCTTCCGCGACGAATTCTTCCCAATGGCGTGTGAAGCAGCCAACAAAGAAAGCGTCGAGCTCTTCGCGATGTACATCGACCCAGACGATGAATGCCTCGTTATCTAGTTCCGCCAACTTCAGGAACCCAGACGCGAGATAGTGACGGCTTGCTGGGGAGGAGTGCTGGAAGACGTAGGCGGCCTCGTCAAACTTTTGGACAAGGAGCATGCGCCAGAAATCTATTGCGGCGGTACGAACACTTGTCGACTTGCTGACGATGCGGTGGTAGAGGAGGAAGTAGAGTAAACGCAGGTAGGAATGCTCATCGTCGTCGGATGTGAGGATGACTGTTTGCCAGTAGGACAGACGTTCAAGAAAGACGACTGTAGACTTTTGCTCTAGCTCAGTCTCATCTTCCATCTCTGATAAACGTAATAAAGCGATTCGCAGAAAGACTTTGCCCATATTTTGAGTTGCAACACTGCATAGTCGAACGTTCTTGAGTGCGGCGATGTCTGGTCGTCGGAGAAACTCCAGTGTTTGGCCGATGAAGTCAAGAAGCTGTCCAGCGCCATCTAGAAACCACCCCTCGAAGATGGCTTCTGCCATATATTTGACATATCGACCGACATTGGTGATGACCCTAGGCTCTTTGAGAAGCTGCTCCTGCATTCGCAGAGTATTCGAGAGCTCAGACATTGCATGTGAGAGAACATATGACTCAAAATATACTTGATGTTCTTGAAAGCCTGGAGGGACTTTGAGAAATAGACCTAGTCCTTGAAAGTCTTTGCGATGCAAAACCTGATCGAGGAATACAGATACCACAACTCCAAGCATAGTCTGCACAATGTTCGATCCAATTCTGAGTGCTATCGGTCCAGATGACAAATGTGGCGACATGACCGAGTTCAGCTTGGTGGGTTTCGGGATATTATCATGTTCACCAGTGATAAGGATGAAACTCGACGGTCTTCTGAAAGTAGCTCGAGCAGACTTGGAAGAACCCTTAGTTGCAACACTAGACGAAGTTGTCGTTGATCGAACGATGCGAGGCCTATGATTTTCGTCTACTGCGGGAGGCTTAATCACCACATCGTGGCCCTCGAATGTCAAAGCGGATCGAGAGTTGAGTTCTGTCTCAGCACTGACGCTATCTGATGTAACCACGACCGGATAGAGAACGAACAAGACTTCTTGGACGAAGCTTGAGGTGGCAGCAAAATCCCGAAAGCTGGGTGATTTGAGTTGGAGATCGGCCAAAAAGCGTATCACTGAGCTGAGTACCTCAGCATTGTTGGTAACCTCGAAAGTTGTATGCCCGCGAACAGCATCAACATTCAACGAGGAGCCTCGGACGCGACCATGGACAAGAGCTTCACCCTTCATGTCATCGCCAGATGCAGCTTTGTGTCCCTCGGATACCACAGCACGAAGGCCACTTTCGAGCATTGCAGCCATGATGGGCAACGCTTCAGGATAAACGACTCGTCCGCCAGTTTTGGCGAACATGTCACTGAGTGTAAACTGATTGAAGTCGTCCACATAATCAAGGGTGCCAACATCGACTCCGAAGAGTAGAGCCAAGAGGGATATCCACAGAGCCGGAACACTCCACCAGCTCTTGAGCCGCTGCTTGAATAGCGAAAAGCCACCGCTTCTATCATCGAAGCTTTTCACATAGCTTGGTCCCAGCACGACGAGAACCCGAACGAGGATTTTCGTAGAGAGAACAATGATACGTGAATCGCGCTCGGCCATTAGGAACAAAAGCCATTTGCTTGTGACCGTCGTTGCAAATCTATTAACAATCTCTTCACGGCCAGGTTCGCAGATGATGTCGGCATACAATTCCAGCATTTGAACCGCCATCTCAAATCTCGATACTTCGCTTGATGGGCTTATGGGCGGATTGAAGGGAGAAGGACGCGAATGTGACCGTTCACGTCCTGATGGACCCGGACTGGTATTGCGATCTCCATTTCTAGAGGTAAGTCGCCGTACCATAGGGAAAGCTCGCGTTTCTTGGAAAGCAAAGGTGATAAACATGGACAACGAGCGAAGCGTATCAGCAGAAATGCTACATCGAAATACAGCGTTGAATGCGTCAAGAAAATCGGGGAAGACGTCGGCGCTGAAAGATTCGCCCTTGAGAGCATCGATCAGACGCTTTACAATCCCTATAGTATGTTAGTGAGGCTTCCGAACGAAAAAAGTCGCACTTACGCATTCTAATCAGGCGCTTAGCATTGAATTTATGATGCTTCCCTTTGGCGGCATAATGCACAAATTGGCTGTAGTAGACTTTCTGAGTAGCAATTGGCGATCGTCTCCAGGTATCGAAATCAACCAGTAGATATCGATATGCCAGACTGTTGATTATGAGAGCATTTTCCGGCTTCGTCTCACTATAGCCTACGAAAGCTAGCGTCATTCGCAAGAGCTCCAGAGCCAATTCTTCTCGTTGCTTAAGATCTACGGGAATTGGTGGTGGTCGATGTGAGGCGTAAGCAGATTCGCCAAAAATTGATCCAAAGCCAAGTTTTTCTCGCATCAAGCCAGCCAGCACACCATAAGCATTCTGCCGCTCAATGGCTTCACTATTACGCCAATTGTTTTCGATCGATGCGAAAGCAATTTGAACAGCCCGAATGACCTCGTCTTTTGTACGAGCAAGATCAAGGAGCTTGAGGACGACAGGAGCACTACCTCCTAATCGCCAGCAGGCATCATCGAGCGCTTGTGGAACAGATACGACTGGTTCTCCGTGCAGAATGCCGAGGCCATGTTTGCTGGTAACAGCATCGCTTATTGCAGGGACGGCGGCGTTAATGATCACGGATCTGCCATTAGAATGAAGGGTGCGACTCAGACTTGTGGATGCGTCTTTGGATAGATTCTTGATGAGCTTCGTTTCGTTGATATGATTCCGGTCTTCATTGTAGAGAACAGCGGTTGGACTGAAGCATATCGCAAGCTTCGATTCATGAACTAGCTGACCGGCGTGCTGTCTCAGAGCAGCCATCAGGTCAGACTTGTCTGGTGAAACAGGATGTAATTGTTCGTTTTTCAAATGGACTTCAGCTGACGCCCGATAGGTCTGGAATGAGCCTAGACTATCTTGGAAATTGCCAACATATCTTGGACCCAGAGCCTCGTAAACTTGAATCAAATCATCGTTGATAGCATCTTGGAACAAATGGAAAGAAGCCATGGACCATTTTGAAAGGGTTTGATCACGACCTTTACGAAGAGCAATATCTGCTGGTGTGCCGAGAAATGCATGAACCGGCATAAAAGATTGAGTTGAGCCTGTCATTGACGCAAAACTCTCCGCACTCGTGTTACGCGTGGGAGGATTTGCGGGATATTGACATTTGATAGTTTCAACAAAAGTCCCATTGATGAAAAGAGAGGCTTTACTCGGGGTCAGCTTTCGAGAACGTCGATGTACGACAGCGATATGATACCATCGACCTTCTTGGAAAGATACAGAGCGAAATCTTATGCTAGCTTTGACTGCATCTTTGACGGAAGTTTGTAATACTAGCTGGTGGTCATCCTTTTCAACAAATAGTAATAAGAAGCAAGTATTTGACTTGTCAGCCGCCCCGAAAATCGTAGTATGAGAACCCTTATCAAGGTGATCAAATCGAGCCCAAGCCATGACAGTGTATCCGTTTGTAGACGAGGGTGGAAATTGTCGGCCGATGGCTTCGAGCTCAATGGCGCTGTAGCCATGCATGGAGAGATCAAATTGAATTGTCGGTGGATGCTTTGAAGCTTTCATAGCGTGCAATGCCAAATCTGCAATCTTCTCTGATGTCGACGCATTATTGAACAGGAAATAGGCATCGTTCATGTCGTTTATGCCATAATCCAGTAATCGCTCGATAATTCCGCGTAGCAACACTTGGAACGTGGTTCTCACGGAGATCAGAGGGGCCGCATATATCTCAAGTAATGGACGCAAAAGTCCGGACGAATGCAATGCAAGCTCATTTCTTTCGGAGGAGGTCTGAAGTTTTGCGACAACCATTGGGATGGCCAGGAGTAAAGGTATTGTTCCATGATTTGTCTCACAACTCTCTAGGAGCAGTTTCCAAAACCCAAAAATTATGGGAACAATTTCCGGATTTGCGAAGAGTTCCTTGCCGCTTACTTTGGTCAAAATGTGTTCGTCGACAACTTGTTCAGCACTTGAGACAAGCTGTAATATAGTAGGCGGATTGGAATCGGTGGATTGAGTTTCCAGTGCAGTACGCTCGCACAACTTCTGTAGACCTCTGAAAAGCCCCTTGAAAGAGTCTTCTGACGTGCCAAAGGCTAAAAGTGTGCCGAAAAGCATTTCGAGAGCTTCGAAATCTAGCTCTCCCTCTGCGTTCTTGCTTATGCCTGTTTCCATCAAGACTTTTTGCAGACTTTGCCAGCCGCCGTCTCTAATTCGGGTGGAGTATAGTCTTCGGTTTACAGGGTTCCTTTTCATAGCTTCGGAGAGGACATCGAGGGACGTCTTCATCACGTCAAAGGATTCCGTTCGTTCATCGCGAGATAGCTTGGCTGTGCCATAGAAATCTTTCAAAGACGCAAGAACGTCAAGAATAAGCGCAAAGCCACCCAAGCGCCGAAATCCATTCTTGTATACTCCATGAGCGTCGTCATCATGAAGCAATTGGCGTAGTCTACGAAGATCGTCACATTGTATGCGGAATGTACCAAGCGAAGGGCCGGCGTTCTCCACAGCAATTGACTCGGCGAGTCCGGTGACGAGTCCGACAAGCTCACTAGGTACTTGCTGGGTGTATGCGGCGTTGGTGGAGGCGGATGGGGCTCGGTAGACGGGGAGTGTAGAGGTTCGCTGCATAGTGTTGAGGAGGCCGTGGATTGCCAATTCCAGACCGAAAGGGAAATGGAGGCGAAGGAGTAGGTATCATATCTTGCATATAGTCATGTCGCAAGCCGGTGACCTCTCTGGGAGTAACCGGGAGCTAGTAGTAGAGCTTGGGACAGTAAAAGCAGAATTATTGTCAGCCTAGATGTCCTGGAGGGGGAAGGCTGTGAGGTTGAGGAATTGAAGGTGCGGCGCAGTAACTATTGGCTGGGCAGGTGTCGGGATTCAAGTGGTTTTGAAGAAGAAGACGAAGAAAATAAATAGGCGAGGCAATTGAAGGAATTAGATTTTGATTCTAGGGTAGTGTAATCATGGAGTTCAGAGCAGTGGTTGGAAGAAACAGTTGTTGGAGCTGGCTGCACTGGTGCATTTCTCAAGATCGTGCTTGCCTTATCCGAATGCATGGTAACCTCAAAAGCCAGGCACGGGCAACCCCCACTCATCAACATATGCATCGAACGTCCAAATTCCAGTACGAGGCATTGAAGCCGCTACTAAGAGCTGCATGTTAGATGAAGTAGATGCTCTACAAATTGATTATTTCAGCCTACTGTATAGGTGATATTAGGCGAGCGGGAGGCTCAAGACTTATTATGATAACAAGTCACAAGATATAACTGTGTCCAAGACATTTGACATATCAAGTTAAGGCGGAAGTTGCAACGTTATGGCAAAGGTTTAGAAGATAGCTGGGACAGAGTCATTGTACATTGATGGAATAGTTGTATGAGAGTTCTGCGACTTTGAAATGCGGCTTGCGTTGTTGGCAGAACAATGTGATAATGGGTTGGAATTGTGATGTATGATATATCCTAGAACCCATGAAGACAAGTAGTCCTTTGGTAGGTTGAAGCAGTGAGTGATGATTCAATGTTAGCATGTAACAGTTGGACGGGATTGTATCATGCCCCTCGTGGGAGTCGTGGCAGGGGCTCTTGAGGTACGGACAAGTATCGCGTGCTTCAGGGTCCGACTTGCAATGCATTGCGGAACCAACAACTAGTAATGTTATGTCATGATAGATATATCGGATAACGATAACATAAAGCGGTCAAGAGTGGTGCGGAAATATAAGGTTATTAGCATAAACGACTTGAAGAGGATCCGGGAGGCCAGACTGGGAAGGAGGATGATGTTTCAGTAATGACTTGGTTCCAGACACGGAAAGGACAGAGATGGTCGACTGTTGATTCTTGCGAAAGCAAAGAGCTGGCGCTTCAGATGTTGTCGACTTCAGAAACCCAGTGTTGCATGCCTGCGCTCTGTGCCTCTCTATCATCAAGACTAAAGTCAAGAAATCTGGCTGTGCATCCTAAGACGACACGACGAGTCAGTAGTCAGTCAGTCAGTCAGTTTGTCCATGCCGCGCTTGCAGTCACGAGAAGCGTCATCTGGCCCAGCCTCGCCATCATCGCCGCCACGGTCCATTGAAACACTCTAGACTGCAATTGATCATTCCTAACAAGCTTCGCCCCAATGACTGGCCTGCTGAGAGACTGATCAGCCAACCATTTTGCTTAGTAATCCTTTTTATCGTCTGAAACAAAAGCTAGCGCGCCAAGACCATCAGCCTAGCAACGGGTTCCTTCGCTCCTTCCAACACAGACACAGCACACGACTGCCTGGTGCCTCCTTCCTCAGCCTGTCTGTGCCTCGATGTTGGTCGCTACTGCCCTTAACCTCCGTTCCATCCCCGCCCCAGCCGACTTGCTTCTTGCCTCATATCCTCCCTCTCCCTTCTCTCATCCTTATCATCCCCCCATTTCCCCATCTCATACATAATCTCTCCTTCTTCTCATCTAAACTATACTCCATTTTCATTCCCTTTGTTCATCATACATACACAACTCCTCCGGCACCATCATGAAGGTAGCCGCCTTCTCACTCACTGTGCTCGGCCTTGCCGCTGCGTCACCATTCAAATCACATCAAGTCAAAGAGAACCCCGTTCTCTCGGCTCTCAACAGCAAGCCTATTCCAAACTCGTACATTGTCAAGTTCAAGAACCACGTAAATCACCAAGATGCAAAGGCTCACCACGACTGGGTCCACGCTCTACACATTCAGACTCAGAACCAGCGGTTAGAGCTCCGGAAGCGTTCACACATTCCAATCATCGGCGATGTCGATTTCAATGGTCTCAAGCACACATACAACATTGCCAATAGCTTTCTCGGTTATTCTGGTCACTTTGATGATCAAGTTCTCAATCAACTGAGACAACACCCCGACGTAAGTTGCTATCTCATGCTATCACGCATAGCTGCCTACCCTGTGGCGAATGCCGCGGGGAGCTCACCCCTGTAACCAATCAAAGCTAACACCCAATTATAGATCGAGTATATTGAACAGGACTCTGAAGTTCACTCCATGCTCCCCGCTGATGTTTCTGCCGATAAGAACGCTACCATCGAAAAGGGAGCTCCATGGGGCTTGGCAAGAATCTCACATCGAGAAGGCCTTTCCTTTGGTACATTTAACAAGTATCTCTACGCCGGCGACGGTGGCGAGGGTGTTGATGTCTATGTTATTGATACTGGTACCAACACCGAACACGTCGACTTTGAAGGTCGCGCTCGCTGGGGAAAGACTATCCCAAGTGGTGATGAAGATGCTGATGGCAACGGCCACGGCACTCATTGCTCCGGTACCATTGCCGGAAAGAAGTATGGTGTCGCAAAAAAGGCCAACGTTGTCGCCGTCAAGGTTCTCCGCTCCAACGGCTCTGGCTCCATGTCCGACGTCGTAAAGGGTGTTGAATTCGCTGTCGAGGCTCACGGTGATGCTATGGCTGCCGCAAAGGCTGGCAAGAAAAAGGGTTTCAAGGGCTCTGCTGCCAACATGAGCTTGGGTGGTGGAAAATCCCCAACTCTCGATATGGCTGTCAACGCCGCTGTCGATGCTGGTATTCACTTTGCCGTTGCCGCTGGTAACGATAATGCTGATGCTTGCAACTACTCTCCTGCTTCTGCTGAGAAGCCCGTCACCGTCGGTGCCTCTACCCTCTCTGATGATCGTGCCTACTTCTCCAATTTCGGAAAGTGCACCGACATCTTCGCCCCAGGTCTCAACATTCAATCCACCTGGATTGGCAGCAAATACGCCATCAACACTATCTCTGGTACTTCCATGGCTTCCCCACATATTGCTGGTCTCCTCGCCTACTATCTTTCTCTTCAACCAGCCAAGGACTCTGCATACACTGTTGCTGAGATCTCACCAAAGGACTTGAAGAAGACCATCATCTCCATTGGTACCAAGGGTGTCCTAGCTGATATCCCAAGTGGCACACCAAATGTCCTCGCCTGGAACGGTGGTGGATCCAGCAACTACTCTGATATTGTTGGCAAGGGTGGTTACACCTTAACCAAGGAGGCTGAGATTGTCAAGGCCCTCCCAGTTGACGCTGAGTTTGAAGTCCCAGATGTTTCTGAAATCAAGATCATCATTGAGAAGGCTGGCTCAGATGTTCGTCGTGGTGGACGCAACATGGAGAAGAAGCTTGAGCGTGTGGTTGACGAGATTGAGGAATTTATCCATGATGAGATCAAGGAACTCCTCGCTGACTTTTGAACAAGTCATGTCTGTTAAGCATAGTTTTATATACATACCATTTGTACGGCTATAGCTGCTGGTTCGCGTCACTGTATGGATTTTGCAGCATAGACTGATTGGTTGCATAATACTCCCGCGATGCACCATTGTTTGCATTGATCATTTTTCCTTTTGTATTTGTCTCTGGACAGGTCGTCTTTGGATTGGACCGGTCATGCAACAGACGCTCCATTGTACCATCCTTTCTAGAATTAGTTCTAACTGTAGTAGCAGGAGCCAATGGAAACATCTCGAATTCAACGCAACGTCCTTTACTATCCTGAAATGATTAAGATTTTGTCCCATCGGCGCTGCCATAGTTGTTCCAGCTCTTACTACATATAACGAGCGCTCACCCCTTGACAACCCTCTTATGCCATGATCTTACCCTGCTTAATACAAGAAGGCAGCCACAATAGCCTCCTTTTGGCTCTATCATCTCCTACTCTGTTTACCTTCCCGTCTTCTTGCTTCCCATCTCATACTTTTATCGTCAGAGGCAAGCCATCTCATCAGAGCATGGATAGGTTTCATCTTCCATCTTTTCGGTTGCCTTGAAACTCTTCACAGTCGCTAAGTCGCTCTATCGGAAATTTTGCATAATCGTTGCTCTCAGTTCTCCATGGTTCAATCAACACTTTCTCTTCGTCGGACAAAGTCTGTTTCTTCAGTATCGAATCCGTCTCGACATTCTTTAACTATTAGGGATCCGCTCTTGACTGCACGAAATCCGCCCAACAGTTCACGAGAGCCCCTCACGCATTCGCGAGAGTTACTCAACACTTTGCAAGAACCGCTCAAAGCTGGACCGCGGGACGCAAGGGATCCGCTCAGCCCCAAAAGTCAACATCACGCTCAAGTTGCTGCCACTACGGCGTTTGAACGAGCCCGCAGTCGCGAGCATCTTCGCTCTGCGGCTGATGGTAACTCCAGACCAGGCTCTCGGGCTAGAGCTGGTTCTTCAGCAGCGGTCATGACAAGCTCACCAGCGACAATCTTTCCACCTGCAGCAAGAAATGGCCCAACTACACCAGTGAGGGGTGTCCATCGTCCAAGAGATAGTCTAGATTTGTTGCCTGTTCCGGATCGTATGCCTGGGCCGAATCGTCGACGAAGCATACAGACATTACCAACTATGGAGATATTACATGAAACTAGCCCAAGTATGGATACCTTGCCAAAATACTCTCCTGGCCTGCGTCACGCCACCAGTCGCCAAAGCATTGGTGGACGCAGCCTTGTTTCTGTCCCTGAATCCTCTATCCAGCCTCATGTTCGGTCTTCCAGCCGACGACCAAATCCAAAGGTCAATATCGTCAGCGAGGATGGATCTGGTCTCTCTGTTCCGGGACTACGCCCAACACGTTCTTTTCGACGAACGTTGAGAAATGAAGAACCTGGTTTAAAGCCACCAACAAAGCTTGTATCACACTATTCTGGCACTACCGCGATCGAAAGTATTCCTCTCATCAATCCACCAACTGATGCCCCGACTCAGAATTCTGACCACTCACCATTTTGCTTTCCCCAAGTCCGCAAGTCTAAATCAATGTATACATGGGGCACCAATGCCAACAACTCACAGCAATCAAACCCTGGTCATCCATCTATAGGAAGCAATAGCAGACGCAGTAAAGAAAACACTCCGTTTGCCTCACCCTTCAGTTCTCGCATTGGTCGGCATAGCCCAGCGCCTGCCTACTCGTCCCTCCGTAACGGCACGCTCGCAGCGTCCAGTCCACTGCGAGACACAACAACCACCAATATTGACGAAACGACTCTTACAACTCGCAAAATCCGGCACCGCGCATCTTTCATGTTCACGCCCTTCCGCAAACGTGATGCCTCCAAGACGTCAACCCTCAACACATCTCCGCCTACTGGCATTACTGCCAGCGAAGCCACTAGCCGTAAAGTGTCCGCCACCAGTTCCCGCAAGGTATCTGCTACACTACGAGACAAACTGCGCCGCTACTTCCGCAAACCGTCCCTTACGCCCAGCACCACCTCCACGACTGGCGGTGGTATTCCCGCGCAGCACATCACAGCGAGCCGCCCGCACTTTAGCACGCACAATCTCTCTCCACTGCCCACTGACCTAGTCCCACCCGTCGGTGCGCACGCCATCGTGGACGCTCATCTACGAGCATCCAGCACGATTGCAGATCCCTTTAGCGCCAGCCGTGGCAGTACGCCAACACCAGATTCAAATCAACAACACCTCCTCTCTGTATCATTGACAGAACATCGACATATTACTGCAGAAAGCAGCCGCGTGACTAGCTGGGCAGACAGCAGTATCGCTGGCACCGTGACCAGCGGCGGAAATGATCTTTATGGTGGACTGGATGCCATCGTTGAAGATACACCGCGTCAAAACACAAAAGATCGAGACACACCAGATCCCTATAGCCCTGAACGACTCGGTGAGCTACTTCTTGCGAAAAGTCGTCGTGGTCGGGCTGGGAGTTTAGGAAATAGCTTTCTGAAGCGGTTGATTCGGCGACCTGGTGCGAGTAGCCAGACTACACTTGACGACCCCGAGCAGAGTCTACTAGATGCCCTTCCATCCCTGGACACGCACATTCCCTCGGAGCCCCGTGCCTTCGTTGGTGGTGCAGAGCCAGCCTACGACACTCTGCCCTCCCCACGTCGGCGTGCCAGCTTATTACAGTTCGCGAGTTGGCGGCATACCAAGCCAACAATACGAAGTATCTCACCAGAATCTGAACACGAAGAAGCATCGCAGCCAGCCAGCGCAATGGGCTCACTAAGTTCACGCCCCGGCTCAAGACCTGGATCGCGCAATGTAATCAGACGCAAACCGCTGCCTGTAGCGGTGGCGCCAGAATTGAAGTTAGTGCCGCCGAGTAATGCTCCGCAAGGACTTTTCTTTCCGAGAAGTCCCATCAGTCCTACGCATGGACGGCACTTGAGGCTAGGAGGAGAGGAAGATGCTCGGACACATATTGAGAGCTCCGTTGTTGAGACACATGGTGGAGTTGGCTTTACGCCGCTCGTCAGACCTGATGAGAATCGTGGGTATGGCGTGGTTAGTCCGAGTGTGTATAGCCAACCTAGCGGTATGGAGAGTCGGGAGGTGTTGGCTGTCATCAATGAGGGCACGCGGGACGAGGGACAGGGTTCGGTTGATTTAGTGGGGGAGAAGAGTAGGACGAAACCGCATCTTAATCCAAGTGTGGATTGGACTTCGTGGTTGCGAAAGGAGGTGGCGGAACTCAGTGAGAGTATGCCTGGTGGAGAAGGACTGTCTATTTCGGAGTTCTCGGGTGATGTTATGACGAGTACGCCGCCACGAGGTCAGCGTAACCAGAGTCTGAGAACTGATAATACGGGATTGGATACTGGTCTTGGTAACTTTACTGAGCTGGAGACTGGGTTTGAGGATGAGACAATCATGCAGCTCGACAAAGGCAAGCAACCGGCTGTCATGGACGATTTGGACGATGCTACGGTCGCGACGAATATCCCTTTGCCTGAGTCCTCGATACAATTGACTTTGCCAGCTACACCAAAGGATCAGGGACCGAGAGCCATCTTTTTGGGTGGCAGTAGTGGACGATCTAGTCGGGTCATGAATGATCGATTCCCGATGATTGATACTGGCGGTCCTTCGTCGAGAAAGGGATCTCCTGTCTCTGCCAAAGGAAAGAATGACAAGAGCAAGCCATCTACACCTCTCGCTGGTTCCAGTTCTGGATCCAGTTCTCGCTTGAGTAGCCCCGGAACAGACAGCGGTGCCAGTGTTGGCAGTGTGGCAAAGATGGCCAAGAAGACTAAGAAGAAGTCCCGACTTGGACCAAATCCTCCCTCTTCCCCAGAAGAGAAGATTGCTGTGGACTCTGAGATTGATCACACCAAGCCCAAGGGCAAAGAAAACGTCAGACCCGTATCAACGCCTATTGTGTCCAAGAACATTGTCCTCAGCACTTCAACGCCAGACCATCAACAAGCACGCAACAATTCTCCGTTTGCGAAAACGCCCTTCCCACATTCTGTCTCCGCCCTCCCCTTGGCCCAATATACAACATCAAGTCCAACTAGTATTGCTGAAGCTCGCTTCTCCAAGACCTTTAGCAAACACCGTCCACCTTTCCACTCGCTCGCCACGCTTGGAGCCTCCAGCTTCCACACAGCGCGCCAGAGTCCATTCACCGGCAGCATCGACAGCAGCCCGTCGAATCGCGATACACCAGTCCCAACGCCAGGCCGCTACGACGACTCTCCTCAAGTCTCTGAGCATGCTGGCTGTGCTGTTGGTCCTAACACGCCCGAATACCCATCTCAGCGTGCATCCGTACAGCGTGAAGCATCTCTCGACATTGCCGCCGGGACGCCTAGCGTGGAACCAATATCTCTACTCTCACACAACAGCGGCCCATCAATGTGCAGTCTAAGCAGCGATTTCACCCTCCTCGAGTTACTACGCGGACCATACCGCGATATTCTTGGCGGATCCATGTCCAACTTGACACTTCCCTCCGCAAACTCTTCCCCAGATACACGTACCGCGAACATAGATAGTAACCAGCAGCCTTTCAATAACGACATATATACCAATACCACCACAACCACCAACGCCAGCACTTCAACCACCACCAACATCAATACAAGCACCTCCAACAACATCAATACCACACCCACATTCATCCACGCCACACAATTCAGACCAAAACCCCAACGCGCCCAAACCCAATCCTCACCAACAATCTCCGTCTCCAACAACAAAGAAAACACCACACCCTTCTTACCGCCCCGCTACCATCCGCGTCGTGGCCCATCTGCTAGTCCCTCACAGCGTCTTCCACCTACGCCATTACGTGTGACGCCGACGAGAGCTGCAAGAGGTAATGGGAGTCGTATTCCAGTAAAAGTTGGCGAGTCAAGTCCTCAGCAGTCGAGTGCACAGAGATCTGCCGCTCAACAACGGTCCGGCGGGCAGCGGTTGGCGGAGGAGTGGTTGAAGGGTCGACGGGGAGATGGGGGTGAGAGTGAAGGGAATGCTAGTATGGGTGCGTTTTTGTAATGTTTATTTTGGAGAGGGGGTTAGCGATTATGAGAGTATGGATATTGACTGGTAGGGTATAAGGGGAGGAGTAGTTGGGTAATGGGTTTGGTCTGTAGAGTATGGTGCTGGGTCACGTCACTGGACGATCATGAGATGGTTATTGTCTATATGGATATGTTGGTTTGTTATTGAAGTAGGAATTCGATGCGTGCTTTCTATACTTGGTTGTGGTATGTTGGTAGTTGGTTCGTGGCTCTCCATCTTCGCGAAATCGGCTTCAGCAATGGCCACACATACCTTAGGTACCCATCCACGTAGCAACCGACGGACAAAATTACTGGCGTGCCCCTATTGGCTTCGCTGGATCTCATAAGCTACGTTCTATAGTCGAGTGCGTTATTACCCATTGAATACATTAAACAATAATCAGATTACTGTGTAAGATAGAGAGTAAAGCATTCTGTTGGCATAAGCTACGATATAACATACTATAGCTAATAGGAGCGCGATAGTTATTTTGTCAACCCGTTAGGACCCTTTTCTAAATAATTTTGATAGTGTTAGCCAATTATGTATGTAGAGTTTTTATAAATGTTAGGACAAATTGTGCTTGAAAATTCAACAAAAAATCGATTCATTATTCATATTCAAAGAATTTCTTTGAAAAGACAATACAGTATATTCATAACTTTTTGTGAACAAATCAAATGTTCTTCTTTCAACCAAGGTAGTAACCAAGCCGAAGCAATTTTCCGTAGCTTTAATTGACGGAAAAGCACACAATTTTGCAAATCCCTACATCGTAGTGGGATACTTGTAAGCTCCTTCTGGTTTGAGAGCTGACAATGAATGGTTTTAGGCAATCGAGGAGGTAGTCTTGAGCTCGTCATCAATATCAATTTCGTTTTCCTCAAGCAATTTGACCAACTGATCGCACCGTGATTCGAGCTTCTTGTTGCGCTTCTGGACTGTAGCTTTCTGTGCAGTGACAGAAACTGCCCGAATGTTAGAAGTAGACTTGAGAGCCAAGGATACTTCGACGTCAGCCTCAAGCAACAATCCTACAAGTTGAGCACATCGAGTCTCCAGCTTTTTCATCCGGTTGTTGGCTGCCAGACTGGCAGCTTGGGCCTTTGCAGCTCGACCTTGAGCCTGTCTTCCCTTCTCGGCGCGTTCAATCATGCTATCCATGTATGAGTTCATGTATGAGTCTGGGCCATACACTGTTGCATCGAACTTGGTGTAGCAAGATTCTCGCACAGGCGGCGGCATTGCAAGTGCCAGTAGCTCATCAGTGGCCTCAACATTGCTTGGTCTGGCCCGTCGGCCTTCGAATGGCGTGCCTTCGCCACGGAGATAGGCTGAGAAAGCAGTCCGAAGTTGCGGCCGCTGGTTGAAAAGCTTCATGGCTTCAACCACTTCAATGAGTACCGATTCAGTCATATTCTCGAACCACATTTTGCCAAGAGTCGAATTAGCTCCATCTTTCCACTCATAATATCCCTAAATAGTGGTGCCCATCAGTTACTTTATCTTCTGGGCGGATTGGTTCACGTGCACTCACTCTGTGGCTACCAAATCTGACATGTCGTATGACATCGATGATCTTGAACTTGTACGGAGGGTCGAAGTCGTACCAGAATATTTCTTCCATGATAGCTAGAAGCTCTTTGGTCATTACCCGTGGCTAGAGTTATGGTTAGTCCGCAAAATATCATAAAACAAGGCTGAAACTCACAGCCATGTTGAAAGCAGAGTTTCAGGCGTTAGATTTGTAGATTTGCAGCTAAGCCTTGGGCAATTCGCTAATTTTGGGAGTTCAGACGTCTTTGAGATCGAATGTGGTGAACTTGAGAGTAGAAGCTATGTGTAGAAGGTTTAAAAGTGCTGGAGAAGAAGCAAGTCTGGATATAAGTGAAGCGTGAAGCTAGCCAAGGGGTGACTACGGCTCAATCTTGACAGAGAAACCAGATTGAAGATGAGTGAGGATTACAGAAAAGCGAGCTTGGTGACTGAAGTTTACGAGTGACTTTTGTCGGTGAGGTTTGAAGATAGGCAGAGTTTGATGATAAATGATTCTAAAGAGGAGTTGTGTTCGATGTAGTGAGGCTGCTAGACGAATACTCTATCCATAAGAAGGGTTTAGAGCTGAGCTTAGTGTTTGAAAGCTGTCTTATGAAGTATTGAAAGTTATGGAAGATGAAGAAAGAGCAGTCGCTGAGGATTCAGCAAATGCAATATTGTGTTCTGAGGCTTAAACGTTCAACATATCCCAACAAGGAAGCAGTTGTGAGTGAGGTGAGTAGTGTGAGACCTTGCTGATCCTGATCACCAGACACTGGGAATACTTTCCTTTGAAGAGGAGAATTGGAAGTATAGTAAGATAGGTGATGAATACCAGAAGGTGATGCCATACTTGAGTTTCTGAGAAGGGAAGTTCTTGTGCCTCAAGAACTACAACGGTGTTCGCAGGAACTCGGGATATCGAGGTTATTTTGCTGGAACCAAGACTTGCCTGAGTTATCAAGCTGGCTAAAGAAATTTTTGCTGAACACGATAGCAAATGTTACATCCTTCCGCCATTCGAAAGACATGCTGGCAGCCATCACGCATCACCGCCAAAGAGAATATGCCCTTCATTAGGTAGCCTCGAACTTAACGGGTATTGGCAGATCGAGGTCGGTACTAGAGAGTAACTAGGGAAGCCTTGAACCGGCGCAAGTCCGTAACGATAATAAAGATGGTCATAAGATTGATGTTGCGCACTGCCAACTGGAGAGACAAGTCGTGATTCTCGCGAAGCCTAATGGAAAAGAGTTGGAATTGCTGGTCTAATCCATTTTAGGCTTAGCTTACTGCAGTGAAACCATGTTTCATGTTTCAGCCTTGCCAAACTCTCCAACTCCTTTCAGCACGATCAAGAGCCCATCATTGTTCCAAATTATTGTTTTCAGGATTCTGAGGCAATGCTTCATATGTAGAGCATACTCAAAGGAAGTTTGATATATGTTCATCGGGACAATTATCTGCTTTACTGGTCAGCAAGTACCTTGGGCGGCATTCACACAAGTCTACCAGAACATTAAATGGAAGTCTGCCTTGGCAATAATGGTATTTAAGCACCAAATTTGCTACTCCTAACCCCTCCTACTTGCTTCGACGTGGAACAAACAACAAACTCAACTTTAAATATCGGAGTACTACCATCGGTTGCAACTTGCCTAACTTCAACGTTGATGCTTCAGCCTGATCGAAACCATGGGCAATAACGACATCAACTTGAGCCTGATCGGCGAGCTACTGCATCTTATAGAGAATGCTCCACCGGGAATAACAGCGCGCAAGCTAATGGTCGAGCATTACCTTTCTGTAGACGCGACGGACATGGCTGCTGGTGCTATTGAAGAGCTTCATATCCTCAGTCCTCGAGATACTGAAGTCAAGTCATGGTATACCGCCTACTGCAAACCAAGCATATCCTCAAATCATGGAAATTCAATCCTCAAGAAAGAGAGTCCACCATCTGTACAGGCTGGGAAGCCAAAGCCCAAGGCAGTCCTCCCTGAAAGCACTGGGTTGGCTGGGAAGTATGCGTCCTTCAGATCCAGACTTAGCTCTCTATTTCAAAACAAGCCGAGTGCTGGAAAACATAATGGCAAACAAAGACATTCCGCGACTATCAAGGAGGCCAAATTTATAGATACTGCCAGAAACAGACTGTCAGAAGAGAACGCAGTTGCAACAGAGACAAAAGACAAGCTCTCGAAAGTGGCTCTCGCCATGAGAGCCGATTCACCAAATGCTTTACCCATGGTCATGAAGGTTCTTGAAGACTTTATAGCTTCCTCTTCATCAACACCAGATGAACCCACAGAAGCAGCACTCGACAAAATCCGAGATCAACTAGCTCAACAGGTCCAAATATTGAAAGCCCACTTACCACAATATTTGGCGATATATCCGGATATTGTCTTCATGCACATGGAACATGAAAAGCTAAAGCGCAAATATGTCAATGATGAGACAATGCTAGGCGATTTAGTCTCTGATATTCCTAGGGACAAGTTCATTGCATCCGAGGATGGCTACGCTTGGGACATGGATGAACTGCAACAGGCAGTTGTGGCTCAAGATGGGGTTATGAGAAATCCACTGTCTAAACACATGTTTACACTCAGAGATATTCAACTTATCTTGCTTCATCCTTTAGGTAAGAAGCTTGGAGCTCTACAGCTTGAGCAAACTGAGTTGAAGAAAGGAGTTCGGACCCAGACAATCGAACATATGGAACGTCTGGCGTATATCTTGTTGGAAGACATGGTAGGTTTTCGTTTTCTTCCAACCTTGTGTAAGAGAAATCTCGTATGCTAATGGGATACAGGCCGATGATGCTCTGGAATCTCGAATCGCTATTGATGAATTCTCGGCTTTTATTGCAACTCTCCCAGCATCAGAACAGCAGTCTATTGAGAAGCTTCGAGTCCCAGCCAAAGATTCTCATACAGGGCAGGCATTCGACGGGTCCATTGGGAAGACCATACGTGATGCGAAGGGGAATAAGATATGCTTTCACAAAGCTGGTAAGCAAAGTGCAAAACAATTCATCCTTTGAAACACGACTGACTCTGTTCTTTGCACAGGAGACTTTATTCGACAGGCAGCTGCTCACTTACGTCAATAGATGTTATTGGTCATATGTTTGATTTTGGTAGAAATTGGGTTTACATGCAGAGCAAAATGTTATCCGCGCAACTCAGGGGGTTTGTGAGAAGATGAAATCAAAACCCACAACCTCAGATCTCGCTATGCATGAATTAAAAGAAATGATAATCTTCTGTGTCATCTTCTCAGGATCCGACACACCTTCCAGTAATTTTCCTGTTACAAATCTGCCCTGGGCTCAGTCTGTTGTGTTCTTGGTATATCTTTGGCAGGAAGTTCGTAACGAGGCACTTCAACCTCTGCGGGAGGTAGCTCTGCGGGTGGTGTGTAGAGTTCGTTCTTGACATCTACTGGATGTGGTATCCTTTGTGCTGCTTCATCGTGTTTGGCGTAAACGGTTCCATCGAATTCCGCAGGCGTAGGATGGTTCTTCTGTCTTCGCCGTCTTCGCAGGAGAAAGAAGACACCTAGAGCAGCAAGTAGAAGCACTCCTAGTGCAACTCCTATTCCAATACCAGCAGATGCGCCAGTTGAGAGCCCGGACTTGCTCGATGCTGATTGTGATGTTGATGATGAAGAAGAAGAAGAATTTGTAGAGCCAGGACTGGAAGAAGCGGAGGTGGATGACGCGGAGTTTGATGCAGGGCCGGATGCCGAGCTGGTAGAGGATGCAGACTTTTGATCTATTAGCTCAAGATCTTAGATAAAACCGGTTCTACTTACGGAGATGATTGTGGAAAATGCTCCATCATTTATCGCTTTGCGCGATGACACCTCCCAATGCTGTGCTGGCTGTTTTGGAGTTGCATCCGTGACCGAGGACATGAATACGGGATTTCCTGGATGGCAGTCCATGTTGTATTTTGTTCCATTTCCAACGTTCGTAATCTTATATGTGCCATCTCCCCAATCGCTAACAACCCATTTTTGACTGTCATCAGCCGTGGAAGCGATCATACATGGTTGTGTTTTCGAGGGATCAAGTTCACTCGCACTGTAGCAAACTCCTAACTGTTTGGATAATCCAGTGTTCAGGTTTCGTAGTGCATATTGGCCATTTCCTACTGGCATGAACTGCCAGAACTGTAAAGCATTTGGCCCTTCGGCACCAAAGAAAGGCGCGTTGCCGCTGAGCTGTAGAGAAGAGTTGAAATCGACGCGTGTTTCGGTTATTTGGTACCAGGCATTGCTATCCAGACCAGACATTGTTGTTAACGCTACGAGATAGTGTATACAGGTGAGAGAAAGACATGAACGAGTGAGACTTTGGGAAGCCTGGAGTGAGGACTTTGGTGAGAAGCAAAAGAGACTTGTTGGACAAGCAAGTGCACGGCCAAAGGTTCAAAGATCTGCGACGACGACCCTCATTAGAGGTGCTAACGACAGTTAGGCCAGTCAGCAACGTCAATAGCATGGTTTATGATTTGTGGCGGAGCCTTGTTGGGTGCTTGGGAGGAAAAACATGTCGAAGCCATGGCCAAAACAGTCTGATCAGTCGCGCCTTTTGGTCCTGTTTGTTGGAAATTGCAAGGAACAAATGCGATGCTTGCTCAGATCCATAAGCACTAGCTTTAGCCCCAGACGGCCCGCTCCCTGCTGCAGTGATTCGGTCAATCAAAGAGCACAGCCAAGGCCGATTTCATTTACCATGTACCACTAAAGGGGTTGGATTCCCTTTAGCAGCTGTTACAGTGCCCAGGTATGTACGTATATTTAGAAGGAGGCTTGTCCTTGTACTCCAATACACCAGTTATCTTTCGAGTTTGACACCAAACTCACTCAAAAGCCAGTAAATTTTTATGCTTCAAACAATATCTCTTCCAGCATCACGTTCCGGAATAGATACACCGTAAACTAAAGGAGCTTGCATTTCGGGTCTGATCATCCTCGGGCTGTCTACCTACGGTAGGTAGAATAGCATAGAATCGCGCCAAATCAAGTCGACCTACATCTTCATACTCTGTACTAGAGTAAGTTCCACCTGTCTGTTAGCCTGGCTGGATTCCTGGACATGCAATCAGTTTCGCAATTATGCGCGTCCTTGAGCGACATCAGACAAAAGCTTTATTTCTCAGAGTATTTCCCTTGACGGCTTGGTTTGGGCGGCTTTGTCCTCTCCTACTCTAAGAATTACCTCTCAAATTTCTATACCACTTGTCAGGGACCAAGTCGCCCAAGCGATGTCCTGTGGTCCCGGCCTTCCTGAAACCTTTTCGCAGCTCTCCCTTATCGCCCCAGAAGATGCGTTCATGGTCCCACTCATCTATAAACGCAATGAGCCTCTCAATATCACCATATGTCACTGGCTGATAGCCACGAGGTCTCCAGCGAATGAGAAATTCCACAAATACTACAAGCAGGATGAAACAAACTGCCAAAGTGACCATGGGCAGAAGGGTCATAAAAGCAAAGACGTCAGTACTAAAAGCGTATCCAAAGATCCAATGTATGAAGGTTTTGAAAAAGAACAACACGCAGCATGGCCAGTTTGCGATACCTTCGAGCACTGCTCCCCGGTTTGGATTGACGCCGACCGTCGCGGCCTTGCGCCAAATAGCTTCATCTCGCCAAACGTGGCATACGCATTCTACGAAATGCAATCCCTAACGAGTTGTCAGAGCTATTTGAATCAGTGTAGGTTGTACGGTGAGTACGTACCAAGGTGATTATGGACAGTACCAGACATTGGATAATCAATCCAAGCCAGTCTCTACGCTTGAGGTAGGCGTCATGCGTGAATTTGATTCCCACTTGCCCGTATAACTGCCAGTACGACAACGCATCGTTATTGCCCGCATTATACTCTACAAACTCAGACGTTGTAGTCCCAGATTTGTGAGCTATAATTCCAACTATGGCCGTCCAGACGCAGATGATAGCAGCAATAGTCCATACTATGTTCGCTATCGACCTTACCAGAGGGGTATAGTTTGACATTGATGGCTGGATGTTGCTTGGTTGAGAAAAAGCTATTCCGGCAGCGTCGTAATGGAGCTGATTATGATTGTTCTCATCTCGTTGTACCATCATGTAACAAGCTCGAGCCGTGCCTATTGGGTTCGCATTCCATGTGACTATCATATGTCTTGCTTCGACTAAAGTCCAAGATGCAATGGCAGATTGTATTACTATGCCGATACCAAGACCGATGAAGCCCCAGCTGTTGAAGTCGATTCCATATCGTTCCCCTGACACATCAGTGGAGATTAGCTGGGAATGGTTGTTGGCGAGTCCTTGCACGTAGACTTGATACGTTAACACTGAGGTACCGCCATATGCCATGACAAGAGCAATTCCAGAAAATATGTTCACAGTCCAACTGGTTGGGGCGAACGACTTTGTGCTGCTGAATATACGGGGATTCGAGTTGAGATCAAGATGTCCCTTTCGAATATCAGTAAGTGGCTGTTAGAAGAAAGAAGTGCTGGTACGAGAGAACCCTTGAGCACAGAGTAGATCCACACATTATAACTATTCTAATGCTTGAATGCTGGGCGGAGAAAGTACTCACTTCGCGTCTCAGAGCCCATCTTAATGCTGTAGCCGGAATGTAGTTGATGCCATCCAATATCATCGTCAAGAAAATATTCAGAAGCAGAGCAAGGAGAATCATCGCTACTTCTGGCAGCATATATATCCTGTGACCTGCTATCCATTGTCTTGGAGGGCTGTTCGTGTGAATACTGAACGGATACCTGTTGCTACACGTTGTTAACATGTGTCCTTGCACAATATCCTATCTGGGTGGAGTCACGCACCTGCCCATAGATATCATCTTATCAGCCAATTGTGGTAGTATGTTGACTCTTCCGGTGATGATTATTCTTGCGCCGATTGCGATGCACACAATTCCAACAACCCATCCTGTAACCAGCGCAGCCACACTCCAGTTGCGAGTAAGTAGGTCCCGATCGAGGTCGTCGATTTGTTTCTTGGCTTCCAAATCTGCATCTCTGCTTTCCGTCGAAAATGTGCGTTTCGTTGAAATCCATTGTGGACTCTGGGGAGATGACGGCGAAAGTTGGTTGTAAGTCTGTTTGGGAACAGTCCAATCTGCTTCGTGAGTTGTGCGCAACATTGTTCTACTCTCGAATCAGACCAGTGCGCCAGTTCTGTGCAAATGCTAAATAATGAGGAGCTCAACGGCGTGAAAATGAGTAGGCAATAATTCCTCAATTCCGATGATTTCGATATCGAAACCAGCGAATATCGTGTTAGTCCTAACGCTAGTGAACCTAAAAAGAGAATAGAAAGTTGACTGGAGGCCACGAGAGATGTTTAAAAGAGAGGCATTGTTTCGCATCTATCATCTCAATCCGACCAGAAAGAGGAGGTGTTAAGCATCTTCATATGGCGTGAAGCTTGTACAGCTATGTTAGGCTCCATTGGACCTTTGAGAACCAGTAGATTCATCAGAACAGGGTAGCTCGAAATGCTGTGAAGCAGTGAGAAAAATAGAGCTTAATTCAGCTGTCTATCATTATTGCCACCATCAAGATATCTGCCTATAGGTTTCAATGACATGGTAAAGCCAAGGGCACAAATCATTTCATCGGGTCCTCCGTCTCTTGAGTGGACAAGGAAAACAGTCAGCTATACATAGGAAAATTGACAGAAGTAGTATTTGTGGCAGTGCAAAATGCTTGTCCAGTGATGACCAGGTTCGACATTCCAAAAGGCACAATATAACCTGTGCCCAACCTTGGTATGTCCTCATTCCCTGTCTTCTGTGATCATCGCCTATGCACAATTAGGGGATCCGCTTACACAAAGACGCACATTGCTGGCAAAATGGCAAGGCATTTTCCACCTACTTTGTATCAGAAATTTATAGATCTTGTACCGATTGTGTGATGCCAGGTTCTCCGAACGACGAAGCTATCTCTATCGTCCCACTTGTGACAATGGGTAGAAGTTATATACGTCAGTTGAAGTCGTGCTCAAATTATCTTTCGTACGAGCTTTAGTAGACATGTATGACAGTCAATATCCGCAACTAATCGCATTTGCATTTGATAGAGCCCGGAGAAAAGTTTAGTGGCCCTCAGTAGTTTGGAGTCACTAGTAGCTGTTCTACACTTCTACAAAACGCCTTGAAAATGAGGTTCTTCGACATGGATAATCCTTGCGGTTCGGTTCGACCGATAACGTCAGCCGCTGAGGATGACTATAGATAGCAAAAGCCTAGAGATGATCTGCAAACCCTAGTTGGCGCAACTCTTATTGGATAATGAGACAATACGACACTCGGCTTGTTTAACCACGATCGCTTAGTAGTTGACGAGATGAACATGCTTTGCGTCGCGGTAAGTGGACTCGACGATACGGGCATTTTGTGAATTCGAGGCCATGAGGCCGGGTAGCCCGCCAGGGCATTGGCGAATTATGCAACTTACGTTTATAGAGTCAAGTACCGGTATAGGCTTGACACTGGGTGTGAAGATCTCTCAAATTCGAATATTCGATCATTTACTACACTGCCACTGACACCCCAGTACTAGTCTTGATATAAAGAGGTGCAAACTGTTCATGTGCCTACGTTGAATCTCCAAGTTCACCCATACGACGGTTTCGACTACTCTAAAACTCAATCATAATGCTTCTTTCTGTGCTAGTCTCGGCCTTGATGCTCGCAGGAGCAACAACGTCCTCGAGTTTATGTATCCAAGGATGCTGCGATCAGAAGATTGACCTTTCCTCAACAGAGATCAAGCTCCATCCAATTTCAGGGAATGGGCAAATGACCACCATTGAGCTGGAATCCCCAGAGTTACAATGCTGTCCATGTCCAGTGAAGTTGGATGCCAAAGCCTCAGTAAACACAACTGGTGGAAAACCTGATCCGTAAGTCAAATCAATCTGTTAAGCCGTGGCAAAGATATTAAGCTAACATCAATTGCCAGAATTTTCGGAACTGAGTGCGAAGAAGGGGACTGCGAGCCGTGGTGTGATTGCTCGAGACGTGGCGAGAAACGACCACCCCCAAAAAATAAGCTGCGACCTCTCTGCGAGGCTGGGAAATGTGACCAGCAAAACTGCTTATGTCGAGAAGAGATGCTCCAGGGCTTTCATGACCTGTTCTTTGGAAGTGCAGACAAGGGCGGTTCAAAGTAAGTCAAGGACATTGTCAAAGAATGGAATTCAAACTAACTACTTCTTAGGACACTTGCCTCCTGGGATGCCTTTGCTAAGAAATTTGGTCAGAAAGTAGTCGACAGTGGAACAGCTGAGAAGGAGGAGTTATAAGATTCCATCACAAGAGAGGGATGTGGAAACAAGGCATGATAGTGTTTGAAATGTATGAGAAGTAACCAAACTAGAGTTAAGAACAGATTCATTGATCAGGGTTAGATCTAAACCGGTTTTCAGCACCGATTCATGAAGCAGATCCAAAAAATGGAAAGCATTGGATCCTTTACCAAGATTTGTATCATGATCCATTCGAGATCCAATCGCTCTGCTCTTATGCAGATTTGCAGGAAATCATGGAGCACAATCTATCCTGGTTTTGGTCTGAAATGTAAACGATTTTAAAATATTGTTTGACTTGAGGAAGGAACTATCAAGATCACAATGGCTGCCGAAAGTGGTTTTCTTATTATGTGAAAGCTGTGCTTATTCTTAGAGGTGGTATCTGTCGGTGTCTTGTCACTTCGGTATTGCTTAGCAAATCGCAGTATTTCACTTAAAAGTTTGTTGTGCTTGACGTTTCTCATTGATTTTACTTACCTTCCTCGCTGAAGCTACCTGCTCAGCGATCCTTCCAAACAATCCACTGTCCAGTCTCCCAACTTCACATCATCGCACCGCCAAATCAATAGCCAACAACAACTAAGATTGGACCAACTTATAGTTTATTCCAATAGACCCAAAGCCAACTCTCTATCTGCCCCTACAATGACACTGGCGGACACAAAACTTGAACACTTTTTCCCATCTGATCTTGCGCATACGTCGACCTACCCTCGCTTTAGATCTCAACAACTTCCAACCCAGCCAATTCGAGACCTTGCGCAATCGGTTCTCAACCCTTGGAATGTAGGCTGGACTCAATCTGACTGGGACTCTAAGTGGCATGGTAAGCTTTCCTCGTACGAAAACATCCTGTCTTGCTACCCATAGCGTTTTATGGCTGCCTTTAAAAAAATACTAGGATGTGGCGCCGAAGAGACATTTGAATACTTTTCGAATTGTGTTGGCTTTGAAAACACTCTTCTAGAACCTACACTAACAATTTCTAGGTACTTATAGTCGCGATCTCTGGGATGGCCCACACTGGCAGCCAAAACCGATCAATGAGCTGTGGCAAAAAGTGCATATAACGGTCAATTTGAATCCCTCTTTAGCCGTCCCTAATCTTCGCCAAACGTATTTGGGAAAGAATCGTGCGAATGGAAACTTGTCGATTGTCACATACCCCCTACGACCTTCACAACACTGCGCACTCTTGCGCCTGCCTGCGGAATTGCTGGATATGATCGTCCAATGCGCCACGATTGAACTACCAAACCATATTCCAAGGAATTTCAGCGAGTTTAAGGACAATGGAAGCTGCCAGGTGTGTCATTATTATGACGTTTCCACCGTCAAGTCCTTGGTACTCGTGTGCCATCAACTTTGGCAGTCTGCTAGCCCGTTACTGTACTTCACAATGAACCTCGCTGTTGGTTATGGATCAAGTGAGTTATCTAATATAAGTCTGCCTGAGTCAAAGCGAGTTCAGAAAGCAATAGGACTGTGCCGCGTTCTGAAACTCTCATCTTGTTCGTCGGAGGAGAATTTTTCCAAGACGATGGTGAAAGGTGGTGCACGAATGACAGTTCAGATGCAGAAGCTTTTTCAATCAGTCAAATGTGTCAAAATCGACAACACGGATTGGTCCTTTTTACAGGCTGATAGCGTTAGCTGGGCACTTTCCCAGATGCCGCATCTTCGACACCTCGTGGGCTGCAGCCTAACATCGAGAGACGCGGATATATACTCCTGGTGGAAGGAGAACCTTATTTTGCAGAGTCCACAACAGATTCCGGTGTTGAGCTTGATCGATTTACAGGAATCCATTGGCGTGGCGCGTATCCGCGAAGTGACGATGCCTCATCAACAGTGGCTCACCGACCTCAACATCTCTTCCGATACTATCATTCAATGGCATGATTCCTCTTTCACATGGTCATGGTTGCCCAATCTCCAGATGTGTCGCCTAGGTTACTGTGATGTACTGACAGCCGGGGCAAGAACCATTGGGAACCTATTCTTAGGCGCACATACACACACCATTGTGCTTGATTGCGCAAAGATGTGCCCGCTTCCCGTTCCGCTGCCATCACACCTAGTCTTACGCGACCTATTGACAATCGCCCAACAGAAGCCTGCGTTTCGGACTTTAAGAGTCGAAGATCCTTTCAAGACCTGGGATCTTTCTGAGCTTGAAGATGAGTTTGGCAAGTGTTTCCACAGTGAATACGTGAAGCGCTGTTTGCAGTGGCAACAGCAGAACGCTTCTTTGGATACAACGGCTCCGCTATATCTTCGCAGCTTTGAGCTTTGCGAGAATCCATTCAATGCCTTGTATCGATTGCAAAAAGATTTTGAGGGTTCAAAAGTGGCTCTGGAGTTTGGGCTTCCTTGGCTGGATGATGAGAAATGGGTGATGATGAGAAGTCTTGCTTTCGAGAAGCTGCTGAAGATGGCCTACTATGGAATTAGATTCGAAGACCAGCATGACTATGAGTCTGAAGCTGAAGAAGAATAGAGGTCATTAAAGCGACCAAACTGTATAAAAATGTATAACTACTCAAATCATTAGAATGAGTGCGTCAATTTCTAAAGTGCATGGCACCTGGGTATCTTTAACTTGCAAATGTAAATGCTACACACCACAACGCCAACCATGCGACCACAAATGAAGTATGTTCAAGATTATCGTCGCCCTTTGCCCGAACCTCCACCTTGGCCCATGAGACCCCCTAAACCACCAAGGCCTGCTTGCCCGGCCATCTTAGCGATGGAAGCCAAATCGGGCATTCCACCTCCTCCCATGCCTGGGAAGCCGCCACCACCGCCTTGAAACATTTTCATCATCTGCTGCATATCTGCACCGCCAGGAAGACCTGAACCACCCATAGCTTGCATACGTTTTTGCATAGCTTCCATTTGTTGGCGAGAGTTCTTTCCTTGCATGGCGCCTTGGTTGCGCTGCATGTTTGCCAGATCACCTTTCATTCGCTTGGCCATCTTTGCCATCATCCGATGTTGAGTTAACGTGTCTTCGACCTCACGTACTGAAGTCCCGGAGCCGCGAGCAACACGGGTCATCCGAGTTGGCTGATCGATGAATAATTTGCCATCCGAGTCGAGTTCCTTTTCAGTCATGGCATCGCAGATGAAAATCATGCGCTTGAGTTTGGCTGTTCCTTCTTCATCCTCCATCCCACCCATCATGTTTGAAAGTCCGGGAATCATAGACGCCACCTTTGAAAGAGGACCCATCTTCATGATGTTTGACAGCTGATCTCGAAGATCTCGAATAGTCCAGACGCCTTCTGCAAGATGTTGCATTGTTCCTTGGTGATCGAGCTTCAAGGATTGGACGTGTTCTACAAGACCAGCCATATCTCCCATACCCAAAAGTTTGCTGATGAAAGGTTGAGGTGCAAAGCGTTCTAGATCAAGCATATGTTCACCAGTTCCGATAAATACGATGGGGGTATGTGTTGCAGCAACGGCGGAAATAGCACCACCACCAGAGGCAGCACCATCTGTCTTTGTGATAATGATGGCACCGAAATGAGCTGCATCTTTAAATGCTCGAGCTTGAGATTCGGCAGATTGACCAATAGAGGCATCCAGAACCATGATAGTCTCATCTGGCTCCACGGCATTTTGGATTTGTACCATTTCATCGAATAAATCCTGTTCTTGACGATGCCGACCAGAGGTATCGACAATAATTATATCAAATCGCTCCTTTTTGAATTTCTCCACACCTTCTCGGGCCACTTGGACGGGATCGGTCTGTGTGAGTGAGCCGTAGTATGGGATTTTGGCCTTGGTAGCATTTTGTTTTAGCTGATCGAAAGCACCAGCACGAAAGGTATCAGCGCAGACCAGACAACTGCGAAATCCTCGAGCATTATACCAGCGCGCCAATTTGGTACATGTGGTTGTCTTTCCGGCACCTTGTAGACCAACAAACATGATGACATTCGGCCGACCTTTCTTCGGCTTGAACGGTTCGGCGTGTGGATCAACGAGCTTCACTAGCTCGTCGAAGACAGCCTTTTGTATTAATCGCTTCTTGTTCGTCCCTGAGGCCATGTCTTCAAAATTGACCGTTTTCTTGATTGATTTCCGGAGGTTGGAGACCAGTTTGATGTTGACGTCGGCTTCCATGAGGGCATTACATATTTCTTTGACCATGACCTCGAAGGCCTTTTCGTCCAAGGAGCTGCCCGGCCGTGTGAGATCATTGACGGCGGCATTGATGCGCCGCCCGAGATCGAGAAGAACCATAGCTGCGGATAGTGGGTAAATATGCGGGAAAGACGGTAGAAACTCAGAATCGAGTGAGTAGAGGGCAGACGAGGGATGATCGTGTTTGATATATCGATGTGTCCACTGGATCCTAGGTTAACGATGGATTTGGAGGAGTTGTCGGGTTTTTGTGTGAAATTATTGGAAGGTGGTGACTATCGTGGCGTACTTTCCCCATCGCCAGGCGCACCTGCGAAATGAGGGGCAAAGGGGTTATGAGACAAATCGATGGGGCGATAAGATACTAGCGCATTTTCTATGCTTTTTTATTCAATATTTGAAATTTCCGAATCCTGAGACCTCGAATCACCGATCATACCAGTTTCCAAAAATACGTTCATACACAATGGCCCCCCAAGGCACCAAGAGACAATTCTCCTCCTCGTCCAAGAAAGCCGGACTCCCTGTCAAACGCCGCAAATTCAAGCGTCAGACCGACTATCACAGTTCCAGCGACGAGTCCGATCAAGAAATCACCGTGATCCCATCTGGCGCAAATGCTGTCCAGGCCCAACCTACAATCCAAGCTGGAGATGACGAGGACGGCACCGACGATGAGGTCATAGAAGAAGACGATGATGAAGTCCAAATGGCAGACACCACTTCAGAAGACGAATTCGCATCTGGCGACAGCGAATCCGACTCCGAAGATGAACAGCAAGTAACAGGCCCACGCAAAAAGCGCAATGATCCAACCGCCTTCGCAACCTCCATGTCCAAAATCCTCAACTCCAAATTAACGACCGCCAAACGTGCCGACCCTGTCTTATCTCGAAGCAAAGATGCCTCTGCAGCTGCCAAAGAGCTCGGCGACTCGCGACTGGAAGCCAAAGCAAAACAAAAGCTTCGAGATGAGAAGAGAGCCAAATTAGACAATGGGCGCGTCAAGGATGTGATGGGCTTGGATAGCACTAATATCTCCACCGAGGATATATTGGCTAGGGAGAAGAGATTGAAGAAGCTGGCACAGAAGGGCGTGATACGCCTTTTCAATGCTGTGCTCGCAGCACAGTTGAAGGGCCAAGAAGCTGCGCATGGTTCAAGTAGAGAAGGCGTTGTAGGAATCGATAAGAGGGAACAAAAAGTTAATGAGATGAGCAAGCAGGGTTTTTTGGATCTCATCGCAAGTGGAGGGAAGAAATAATGTTGCTTTTAGGCTTGTCTTGTCACAGATTTGCGGTTGATGAATGATACCCTACTTACAGTCTATTCTACATTTTCGATCATTGATTCGATGGACACTGTGTCTGGATCCAGAAGCCCAGCTTTTCCCAGTATCGATATGGTCTTTTCAATATCCTCTTTGCCTGGTATTATTGTATCGGCCTCGAATTGAACTGTTTTCAGCCACTCTCTAGCATCCTCTGCTGAGTAGTCAAGATTTGTACTGATGTATTCGACTGCTTCTTCGTTGTTCTCGTTGAAATGTTTTATGCCTTGGTTAAGCTTCTTGAGCAAATCGCCAACGCGAGCGTCCTTTGGATCCGCAGCGACTATTTTCCAACTCGCCCATGGAGTGTATATTTCTCCAATCCTCTTGATATCGCCATTATCCCAGTACCGCTTCGACGTGAAATGCTCCCACATGAACGAATCTGCCGTGCCATCGTTGACGCCCTTGCGTAGCTTCTCAAACGTCTGAAGCTCGACAAACTCAAACGGACTTTTGCCTGGGCTGGAATCTCGCAGCCATCCCTTACCATCGGCTAACACAAAAGGCATGACATATGACCCACTGCCAATTCGAGACACGCCTATCTTGCCGCCTTTCAAAGAGTCAACAGTGACATCTCGCTTGACACCTGTGCTGATGGCCCAGCAAAGCGGTGTCTTGACGTATGAGCCTACGATCTTGTACTTGGCTTCTTCTTTGAACTTCGCGAGACCATTGACCCAGCCTTCGGTTAGACCGATGCCGACATCAATATCTGATGCTTGAAGAGATTGGATCATGTGGCCGGTTCCGGAAGGGAAGGAGACTAATTCTGCTTCAAGGCCATGATATTTTTCTGCAAAGTGGATTGGGGTTGAGAAGTGTTCTGTCGAGTTTAGTTTGGTGTTTTCTTCGTATGTGGATAGTCTTAGCACTAGCCTGGTACATAGCCTATACGAAGTCGTTGTGACATGGTGTTTGTCGTTGAGGATGGCCGTTTCAAGATTGGAGTCGCTGAAATGAATCTAGGCGCGATTCGCAATGACATGATGGTGGGTGTATGATGGATGGAATGACGATGGAAGTGGAGTAGTTGGCATTAGAGCTTTACAAAGTGTAATAAATTGCGAACCCTGTGAAGTCGCGATTGCGCGCTCGTTAACAGAACTTGTTGTGAATATTCGAGTACTTTTTTCCACATTGATCCATTGATCCAATGAAGGAATTAAGTCATTATTAATGATTTAGTGAATCTGCATTAAAATATATTGAGTGCAAAAGCAAGAGGTATCCTCGGTTTTGCTAATCAAGTCAAACCCTCAGTTAACTTACCGTACCGCATCGTCTCGCTCGTCTCGCTCGCACACAAAATATCAGTCCATAAAAAGATAGAAAATCCAGTTCCACATCAAGATACTGAGGTAGAGTAGATCAAATGTCCTTCATCGTTGCTTCTCAAAACTACCTGTTATGACAGGAGGTGGTGCCTTCCTACGTAGGTAACGAATTGTTTTTAAGGCTGCTTAAATGGAGAAGTAACAGCAGAGGCAAACAGTTGAGGTACCTAGAGTACCTCATCATGTTGGTCGAGATTTAGTGGAGTTGAATATTCGCATGTCCACTTCTGAGGATGATACGGAGTTTCTTATTTTCATTCCAAGATTCCCAAGCTCCGAGCCCAACTCGTGATGGAAAAAGAGGCGGTGCAAGTGATGCCGATCGTAGCCAACGGAGGTCCGATCATTACCGGTAGTGGTGGTGCAGTTGGTCGCAGTTCTCAGAGTTGAATCAGCCTTGTCTCGCCTTCCCATGATTGCTTCCAACAACATGGCATAATTGTCGTCAATGTTGCGGGCGGAAGGCGGTGCACACCTAAAGATTGGGATCTGCTTCCAGAACTACATAAAAGCCATGGAAGTCTTGGTCGACGACGACAAGCCCAGTACGCGACATGGCTCTTTTACCGTCCTGAGCCATGAAGTATAGTTAATGCTGAACACCTTCCTGCCTACTAACCACGTCATCCAGCCTTTATAATGACTTCATCAATAGAAATATCTCTTTTCAATCCTAAGCTTACATACACCGCTGGCGATGTTCTCCGCGGACAAGTTATCCTTCAAGCAAGACAAGATGAAAACATTGGATCCGTCGCCATCACATTCTATGGCCGCAGCAAGACAAAGCTTGTACGTAGTAATGGCGAGAACAGGACAGTCTTCCGCGGACGCGCGGGCCTGTTTTCGTTCACAAAGACCCTCTACAGTGGCGGCCACTACACAGTAAGAGCTGACGAATACAAATGGGATTTCGAGTTCACAATTCCATCCTCAAATGATATGTCTTGCCATGGCGACAAGTTTAAATCACGAGGCGGTTTTCGACCCAGTACTGAGCAGCACCCGCTACCTCCATCATTCCATCGTTATGGCTACGATGCGCGCAATCAGGGCATGGTCGAATATAAACTTGCAGCAGTGATGGTTCGACATACCAAAGTCTCGAAGCTCGAGTCCGCATTGGATATCCCATATCTTCCACCCGATCCCGTCCCTAAGCCAGACTTGGGCCTTATCAGCAGCGAGCAGCACTATCAAGCACGAACCCTAAAGCTCCTGCCGGACAAACAGAAATTGACCTTCAGGGAGAAACTACACACCTTCTTTGGCGGCGACGTTCCTCACGCAACCTTTCGCATACGCCTTATATATCCTACCGTGACATGGACAGGTCGGGCGTTACCATTCCAGCTAGCCATCGTAGCGATGGACACATCTCAGGACATACCTGAATACCCAGTTGTACTTCTAACCGGAATGACCGTCAAGATTAGGACCCGAATCCTTTTCCGTGCAAGCTCATGGAGGATTGAAACAAACGGGCAATTGAATGAAGAGCATACTCTGCAGAATGTCAGCCACATGCTCGGCCCCATCCCCTACGCCAAAATCGACAAAACCGAACCTGGACAGCCAACTGGCACCGGACGCATAATTGGACTGCCCGAGCCTGGCAAGTACCTGGATCTGAGCCAGTTCCGTAGTGGTGGCTTTCGTACGCCAAACATGACTCCAAGCTTCCGCACAATGAACATCGTGGTCATGCATCATATGAAGGTCAAACTACAATTCAACTGCGCTGGCAAGAAGTTTTCAATGGAGCATGTTGACAGCTTGTTGGTGCACTCGCCGCCGACAGGTCCAATGCCAGTCGCACAGGTATGATTCTACATTTCAGAAACCATTTCTTCAAAATGCCCGACAATGGAAAACAGCTTGTGGTCTCCACCGCAATCTATGCGGGCCATAGATTGTCCTGATGGTCGACCAAGAAAAGACACAATGACATCTCGGCGCAATTTGGAACAAGTCCACTAATGATGTTTAGACAGCAGCAGCAACGGCGACGCATTCGCAAGGCAATCCACCAGAATTGCCGGTGTACAGCCAAGATGTACCCAAAGGGACAAAAATCTTGGAAGTAAGTTGTCCTTCGTATGATACTGGCAGAACAAAATGCATGCTCCCATCAGCGGCCATGGCTATCATCGGCCCTGATGAATAGAAGCTGTTGTGCTTTCTATCGTATTCGATGAAGCAGCCAGAGATATGAGGCCCTCTGTGGCAAACAGAGCAATCGATAGGAGCATGCCACTTATCGTGCCCACCCAACTCCATTGATAACATGCACTAAGATATTACAGGCTGGAGCACCGGCAGCTCCACCGCAGTATGCAGCAGGCTCCTCAAGTGGCGGAAACCCAAAGTCCTAGCCAGAGTTCTCAGGTGTTGACAAGAAGAAGGACGACTCAGAACCTCAGTAACCCAATCATCCTTTAGAGTGAATCCCCTAGGCGTTGCATTACTTTAGTCTTTAGAAAGAAATATCAATTACTATGACACCACGTCCGTAATGAAACCAAAGCTCTCAAAGAACTTTGGATCTGATAAATCTTCAAAAGCGGCGGAAAAGTCTTTGGCAGGAGCATGAAACGCAATGCCGTCCCTTTGGACCCACTTGATCCCCATGAAAGACTCAATAGCAGTCAAATCAGCACCCAGTTTACCCAAGAGTGCCTTCCTCAGTTTCTCGTTCCAAGCCGACCGTGAGGCATATTCCGGATGCTCTAGTAGGCGATGCAGGCATTCTGTTCGCAAAAAGAACGGGTCCAGGCCGGTTTCGTTGATAATCTGCCACGCGTGCTGAACCTGGCCAGCATCCAAAAACATTTGAGTGAACCAACGATCACCGCGAGTTTTCCAGTCTTTGTATCCCGTGAGGGGTTTATTGCCTAACTGCTCCAAAATAGAATTGGACCGACGCAAATCACTATCTCTCCAGAGCAGCCATTCATACCATAACTGATCGAAGGCTCCACACCTCGAGAGAATTTGCGACCAGGCCGTAACAAACTGCCAGTCATCTCGGTTGATGAAGGCGCCAAGATGACACTCGTGGCCAGGAACATCGTCAGGAAACCCGAGTAGAACTTTCAGGAGATCAGCTCGACTCCATCTACCATTTCTGATTTCGCCCCAGCCACGGCGGCCAATGCTGCATTTTGCAATTACGGCACGAAATGTTTTATGACTGATCGGCAGGTTCCGATCACGATATTCCCGCAAGAACCGATATACAGCGGAAACGTTTCGAGAGCGAATTGCAAATCTCAGACCATGAGAGAAAAGGTGGGGCTGTATGGGCATCCCTTCCCTGTCAAGTCGTTTGATGATGACATGGAGTTTTGCTGCAATTGTGGCATCAGAGGCAGTATGGCGGCTGCGGAAGAATGCCCGACAAAGTCGCTCACTGCTTTTTGCCAGCAATGCAGTGCTCATGGGGTTAGTCAAAGCTGCAGCCACAACACGGAATATATCCACTGTCGTCATACAGCGGTCCAGCTGGTTGGCGAGGGTTCTTTTCATTATTTTGAGGCTCTGGGCTTCACGGTAGACTTGAGAAGATATGGCAATTGTCTGTGCTTCCACCGTGGTGGCCAGATGTTCTGCTATCATTTTATGGTACTCTGAGATAGATATTGTCTCTGTCGATAACACGGCAGAGTTGGAAAATGTAATCTGGTGGTCGTTGATGCCATCGTGAGAAGGGTTCGACGCTACAGTGGTGATTGCGGGGATGAGTCGTAAATTGTTCGTCCTGGTAATGAACTGTCTGTGCTTCAGGTGGAACGCGATGGACGGTCTGCACCCACCGGTGGCTTCAGAAGAAGCATCGGGTAATTGAAGCTCTACCTGAGCCGTAGGAGTATATGTATCGTAAGCAGGAATTCTGGCAAGGTCTCCACTCCCTCGTCGTTGGGTGGATGAATGAAGGCGCTGAGAGGACCCGCAGTATCTGTGAGCTAAATATACTGGCCGGAAGCTGCAGGTCATTGCAGCTCCCGCAAAGAACTTTTGATAAAATACAGAGACATATGCGAGAGCAAGAATCGTATGTATGGTAAAGAAGTGATGATGAGAAGAGGTTGGCTGGAGATAGAATTTAGTGCAAACACCAATTGTGGTGTAAAGCTCGGACATTAACTGCCTCATTTCATTACACATGCGCTCGTCGTATTTATTTTGCTCAGATTTTATTGAATGTGCTTTACTATAATAGAAGAAGTTGACGCTTCTATGAACTTAAGCTTGTTTAATCATTCTCGGATGCGAACTGTACTCTGTGTGTCACACTGGATACAGAGTTGAGCCTGGAAAATTGATCTCGAGGTATCTCTGGACTCTGAAGGTTTGATGGCTGGAAGTAAATGCTTGGCTGAGGCTATTATATGCAAGCGGCGCCGAACGAGCTATTGGGAAAATACACTTGGAGATACATCTTACTTAATGCTTTCAGAGACTGCTGCTCACTGCCAGACAGTTTGATGCAAACTTTAGTTAAACGAACAAGAGCTACGAGAACACTTTGACCATCAATTCGCTTGAACATATGAGTGATATGCGTAAATATACCACCAAACCGGCGCCGCCAGCTTGTGGAAAAGACGTGCAATCACCAGTGATGAACAGCTTTTTACGTCTATAGGTTATCTAGAGTATTCGCTAGATTTACAGTTTTCAATCTGCCTACACTTCTTCGAGCCAGAGTCTACCGTCTGGATTCTTCTCCTGCGTTCTAGCTTGAGACATGTATTCGGATGATGGTGCTTTTGAAAGCCTTCTAAGGTGTCACTTCCGAAATTTGTTAAGCTCTACCCGGAGCTCCGTGGATAAATTTGATGTCTCTGGATGGAAACGAGGTCTGATCAGAAGGAAGTCCATCGATCCAAGCTAGAATTGCGATATTAATGCCTTTAGACCGTACATTCGCTTACTGAAGGGGCCAGATTCTGTTAGTGACTTGTCAAAACGGCCGTGATAGGAGGACTGAATGTGAGGTTATCTTTGCCACCTTGAGATAGAAGATCAAAGTTTAGAATACCCAGGTAGCTTGAGTTTTATGCAGTGTCGATCATACAGAAACTGGTCTAGTTCTCCGTTTTCGAATAACTTCAAACGGTGATTATATCGACAATCCGCATACCATGCATATACTCCAGGCTTCGAGGCATCGCAAATGTACAGGTCTCTTATCAATGAGAACAATATGAAAGTCAGCATGATCTTCAGCGGCATCTGGAGCAGTCGGCTCCTTCAGTTGATCTTCCAGTTCTGGCGCTGCTGAAAGTGGGAGATATTCCAAGGCCGTCGCAAGTCCCGACATCTATTTTGTATATGATTTTATAAGTGGATGTCTAGAACACTGCTTTGCCGATCTTCCTTGCACTGTCTCTGTTGAGGAATGTCCTAGACCGTGTATGCTTCTCTACATGTGTAGGAAAGACTCGCTGTAATACATCACCTGGCCAGGAGCTTCCTGCTCCTTCGCATGATCATCACCTCGTCCATGCTGACCACGATTTGATCCAAATGATATGCTTGTCCGCCTCCCACGGCTATCAATATAGGCTTCGAGGTTCGATTGAAGTGGCTTTGCAGGTAGTGTAAGCAAAATGGCAGATGGTGTAAATCGATTCTCGAGAAGCATGAATTGCGCCATAGAAGACATTGACATGGATATTCATTGTACCTCTGCCTTGCATTCTCTCCTTTCAGGGCGCAAGATCACTTTTCTTTTTCTTTTGCTAAATTCTGCTACTCTGATTGGTTGCAGCGGTATATCACGTGATTCTGTCTCGCCAAGAGCTCGAAAGCCCTAATGCTTAACCAATGAGAGTGGTGCATTGAGTCAATTTCAATAAAAATATTCTTGCGCTTTGAAAGGACAGAATGCAAGGCAGAGGTACTATAACGACTGGGCGAGAAATAAATTTGATTTAGCTTAGGTTGTCTCGACCTGCGCTCAACCTCATATCGTTGCAATCGTAAAAGGACGAATAGACGTACATGAAGAGGCTCTCTTCTTTGTCTCTTACTGCCCCACTTCATGCTGAAGGGGAAGGTTCAGCACAGACTTGCGAAGTCACAAAAAGAAAAAGAGTGGAAAGATCTGACCCAGTTTCCTGGGTGGCAGTCTTAATTCTCGAGTCTCGACAGTTATATCGGTCTACACTCTACAGTGATGCTGGCGGTTGCCAACAATAAAGCAAAAGGGTCTTGCCATGTGTTCTTGCTGGATTGACTTGGAGAATCCAAGACCATGGATGAACGACTTCTGTGCAGTGTAGATCACTTGAAGTTTCAAAGCAGCTATACAGGCTTGACAGGTACTAGTTGGTATCTGTTGCTACCTTAGTAGTAGTAGTTGAGCTTACTTGCGAAGTTACGACTCTGTACTTGTATTGGACCCTTGATTGACATGGAGATGCCCCGGACCCTGAAGGATCAAACCGTGAAACAATTCCCAGGCCACGTTTGCCTATCCACACCTTTGGTTTATTGAAGCTTGAGCACTGTTCAGTCTGAGGTCTAATTTCCGGTCCGTGAGGCATTATTTCGCGTAGTCAGATCTTAGCTTCCCCACCCTTTGGAGTCTTGATCCTACAGAGTCACCGCCAGCCTCATAAATTGTGGTCGCGTGTCGCCATGTCCGACTCTCTCCGACCTCATCTCTACCTTGGCGTCTATACTCTATACCAATGACAATTGGTATTACGCGCTCAAGATCTAAGATGAGATTGTTCCTCACTGCTGTACACTGCAGACTTGCCAGATTTCTTGAGATAGAAAAATCACATGGTTTGTATCCAAGGTGACTGGAGCTGTACACAGTTGAGCTGTCAGCAAGGAAGCAGGCATTGAGTTTTGTCCAATGTCCCTCGAAGGTTCTTTGACTAATTGGATTTACAACGAGATATGCACACACGCGACAAGGCGGCCATCTCCAACCTCGCGGCTCCTTGCCAAGCCGATAAGCTCAACAGTCAACACTATGGGCAGGGACGACACTGGACCCTTGATTGTCCTGTTAGCTGCCCTTACTACCGTACTTCCAGTTACAATGCTCAATGCTCCATGTCTATTGCCTACAGAGAGTGGATGCTCGCGGTAGTCCGGCAGTGATTCGCAGCCTTGCTCGTTTACAGCTTGATCCTTCCTGCCCGCTTTGTGTGCCCGCGGCCCGTATAAAAGCCACACGATGGAGTTTGACGAAGCTGATGAATGCAAGTGGTTCGCTGCTGTTGAATTGCTGTACATGTAGGTACAGGGCTGAAAGCTCATATCTCCAAAGCCTAAAGGTACTCTATTCACAATTTCACACGGCCAGACCCTGCATACCGTGCGGTAAACCATAAACCAAGCATGTGCCAGCGTGGGGCGACGGCTGCTAGACCCAACCTAATTCCCTCCGATGCATCTTGATTGGCCAATACGGAGGGAGTCGGACAGGCATTCAAACTACTCCATGCTGCACCTCCATATTCCTTATCTCTAACTTCTGTCAGAATCACTCTTGACCCTACAGCGACATTTTTCTACGGCGTCTGGGCCCATGCACAACTCCACACTCTTATCTTGTGCCTTTTGTTTGACCAACAGCTTTTGTTATATTCCTCACTCACCACACGCTTGCTGCTCAAAATGGGTTCTCGCCAACTAAAAGAAGAAAAACTGTTTGGCGAACGCCCACACTGGGCCGCCCACTTTGTCCCAAGACCAGTGAAAGTTTTGATAACAAAAGATCTAGATCAGATGCATGTATGATAAGCCACCGACTTCGCTAGAGAAGATATATCAAGGGTAGCCTCGTCCATCTTTGGCTCTGTACGTTTGCTGTTCCGAGCATCGACAGGATTCAAATCATCCTCGCACATAGTTCAATATGGTGCAACCTGCATTGACCCAAGGCTTTGGGTATGGCATTATCCTTGGTTTAGGAGCTGCCTTTGGTGAGCTTTTCGAGTTGAAGTATATGATATTGTTGCTAACCATGGAAACCAGCTCTTGGTATGATCTTTACCACATGGGCTCTTAAGAGATACAATGGTGAGCTTCAAACTTCTGAAGCTTTCTCCACTGCCGGTCGAACTGTCAAGTCCGGTCTTGTCGCCGCAGCCGTTGTTTCCAGTTGGACCTGGGCTGCTACTCTTCTACAATCTTCTGGTGTCGCGTACCGTTATGGTGTGAGCGGTCCTTTCTGGTATGCCTCTGGAGCTACAGTTCAAGTAAGTTGATTCCGTTTGACCAGTTAACGAAGCATATACCAACGGTTTTGTAGATTCTGCTATTTGCAACAATTGCAATTGAGCTCAAGCGCCGTGCACCCAACGCCCATACCTTTTTGGAAGTCATCAAAGCTCGTTATGGAGTCTTCACACACGCAGTATTCTTGACCTTTGGCCTTATGACCAACATTCTTGTCACTGCCATGTTGTTGTGCGGCGGTTCTGCTGTCGCAAGTGATTTGTCTGGCGTTCCAACAGCCGCAGCATGTTTCCTTCTACCAATTGGTGTCGTTTTGTACACCATGTTTGGTGGTATCAAGGCAACATTCTTGACTGATTACGTGCACACACTCATCATCTTCGCCATCATCTTGACCTTCGCTTTCAGCGCTTATGCTGTCAACTCAACCATTGGATCTCCTGGCAAGGTTTACGATTTGCTTGTCAAGGCCGCTGCTCAGCACCCCGTTGAGGGAAATGCTGGTGGTAGCTACTTGACCATGCAGAGCAGAGAAGGCGCAATCTTTTTCGTCATCAACATTGTAGGAAACTTCGGAACCGTCTTCCTAGGTAAGCTTGCACATATAGTTTCTAAAAGGTTTACCTAATAATCTTCAGATAACGGATACTACAACAAGGCCATTGCAGCTAGCCCTGTTGATGCGCTCCCAGGGTATATCATGGGAGGCCTTGCTTGGTTCGCTATCCCCTGGCTGTGCGCCACCACCATGGGTCTTGCGGCTCTTGCGTTGGAGTTGACTCCAGTCTTCCCAGGCTATCCAAACCGTATGTCCGACGCCGATGTCTCTGCTGGTCTCGTCTTGCCAAATGCTGCTGTGGCTCTACTTGGTAAAGGCGGCGCTGGTGCATCTTTCTTGCTTGTCTTCATGGCTGTTACATCAGCCATGTCTGCAGAGTTGATCGCCGTGTCCTCCATCGTAACATACGATATCTACCAGACCTACATCAACCCTGCAGCATCAGGACGCTTCCTTATCCGCATGTCCCATGTGTCTTGCATTATCTATTCTATCATTATGGCGGCCTTCTCCACCGGATTGTACTATGCTGGTATCAGCATGGGATACATCTACGTTATGATGGGTGTCATAATCTCCAGCGCTGTCTTGCCAGCCACCCTAACTCTTATGTGGAAGGATATGAACTGGATTGCTGCTGCTTTCTCCCCAATTCTTGGGTTGATTGTAGCTCTCATCGCCTGGTTGGTTACCGCCAAGACCAACTGCGGTACTCTCGACGTTGCGTGCACTGGATCCAACTACCCCATGTTGGCGGGTAATGTTGCCGCACTCCTCTCACCAATGGTCTTTGTGCCAGTCCTCACCTTTGCTTTCGGCAAGCAAAACTATGACTGGGTCAGCATGAAAGAGATCCGAAAGGGCGATGATCATGACCTCGCCGCCAAGGCTGGCATGGACCTCGAGAACCTTCCAGGCGAGCGCCGTCAATCTGTCATTGAAGCTGAAGCCGAGAACACTAAGCTCAACAAGGCCTTCAAGATTGCTGCCTCCATGACTGTTGTTATGACATTGGCTCTCTTGATTCTGTGGCCCATGCCAATGTACGGCTCCGGCTACATCTTCTCCAAGAAGTTCTTCACTGGTTGGGTTGCAGTTGGAATCTTATGGCTCTTCTGCTCCTCCTTTGCGGTCGGTATCTTTCCCGTTTTCCAGGGCCGCAAGACCATCGCTCGCACCTTCAAGTACATGTTCTTGGATGCTACGGGCAAGTGGAAGCCACCAGTTCATGGTGAGCCTGTCATGGTTGAAGGCCATTCTGAGGGCCCAAGTACTCCAATCACCAAGGAGGCTGATGAGAAGATCGCGGCTGCTTAGTTCTTGACTCCAGTGAAAGCGAGTCTTGACTGACATCCTTCTAATTTGCTTCGATTTGACGTTTTCCCTCGTATAAGATACCAATTCAGAATGTTTACGCGTTTTTTGTCGCTGCTGTGATCCCATGAATTCCATTGATCAAGAGGGCCACAAATTGTCCAAAGATACACCAAAATACAAAAAGCGATTCGTAGAATATATATTATATTCTACCCGGGAAGTACCTGGTAGCATGGCCGGATTAGGCAAAACCTGATTTTTCCTTATTGGGCATAGTCATGGAGCCAAAACCTTGCAGTTCTTCCTTTCGCGCAAGGTTTCGCATGATATGGCGAACTACTCTATCGAAGAAAATAGGACGTCGACGAAAGATTTCTTGGAAGTCACATATCGGTGGAAGCTTTGAGACAATGAATTTAATGTTGAAAGTTTATATAACTCTAGAGCCTCATTGCCAAGCCAATACTAATCATTTTCATTCCCCAGCCATCGAAAACAATGATTTGGATGCTTACTGAGCATTTGACATCGTGACTGCACCCCTGTTGTCTCATCACACCCATGAATATTACTGAACTAGGACGGCGATATCTCAATGGCGCATATGCCAAGAGCCAGCAAGATTCATGGGTTAGAATTCCAGCGCACTGAGATGCTTATGAATTGTGACAGGTCCCGTTGTGTTGTGATTTAAGTCTTGTACTATTCCCTTGATCTTTGCTCTTGCACTTCTTTTGTTATTTTGGGGGTGTTTTCATCGACACGCTTTTCATACACCGATTGGTAACGTTTTGATCAAGTAACCATGGATCTTTTGAGAGAGTCGGCCGTCGGGCAAATTCTTCGCTATATCACCAAAAATCGCATTCTCTTGTATCCCGAGGAAAAAGATGATTTCAGTTGGCCACCGTTGGTACATCAAACCAACTCCGCCATTTTGCTACCGCTGATTATTCTAGGACGCTGTCTTGGCCTCTGAGAAGAAGCTCCAGGCAATTCAAGAAGATGAGATAACACCAGCGACCGAAAAGACGGAGCGCCAGATCCCAGAAGACGAAGAATCTGCATCAGAATCAGACGAGCCACGCTTGGAGTCAATCATTACAGCACCAGATCGCGAAGAATACCCGGGTTCACATGTCGTCACTACAAGAACCGCGACTAGAGCTTATACTCGAGAAAGATTTGAAGTAGAACAGCAGCTGGCGGCAGATAAAACCAAAAGCATTACAATTGCTCCGACCAAGACCTCGGATGGAACAATTCTGGTAGATTGGTATACGACTGATGACCCAGCCAATCCACAGAACTGGAAGACGACCAAAAAGTCTCTTGTTTTAGTACAACTTTGTGCATACTCCTTGGCCATATATGGCTCATCCAGTATGTACGTGCCAGGTGAAGGTGGAGTTATGGCAGAATTTCATGTTGGCGATACCCCAGCCGCATTAGGCCTTGCGATATTTGTTGTTGGCTACGGCATTGGTCCTCTTCTTTTCGCTCCTTTGAGTGAAATTGCTTCAATAGGCAGGAACTGGGTCTACGTACCGACGTTTTGCTTGTTTGTTATTCTGTCGTTTCCGACTGCCGTTGTCAAGAACTATGCTGGACTTTTGGTTCTCAGATTTCTAACTGGATTTTTCGGGAGTCCTTGTCTTGCTAATGGAGGAGCTTCCGTTGGAGATATGGTGAGACCTAAATACCCAAGTCATTCCGATGCTTGTGCTAATCTCATCTCTAGTATTCTCTCCTGGAGCTTCCAATTTATCTATCTGCCTGGACCGTTGCTTGCTTCTGGGGCCCTGCAATAGGACCTCTGATTTCTGGCTTTGCTATCCAAGCAAAAGGTTGGAGATGGGGCCTCTGGGAAATCGTCTGGCTGAGTGGACCAATTCTCATCGTATTCCTCTTTTTCTACCCAGAAACATCTGCAGACAACATTCTCCGACGTCGAGCCCAGAGATTGCGTAAACGAACTGGAGTTGCCAACATAAAGTCCAAGAGCGAACTCGAACAAGCAAACCTAAAACCATCTGCGATCTTGGTGGAGGCTCTTGTCAAACCACTAGAGATTATGATCAAAGATCCTGCGGTCGCTTTCACAAACGTATATGTAAGGGTGGCTACTGAACCGTTCGTGATTCTAGCTGACTATTGTAGACTTCGCTTGTCTACGGCATCTATTATTCCTTCTTCGAAGTATTTCCTCTGGTGTATCCACCAATGTATGGGTTCAACATTGGAGAAGTCGGCCTATGCTTCCTCACCATAGGAATTGGCTGTGTCATTGGAGTGTCTTGCTTCCTGACTTATCAGATTTATTACCTCATTCCGGATATCAAAAAGAATGGCCTAAGAGCTCCTGAACATCGTTTGGTGCCAGCACTTCTGGGCGTAATTCTCCTCCCAGTTGGGTACTTCCTGTTCGGTTGGACAGCTCGGCCCGCGGTCCATTGGATTGTCAGTCTCATCGGAGTCATTATTCTGGTCGCTGCCAACTTCTTCATTTTCCAATGCGTCTTTGTCTACCTGCCGCTATCTTATCCGAGGTACGCCGCGTCACTATTCGCGGCTAATGACCTCTGTCGATCCATGTTTGCGGCTGCTTGCGTTCTGTTTTCCAGACCAATGTTCATCAGCCTCGGAATCGGCGGAGGTGTTTCCTTGCTGGCCGGATTATCAGTCCTTGGAGTGTTTGGCATGTTCTTTCTCTGGAGATATGGTGCTAAGCTTAGATCAAAGAGCAAGTTTGCTGGATAATACGGACAAAAGCGGACTTTGACGTAGGCTATTGCTATTATGGAAGCAATGTTCTTATTGCTTTGGAGGTGGGAGGATTTACGGGTTGGACGAGGGAATTTGCGCAATTCTAAGATATCAATACATCTACATGCCCATTGTGGGTCTCAAATGTCTCCACCAATCTCTCATCATCTAGAACACATTAGATTGACCAACTCTCAAATTCCATCATATCACTTACCCAAGCATCAAATTCCGTGATGAACATGGCACTTCCAGCCATCATGATGAAGTTGGTCTGTCCAGGGGGCTTCCAGTCGTAGTAATCGTCCAAGCCAAAAGTGTGTCCCTAACTCAAATGAGTAAAAATCCATATGTATGGCTGACTGATCATACCATTTCGTGCAAAAAGATGTGCAAATCTTTTGTAGTCTTCATTTGTGAAAGGAACATTTCGCTTCCAATTCTCTGACCCCAATCGCCGCCCTACAAAAGATTAGCACAGTCACAATTTGCATAGAGGCAATACTCACGGCACCGCCTTTCATTCCATCGGTAAGCCAGAGACTCATGTCATAATGCTTGTCGGCTCCACCAGGGCACTGCGAGTAGACACCGTTCTGATGAAAGAAACGACCACACTGCTCACTACATTGAGGAATACCATCACGATCCTTGGTGTTGTAGAATGTGAATCCCTCAGACGCATTATATCCTGGAAGCAAGTTTTGCGAGCGTGCTGCCCAGCCAGTGACTGTTACAGGAACATTCGTATAAGGCCAGCCATCGAAGCCTACCAGAATATCCATCCACTTCTTGACCTGGACTTTGAGGACTTTGTCAATGGTGGCACGAATCTCTGGCGTGGCTGTAGTTTTGGAGTCCCATCGAACACAGAAGTTGATCTTGCCCTTATTGGCGACGACTTGCTTGTAACCGTAGTTGGGGAACTTGAGAGGATCTGGTCGCGGGCTATACTTCTTCATTTGGTTGGCCCATACTGCGTTTAGTGCTTGTACGAGATTTGCAGGTGGATTCCACTTGGTTTCTTTCAGTGATGGTGCTGAGTCCGCGCGGACTGGAGCTGCTGCTGCGGCGGCAATGGCATCGATGTCGGCCTGGACTGGAGATGCACTCGACAGCCCATTGAAGCAGAGAAGCAGTGATGCTAGAATCTGGAGCTTTAGTGAAGCCATTTTCGAGGCAGCTTAGGGAACAGCGAAGACTCGAAAAGGTCGACAAGTTACCTCAGAGCCATTCTGTTCATAGGTACCGATTGAGATAGCTACTAATCTGTTTTCTGGGGTAGCTGGCAGAACCGTAATTTGCAGAGATGGCCTGTTCCACGTAAATGCTAGATGTTATTGGGGTCTGGTGAAGAGATAAATACCATTGGTGCGATGTACTATATAAAGCCTGGCTGATTGGTTCCCGGCTCGCATGTCTGTACCGATAGGGTTGAGAGACTCTATATTCACTGGAAGCGATCTTCTGAAGTATTTAGTCCGGACGGAAAGCCACTAACGTAGACGCAGCATAGCCTCTCAGGGCTCGGAAAATCATTGACGATAGGTAGTATGAGAGTTGTGAGTTGCTACGGTTGGACGGATGCTTCCCATCATACGCTACCAGTGCTTCTTTGAGATCCAAAGCCAGTGAACCATTTAAACAATCCTCAATATTTAAAATAGTCTAGCATTTGATTGCTCGAGCTTGAATGATTTGGATATGAATCTGCGATCTGCTGCGTAAATTGATGCAACAGTCCGACTAACTCACGGCCTACAACCGGCCCAGATGATCAGACTATGAAGACCATATCATCGCTCTGGGCCTCAACCTGCGTTAAGTCAGTCCATCTGGCTAGAATCAAGTGCTGAGATTGATCTCGCCATACTAGGTGAGATCCTGTGCATACTTTCTGCCGTCCCCAGTGTCTCCGTCCTTTCACGTATCTTAGCCCATCATATATCCCTTCAGAAATTCCAAACAGCAAGACAAAAGCGGCTATAATCAGCGGGCCAACCCAATACGGCCCAAAACCACCCACGAAAAGCGACCAACTAACAAGAATAGCCCACTTGGCAGCCACCATCAGCGGCTGAATCCATAATAGGGGGTGTTCGAATATTAGCTGCGAAGCGACATGTGTCATCCCGACCGACCAGGCGATACACGGTATCAGCACCAGATATTTCTTCTTTTTGATATAGTCGGAATGGTTAAGATATTCGAGATAGTGGTGATTGATGAATTGTATTCGATGACAAGTGGTTTGAACCCGTTGTATCAGATATTGGCCTTCTGTGACAGGTCTTTGCTGATGGATGTCGGCTGGTTGAGCTGTCAGAAGTGTTGCGTCGAAGGTCGACTGATATGGATCGTGGCGAATGTTGTGGGTAGAGCTTGATGTCGATGATTTATTCGAGCTAGAGAAGGATTCGTCGAAAACTTCAGGTACCTCTTTCCTAGCCCATGTCGCAGTCGGTTGCGGTACTCGATACAGGAACGGAGAAGACGAGAAGGTGGCCATGGGAAGGACAGAGGGAGGAGAAGGTATCGTGCATTGATTGCGCTGGGGCTTGGAGGTCATCGTGAAAACCATTCGTGAACTTGTCAGTCTATGCTATTGAAGTTGTAAGGTAAGATGGAGAAAATCCCAACACGTCCAAGGGATGGCTGAGGTTGTCGTGGTCAATTTCTGCGAATCGATTCCCATGACACTTGATATCATTCAACCTCCGGTGAGAAAATATGGACTAGATGTCGACTAAGGTTCCAGGTAAAAATATAAAATCTCCGGTACGGATAGCTAAATAATCGTCGACCGTACCAAAGCAAAGTATTAAATGCAGCTGAAAAGGCATATCGAAAGTGGAAGATTCAGAAAGTCTTCTAGACTGCGGTACGCTAGCTGCGCCAGTGGAAATGACAAACACACAATCTAGTACAGTCTGTAATGCGATATGTGATGTCAAGTCTGAGATAGACATATGCGATTAGGTATTTAAATTAGAGAAGCAGGCAGGCGTCAAAACTTAGCGTGTCTTCTTTACCTCCGTCACCCTCATATCAATACCAACGCGAAACTGCTTTCCTCGCCATGCGACCGTGACACCACCATACACTGCCCAAGCCCAGATGGGGAACGCAAGAGACTCACGGCCCAGCCAAGCAGCCAGCCATGGTAGAAACTTGCGGCGCTGCTGGAATCGTGCAAAGCCAGGTGTGTTCTCGTCCATTTGTATAGATGAGCCTGCTTGCATGTGGCAGTATAGAACCCAGTCATGAAGTGCCCAAATGCTGACACTGGTCGTGAAGAATAGCAAAAACGTCAGCCACGTCGGTGGAATATTCCATTCGTTAAGAAAATACGGCATGGTAGATATGGCGTATGCACCGTATAGGGAGCAAAGAATGCTTTCGGTGCCTGGCTCGACGAGTGTGGCCAGGAGGACAGTGAATTTGCGCACGCGTAGCCAGCGGACACGGCGGTGGAAGAACTCGGAAACTGACATGCCGGCCACGGGCTGGACAGCGAGATCGCCAAAGTCAAGGGCGTGGTTACCCCATGGTTTTCTGGATGCAGAGGGATCTTGTAATTTAACGACGGAGGGCGGAATTGGTTGTTTCCAGAGAAGGTCTCCTATGAGATGATCTTCACAAATATTGTGGCTGAAAAAGTCGATGCCTTGGTCTTTCGTTAAAGCGTTGAGATGCGAGCGTCGGAACATGTTGGATTTGCCAACGATGCAAGGAGCAACGAGGACAGTGTTGATGGCCGTATAGAATTTGCCATGCGCAGCGGAGAACCAGGCTTCTTCATAGCGACCTCCCAGCGTCTGCCAGAGATATGAGCCTTGGCCGTGACCGGTACCTGATGGGCTTTGATCGACCACAAGAGGCAGCTGATGAACGAACTTGTTGGGTCGCTTTCCGCCAAATCCGCAGAGAGTGTCTACCATGCGGCCACAAGTGCCTTTGTTCGTCCAGACGTTGCAGTCCGCTATCCAGACAATGTCGCCCTTTGCCTCCCTGTACGCTCGGCTCATGCTGCGGATCTTGGGGTTTGGACCCATTGGCCATCCACGCGTCTCTAGATTGGGATCTTGAGTCTCGATGAACAACTGCACGTCGAACTGCGGATAGTCTTTAAGCAGCTTCCGCAACGTCGGGACGGCCGGATCATTTTCACTGTCCACGCAGAAGAAAATGGTGAGTTTGTTTATAGGGTATTGTTGGTGAAAGGTACAGGCGAGGCAATCGTAGAGGCCAGGATCAAGGCCCTTGACTGGACGTATTATGGTGACATGAGGAGCGTCATCTCCTCGAGTAGAAGAGACTGAAGGATGTGGAGGAGATGAATACCAGCGGTAACTGTCGTAGGATTAGCGGAAAGCTCGGAAAAGACTGAAGGGCAGGTATTACAGTTGTGTTGTGCCAATAAGGCATACTATGACAATGAAGCAGTACCAAGAAAGGCAGACGACCGCCACGGCCTCGGAGAGCATTGGAATATCATAGCAAGAAAATCAGGGAGGTTTGTTGTGTTGCAAGTTGAGCCGAGCTTGAAGATCAGAGAGCTTCGCGAAAAATGAAGAGCGGCAATATTTCGGACTTAAAGCAGCTTGTTAGTGTTAGCCATGCCATCAACCATCATTTCGCACAAGTCAAGTTAATATAACAATCGGTTGTAATATTTAGATACTATTTAGGAATAAGACAACCTGGGACCCGAGGACAATTATTCATATCATTAATACGGCGTCATTAGGGGTTGGTATAGTGTTCCTCCCTTAAGTGTCGCCCAAACCAGTCCTATCAACTATCCCTTCCAACCCATTACTCTATTATGTGTGGCACTATGCGTTGATCGCATGTGCAAGTGGCGGATATACCGAGAGGAACTGCGCGTAAAGGTCAGGATGATCTCTCTGGAGGACCTCTGGGTCCCAGGCCGCTGCCACAAAGATCGTGTCAACGCCAGTAGATATAGGTGTGACCATGATGCTGCAAATCTGCGAGCCGATGAGAAAGGCAAATGCGACAATCGCGAAGCTCCATCCATTCGTTCCAAATCCGTCCATGATGAACTCTTGATAGGCAAAAGCCAAGATAGCACAAACAAATCCAACAGCAACAGATCCCATGCTAAAGACTGGGCCAAGTAGACATAGATTGATGAGAGCATCGAATCCACGGTCTTTTATCAACCTGCCAAGATTAGTATAAAGCTTCCTAAATCAAAACACCATGATTGGGGTGTACTTACGACCAAGTCGCTTTTGCTGCTTCGAAATAGCTTTTTCCGTACAATGCAATGGTAATAAATGCATATCGATTGACAAAGTTCACAACCCAATCGAGGATGGACAGGAGACATCCAAGAACACAGAGGGCCATTGCGGCCGCCGCGTTGCCTTGACCAGCCTCATTATTCTGAGCTATAGAGCAAAGTTGACGAAGAAGGTTGACAATAGCTGTGATCAAGCTGCCCAACGAGATGGAACCAAAGCTGTAGGTGATCGTACGCTTGAAGGCACCTCGAGTAGCGCCCTTGGGGAAGTTATTGGAGCAGAAGTACCAGGAACCATAAACACTAAACAATTAATTAGAATGCTTTCAGTATTGGAGTTGTAGCATCACATACCCAGATATTGTGGCTTGCATGGTTGCCTTTAGCCATTCGGAGATCCAGAAAGCGGCGAAAGTCATGAACTATAGCAATTAGCTTGGTATACTATCAGAAAGAATATGACTTACGAAAATAAGGCCTGCAACAGTTCCACTGCTGCTATTACCCCAATGAACTGAGATGGCGGCAACTGAGGCTGCAAACCATGCGGCGAAAGCAGCGGCCAAAAACCCGCCAATCAAGGAAACAAGGTACACATGGCCGTACTTTTTGGAGACATTAATGCTCGTCGTTAACATAAACGCCGAAAATGGAATTCTAGGAATCCAAGTGATAAATGCGAAGACTGAAGCGCATTAGCATATTGAGCAAGCAAGTATTTGTCAGTGTAACCTTACCAGTAAAGGCCGCGAAGAGCGCAGCGATAATTCCTCCTGCATACTGTTTTCTATTCGCAAGTCAGCAGGTAGAGCTTAAGAGGGCTTGTATTTCAAATACCTGACAAGCAATAAGATAGCCGTCGCAATGCCCAGAACAATATTCAAGATGCCAGAGACCCAGATGAATACTTTTGGATAGAGACGAGCCAAGAAGATATAACCCCAGCTGAGGACGAATGCGGCAAGAATGACCAAGATGATCAAATAGCCTGACTTGGCGTTGACTGCGTAGGAATTTTTGCTGTTCTTGTTTGTATTGTATCCACGAAAGGCGATCACAGAGACAGCAATGAAGCCAGCGCATACGACTAGAAATAGAATACCAGCCCAGAGGTCATTCATTTTCGGCTTCTTGACCTGAAAGGTCTGGTCAAAGTGTTGTTTCTCGCCATTGGGATCGTAGTTCGGGGCAGAGTAGCCATATTGCGGTGGTGGTTGAGAGGGGGCATTGTACTGCTGGCCGCTGTTGTTGTAGTCCTGCTGTTGGTAATTGTTTGGAGGGGGTTGTTGATAGTTTGTTGGAGGAGGTGGTTGATACTTCATAGTATTGGAAGGCTGTTCAGGGCCATCTTGATAGTAAGCATCGGCGGCGCCGCGCTCTCGTGTGTCAGCCATGAACCTTGTGAGAACTACAAGGGCAGCAGAGTCAGTCTGCTATGACCCAAAGTAGAGGTTGACAGGCAACAAGGACGGATGAGCGTTTATGGATGAAAATGTTGACAAAGGAGAGAGAGCTGGTGAAGACAACGACGATTGGAGATAGGATTGGGTTTTTCATCAATTGCGGCAGGCGCGTTGGACTGTGGACATGACATGACATCGATCGCAGTTGCTTTGCTTGGCTTGGCTGTTTGGCTCCACAGAGTCCAGACTCGCCTCATACGGTAAGCGCAACCATCCCACTCGATCCCGCTTGACCCGTTATGCTCTAGCTTGGCAGCCCCTTGCCATCATTGATTAGCATTCAGCCAATAGACTTCTCTCCGCGACATTTCATCTCTCCCCTTCCTAATCCGGAAATCAGCCAACCTCATCACCATTGGTGTTCAACTTCCTACCCATTCAAGATCCAACAAGGTCACTTAGGGTCCAGCTGCCTTCAAACTGAACGACATGCGCTGCGCCTTATTAATACGCGTACAGCGCTTTTTACTACAAATAAAGACGGCTCATAACCCTTAGTATTGTTCTCAGGTGCCCATATTCTCCACTGGCCTCGGTTTTTGGCGTTCGTTGCTAATACCTTTCGCCTCTATGTTATTGATTTATAAAGAGCATCTGTTGGAATAAAAACTTGTCACAAAAGACGATTGTCTTATAGGGAGGACAAACTCTTTTACAGATTTAAGAGAATCCAATCTGGCTTCCCGAGCAATCAAATTCAATCAAACATAAGGTAGCTTATGATTGATTAGAGTTTGACCTGTCATAATATCGAAACACAAATTACATTTTGGTTGCATCGTCCTAATCTATTTCGCGAGACAAGGAAACCAGCAGTTGAACGAAAGAATTCTTACAATATTGATTACCTTGCTCGCCGCTTTTCTCACCGAATTCTTCTGACCGATTCTCCCCATTCCGCGTGTTATGTTATCCAGTGATCCTGCTCACATTATAGTCTATCATTTGCTGGCATCATCATCCTGAAGGCCATGTAAAAGTCAAACCTTCCCTTGTAGGCTTATACAGTTCGTTGGCATACATTGGAAGTAGACAAAGCTAGCCAAAGCTCTGCCTCGACCAAGCTATTATCGTTCGAACTCTGGAGGCCCCAGCATTCGACAAGCAGGATCGTCCGATGCCACAATCGTGTTCTGGGGTGAGTAGGCCGGCGGCGGCGTTTCAGTCTCGTCGATGGACATGTGCTCAGAATCTGACTGGCCGTGGAGAACTTTGTATAGACTCTCCCTTCCGAAACAATACCATCTGGACGCTTTGATGTTGCTGACTTCCTCTCCTTGTTTGGTTCCTAGTTCGATATCCTCGGTCTGCGAGGAGGACGAGTGTTCCGTTCGCTGCTCGCGAACTTAGTACATGATTTTCTCCCAACAAGACTGATGGATGATACGTACATTTTCGTTAACTTTGCGGATGCCCCTCATAATCAGCAGAAAGAAGGGAGATATGATCAAGCAAATCAGTAAAGCAACCACTGCAAGAACGCATCCAAGGACGAAGAGCGCGATGCCAGCGACGATTGCGGCCAACCCCGCTCCCAGTATGATTGCCAAGGGAGTGAGAAATATCCCACCCACTACATCCTCGAGATAGATGAGTATCATCATTAGAGTATTTTCATTAGGACTTGGGTGTAGATAGCCATCCGGCTTGAAGTACAACACATTGACTGTAATGAAAGCTGTTGTGACCCAGAGGCTAATGAGGCCTGCAAGAATAATTCTTTGGGTTTGAGTCAGTTCTCTGTCTTCTGCAGGCAAAATGCTTTGCTGTGCGTTATCCGGGTTATCCTCTTCCTGGTTCTCGTCGTGCTGGCTATCGCTGTCTTCGCTTTCACTGTCCTGACTGTCACTGTCTTCGCTTTCACTGTCCTGGCTTTCATTGTCGTAGTGTACGTTCTGCCGGCTTGAGCTGACTTTGCTACCAGTTGATGGCATATTAGCTTTTCTGGGTACAGCTAAAGCCACGGCACTTCGACCTATCTGGCCTTCGCTATTTTCTACTCGCGGCATAGTAGATGACGAAAAGTTGGAAGCAAGTAGACTCAAGTTGTCGATGCTGAAGATGGATGGAAACTGGAAAGTGGGAAGTCTGACTGGTTAAGTAGGTTGAGACGAAAGTGGCTACTTGTCAGCTCTCATGTTTGCCATGTGGGCTTTTGGATTCAAGCTCTATCAAACTCGGAAGGAGAACGTCAGGGACCCAAGTTCTGTGTCGGACGGATTTCATCTACCCGCCAAGAGCTTTGCCAATCTCTGCAACTTTGGATGGTAGAATTTGTCTCGTCTTATAGAATGCATAAGTATTATCTGTCTTTCCGGTAAACGCCATGGAGAAAATATCATGTGTTGCGGTGTATCAACGACCGCGATGGCGACCATACTACGTTTACACGAACGTGCTATGGACGATGCACTCAACATCGATAATTTTGAAGTTCATAAACAAGATATGATTTGCAAAGTATTACAATATTGATCTGTTCATAAGATTTCCAAGCTTCTGCCATGGCATTCGATGATTATGCTCCCTTCCCAGTCTTCAACGCGTCTATCACTCTCTAGTCGTAACTATCGTGACGATCTTCTCCAAGCAGCGGTTGGTCAATGTTGTTTACAAATGCTAGCGAAGAATCAAATTCTGTGTATTCTTCGTCAATACCATGTTCAGGGTCACACTTTATCAGTAGAAATTCCAAGATTCTGTAAGATAGAATCCATATCTAGAGCTCTGCTTACACTGCAAAATTTCCACTTACATGTCTAAGATTAGATATTCTGCGCGACTGGCAACGATTGCACAGCAAACTAGGTAAGCAGAACTCTTGAATAAACAACAGAAGTAAGGGGCTGGCGACAATGTGTAACCAAATTTGAAATCTGATGCCGTCGAAGAAAATGCTGAAGACGATCGTATTTGGCCTCGCTAACCATGGAGCTATGCTGTCTATCCAGAGCAGCGGGATAGAGAGCGCTATGCTAAAAGGTGCGAGGACATTAAACATCCTCTGGAAAATTTCTCGTTCTTCGGAAAGTTGATATGGACAGTTGGACTCTTAAGCTTTCTTTACAAAAGGTTGTCCATTCTCTCTGTAAGCTTTCAAATTTCGTCAAATTTCCTTGCCATTTCCATGTAGGCTAAAAGAAGGTCGTCCCGATTTTGGAATGGGGAGCCTGTGATGGTGGTAGCCGTAATGCTGTAGGGTGATATGTGGGCTTCGTTGACGTGACCTTATGTCGGATTATTGAACCTGGGAGGAAGGAAAAGATGCGTTGAGGCCGAATTTTTGTCTGGGAGTGATCAGATGTAAGAAGTGCACAACTCCAAAAAAGCCGTGTTACGGACTTTTTCTTATATATAGACACTACTGGCTGCAGGCAACAGTATATTGATCTTGGTGTTCTAAATGGGTTTGATACTAGCTACCGGTAAACCACTTTTCTCATTGATTGTATCATATACGTCACATTCTGCCAAAGTCGATAGGGAATAGGTATGACCAAAGTATTGGTGTTATTGAAGATATCTATGTAAGAGTGGTCATCTACGAGCATGGATTGTGTTCTAAAAACCGAGAATAGCACAAAAGCTTGAAGACTGAACATTGCTCTCAATCACGATCCGTCCACTCTTATCAAAGGACTCGCGAAACCAGGCTATCCTCCTTTCAACCGTTGTACGGTGTGCTGGTGTTGACAAACCCAATTCGATCCGGCTTCAATCAAGCTTTCTTGACATGATTGCACCAGTGGCGTTGAGATCCTGTCGCCAATGTTAATCGAATCGAAATCGAGTTGTCCATCATCGGTGGTAATCCCAAGTTCGACATCTGTCAACGATAATGGTTCCTGCGTTCTACATGTCAATATCAAAAAGCTCACACAGTTACTCATAGCTCAGTACTTATATCTTTGTGAGTGGCTTTAGACCCTTTTCGGCAATACTTGACAGGCAGCCAAAGGACAGTGAATACAGCCCATATAGCGGCCGCAACAGCAGCGACAAATAAGCCAACGATGCAGAGCAACGAAGCAATGCCAACCGCAGCGAACATTGGCCCAAAAACAATTACGGAGAGCGCAGCCAGCGTATGAGAGAAGATTGGTGACGGACATCAAATTGCCCTCGGGGTGAAAATAACCGTCAGACTTGAACCACATGAAACCGACAGTGATGATGGCCACAGCTGACCAAAGACCTAGTATTATTGTAACCATCCTACACACTGGATTTTTCTCGAAGAAGTCATGTTGTTCTGGCATTGAATCTGCCTGTGGTTATTGTTCAGCCTCTGCGAAGACTGGAACAAGGGTGGATGGTGACCGTGGTGTTGTTGAAGTTTTCATGACTGTATTTCTGGGCGAGAAAAATTCTGTGTGAGAATACGAATCCTGTCTGTGTTGTAACGTTACTATATATGCGCCAAGCCTGTGAGCCCATGAACAGTTTTTCAGATTCACGGGTCCTGCTTGTTGGCCTGCTTGGAGGTCAAAGAATGGATGGAGTGAGGTAATTGAACCACGAGACGCCCAAGAGAGAACTTCGATTTTGGTACCACTTTCTTGGCTTCGTAATCTGCATTACACTTGACGACCTAATCTAAGACAAAGAGGTGGACTAAGCAAGGAAAACTCCAGTGCGTGCTTATTCTCTAAACATGGCTGGCTGTAGAGAAATCTATACCTGTTGTACTTCTTTGAAGTTCTGCCAGATATGATTTTAGTGCGGGCTTTTCCTCCGGGCCGTTTCATGCTGGGTTAAGACGAAAGAAGCACATGGTTATACGGGATTAAAGAGTGAGATATGTAGTACTGTTCACTACCTAATCATTAACAAGCAGGCTACTACACTACGCTCTTTTATCGAGTGCTATATTTGCCATAGAGGGTGTTCAGATTCGAGGAATATATCGAACACACTGGAAATCAAAGCACCTGTTGCTTGAGAGCGTTGGTGGCAGCCATCAGAGTTGATGGGAGAACGCCATTTATTTTGCCATGCCGTTGACATTCTAGAACAGCTTTTGACATGAAGTCAACGAGCACCAGCGATGGCCCAAATTACCCATCCTCCACCCTTTGGATCTCTGAGTTTGATGCCTCTCGTTGTTAGTCGTGCTTCCCACGAGAGTGATTTGCAAGTGCTTGGGGGTCCAGATCGTTTACACCGATCAGTTCAAAATCTGATTTGCTATCATCGACTTGACTGGGACGATCCTGATGATTGCCTAGTTAGTATGAAATGGCACGCTTTTGGGTTTAGAACTCACGTTCTCGGGAACTGTCCGCATAGTCTTCTGGTAGAACTTGACTGGCAAGTAAAATAGGTAGATAATAGACCAAACTGAGACCACGACGGCTCCAAGGATCAGGCCGACAATCAATATAGGAACTGCAAGCCCAGCCACAATCACGAACGGTCCAAAGAACAAGGCGAGAATAAGAAAATTCCCACAGGCAAACAGCTGCCATAGAAATCCTTCATCTTTGAAATCATGTAAGAAACTGTGGGGGTCATTCCATTTGCACCAGAATGCAACAAAGACCACTGTCATCCAGAATCCAAATGCCATGCAGCCCAGGCGTTCCTCGTCGCTGAATCTCGGCAGGTCGAAGAATGATTTGGTATCCGGCTTCTGTTGTGGCTCCATGATTGCTGGAAAAATGTGAGGCTTCCTGAAATTCTGATTTCGAATCGAAGTCTGAGGCGATGGTTCTGTATATATGTTGGTCGACTAATCGATGCAAAGATGTTGAACGGTTGTGGGAGAAAGACTAAAACAAGAACAAAATGCAGACTTTATTTAACTTGGGAAGAGTACTGTCTGGGAATTCGGGGAAACATTAACGCATGTTTGGTAGACACTTTCCTCCCAAACATGGTGTGGAACAAAGGTGTCAACCGTGGATGGTCAGAAACCAGTGTGGGAAACTCTCGTGAAGTGCAGTATAATGCTAGTTGGACCAATAACAAGAATTTCGACAGCGCAAGCTGGTTGCGCTAATCATGAACAGCTGCATTTGTGACAAACGTACCGCAATTGCTGTACCAAGAGTCCTAGAAATGCTTGGAAGTATACCAAGACTAAAATTTTGATAAGCTGGACTTCACGCTGGATGGTCATTAAAATAGTATAAGGTAGACCACCCTAACGCTTATACAATAGCAACTGCGGTAGTAAAGTGCGATTCAACTTCATCTGATATATACTCCGCGTTTGAACTTCATAGCACCGTTGTGGACCTTGCCTCATGCTACCCATATACAGCATATTTCACCAGCTCCATGGCTCACCGAGCCTTGCAACGTTCTTCGCCATTTGAGCCATTACACTGAACCGCATTGTTGGGACTTTGAGTGATCCGTGGACTCTGTACATCCCGTGTTCTTTGAGGCTTTAGTGAAAGTACTACTGGTGATCGATCTTAGCTCAATATCGGCATTTTTGTTGTTTTGCTAGAATGAAATTAGTCTTATATGCTTCCTTGAATGCTCTTGCACTATACCTTTGTTGAAACATCAGATATGAGACCCTTGACGAGATGTACAACGCCATTTACAAGGTAGTATATTGACCACCCAGCGAGACCTAGTAGAGCCACACCACCAACGAAAGCCGCAGGAACAGCGAGAAGTCCGATGAAGAAAGTCGCGAATGCCCAATAACCAACTCTGTCACCATCGTATTGACCAAAGGGGCTGTGATTGTGCCAGAGACCGTTGGGAGAGAAGGTAAATACGCTGGTGGTGATTATCATCACTATGAAATAGAGCCCAAATAGGGCCACAATAAGCTTTCCTACGGACATTTTGTTGGACATTTCTAGACAGGCTGGTGGCTCCGGCTATTCTATGAAAGCGAGGATTCGGTTTCGATTCCAGTTCTTCCAAGCTGGATGTTGAGTGCTTTTGGTTGTTGTTCGAGAGGAGGATGGTCTACCCAAGAAAGGCAAAGCGAAGAGATATATTTATATTCCAATGGGTTCCGTTGTATAGCTGACTTGGCATGCTTGGCTAGCCCATTCATGGTTGAGTAGTACCGCACTATGATAAGATACGAATGTGCCAATCTTCTGAAGACAAACAAAGAGGTCATCCTGATGACTTATAATGGTGGTCAGCCTGATCTACGGGCCGAATGGGATATATACCGACAAGATTCGGGCTTGGATCCTGGCGTAATGGTGTTCCATATTTGTCCTCCAAATTTCTTTTGCGACGAACTAGTTCACCTATCCATGTTGAAAAGGAGTGTAAGAAAGAGAAATCTATCATGATCGCATAGTCCAGTGACATGACCTGCATCTTTTGCTTCTCCGCGCATGAAAAGCGGTACATTATGAGTGTCCTTTATGTCCAACAATCTTTACAATATAGCTCCAAGCCACTAATAAGCCGATCGGAACTATCACTTTCGTGATGTGAACTGACCTCATGTCGTAAACTCTCTTCCTTATTTCATCATGGTGTCTTCCTTGCGCTCGTCGTCTTTACTCGCGAGGGTTTCGGAGTCCGAGTCGTCGTCTTTAGCTAGTTGCCCAAGCTCAACATCTGTGTTTGCATCGTCGCCAGTCTATAGAAATGTGTTAGCTAAAACAAAGTTGTCTTGAGATAACCTTCAGGTCTACAAATAGATAGATCTTACTGTCTTGGTAGGAAATAATTGTCGGATCCCAGAAGCACAATTTTGATATAACTTTGACGCGGCAAAGCCGAGCGCCCAGATGCATATCCAACACAAGTAAAGCCCAGCAGCTATCAAAAGACATGCAACAGGAATAGCAAAGCTCAAGACGACAATGCTGCCTACTAGATCCAGAAATCGGTCCCAAGAATTATCCAGAGGACCAGTGAAAAAGGCTTCATCGTGCCAGAGGCCATGCGGAGCAAAATGCAAAACACCGGATGCAATTATGATTGCCGAAAGATAGAGACCACAAGCGCACTGCTGCCAGTCATCAGAGGAGCTATTGGGCATGATTATTTGGTAGCGATATGAGTAAGTATCTGAAGAAGAAGAAAAAACCGGTGAAAGGAGGTTACTGGTATAAGCTGGGTGATGATGCTTTGTGAGAAGACAAGATATGCAAACAGTGAGAGTTAGAAGTCCTCCACCTGGGCCTCGAGGTAGGATGTGAACGCCGTATAGCCCTGCTCTTGCCTTGAGATCGTTGGCTTCCATGGTGGATTTTGACGGTTGGCGCCTTCCACTGTGGAGACTATTGTGGTAAGAACCACACATGGAGCTGCGGTGCCATAGATCATGCTTGTAAACGTGCACGCCATAAAGTCCTTGCTCAGAACTGAGGTTTGCAGGTTTTCAAAGCACATGATAGATCCACATGCACCATCAGCCTGATTTTCAGCCTGATGGAAAATAAGGTATGATCCAAGCTTCAATATCCAAACCCCTGTTCCTTGCACCCCCTGGTCCGTGTACAAACCTTCATTTTCGAGGCTCCAGACTTCAATTGACACCGAGTCGCTGCCCTTCCGCTCAACAAGCACTTTGAAGTACTAGCCAAACATCAAATTGATAGATATAATACTCAGTAGCTAACATTTCCCTCTTCATCATCAATAATCTGATATCTACGCCATGGCCGTCGCTGGCATCACCCCGTCTCATGCAGCGGAGACGAACGACACGTTCACTGAAGTTACCTTTGACGAGCTCATTGATTTGGAAGCTGAACATCATGCTGTGGATACCGAAATAATTCGGCAGCACTGGAAACTTTCCATGCCTTTGTTTGCGCGCCGCAAAGCCTTCATCCCAAAGATCCCCATGTTCTGGTAAGCATCGCTCTATCAACCCAAAGATGAGCCAAGGATCAATCCATGCTAACCCACTTCAGGGCACTGGTCTTCGATGAAGCTCCCCCCGAGATCGAGAACAATATCCAGCCCACTGACTCTCAGTTTTTCGCCGACTACCTCCTCGACTTTGAAGTCGACCGTTTCGAGCTAGACACCGAGCCTCGAAGTTTCAAAATCTCCTTTGAATTCAAGGAGAATCCGCACTTCGAAGATCGCATTATCGAGAAAACATTTTGGTGGCGCCATGCACAGGAAGGTTGGACAGGACACGTATCAGAGCCCGTGACAATTACCTGGAAGACCGGAAAGGACCTCACTCGTGGACTGACCGACGCTACTGTCGCGTTGTGGACACGATGGAAGGAAATGGATGGTGAAGCACAGCGCCTTGGCTTCTCTATCATGGAAGAGGAAAAGACATACACTGAATTGAAAAAAAAGCTCGAGGATAGCGACTTTAGTATGCACAGCTTCTTCACATTATTTACCTTTGTCTCAACTCATCGCTGGGTTTCGGCCGAAGAGAATGAGGAAACCCTCAATCGCGATAAGATGGACCGAGAAGCCAGACAAAGCGGAAAGGAAGTACCAGATCGAAAGGAAGAGGCCGATGCTGCCATTGACGACACTCACGTTCTGGCATGTCCCCAAGGAGACGACATAGCGACTGTGCTTGTTGAAGAGCTCTATGCTAATGCCATCAAATACTTCAGTAAGACCAGCATCGATCTTGTCGCAGAATGAATACCTAACATCGATTGTAGCTGCAGCCCACGAACACGACTCTGCCACTCAGTCTGAGCGCGATTTCGAAGAAGAGCTTGGTGATGAATTTGATTCTGATGACGAGTCTGGAAATGACGATGAGGCATCATCTCCTGCGCCCAGGAAACGGGCATTGTCTGACGGCGATGAACTTAGTGAACCAACTCCAAAATCGTCACGGAAGAAGTGATCAATTATGAGTACCAACTTATCATTCAGCTTCCCTCGAGTCAACTTCCTGAACAGCTGACCGCTACATACCACATTGCTTGGCCTCGGCTACTCAGTCCAGCTCAGACTAAACCTGCGCTGTCTGCATTGTTACATATCTCCCCATCCCTCCGAAAGAGCTGGGAGTACTACGAGTTACCTATATTACAGGCAAGACTTACACGCCTAGTACCCTTTACTGGCCCAGGTGGGTGGACACTTGCGTTATTCGGGTCAAGTCAGCACTCTTTCTTCTGCACACGATGACTGTGTTCGTCATCTAGAACCGGGGATTGAGGCTTGAAACTCCAGCGCTTCGCAGGAAATTCAAAGGAGACTCGGCCAATCTGCACATGAAATGCCAATATGGTGAAAGCACGCAGTTGGTAGATACCCCGATTGCACAATTTCTAGCCCGTCCTGAGTTTCACGGCGAAAGCAAATCCAGTAACGTCTGACCTGATTTTCATTTCGAAAGGAACTTGCCAGAAGTTCTAGTTGTCCTGGAACTCCTCAAGTCCTGCCAAAATGTGATAACACCGGATTTCCATATGAAGACATTTTTGCCGCCTCAAGTAGACAATTTGAATAGCGAATCCATGCAAATCAGGATTTGCTCAGCTACTACAAATCTATCATCAGTCAATCGCGCGGGCTAAGGTGACACGGCTTGACAGCTGATAAGAGACATCGCACTCATCACTCTCAAGCAGCATAGATGGATACTACTCTAAGCTTTAGTTTAAATCATTTTTACCGCTAACATGCCCGCCTCGAACGGGGCTGTCTACCTCCCTATTCACGCTCCAAAATTCTGACCGATATCAATCGATCATGTGCCGCCTAGCCATAAGAATCGTAAAAGTAGGGGTTTATACACGATGTACTACCGACGAGGGGATACTCTGTGACCATAGGCAGAGAGCGAAGCACATGAGCATAGAGGTGTCAATTATATTATTATCCTAGATTCATCCAACCGCTATGAAAGCAAATGCCTCTCCCACCAAAACGCCAATGCTGGGTATCTTAATCATCAATCAATCATATCAAAGCTCCACGCTATCAAAATCCAGCCATTCTGGCTCAAATCCTTGCGAAACTATGCTCGTAAATTCAATCTTATCTGTGTCCGCATCCCATGCTGTATAACCAAGATAGTAGCAATCGTACATTTCCTCTGTCTTTTCAAAGCAGGGAAACGTCGCAGGAACCATTAACTTTTCTGCCAGCTGAGGAGGCAGTTCTTCGGATGGTCCTCCTACCCAACTGGCAACACAAGGTTCCAAGAACAACATACGCTCTCGAATACCTGCGATTGCAACAATCGATGCCATTTTGGTTTGCGATGTGTACATGCACAAGACGAGGAGGTGCTTGTCGGGGTAGGCAGGACTCTCCGGGATCACTGAGGTTGGATACTCAACAGTGAAAGTCTCCCGAGCCAAAGCTTCCAAGTCATTGACAATAACTGCGCCGTGAAGGCGAAGCGCCAATTGTAGCTCTGCCGTAGCTTGTGAGGGATCTACGTACACCACGGAATTGGCTAGTGGGCAGTTTAGAGCGCCAATTTTGCAGAGCTTGCAGTATCCTTCCTCTGGTGACGGTAATGCAGGCCATGTCTTGCGTGGTGAAGCGACTTTCGTTTGTGCTTTAGCTCGCTTGCGTAACGGAGACTTCTCAGGTGATGCTTGGCTCAGTTTTCGTTTCGATGCGGGTACGGTTTGCGACTTCTGGCTGTTGGAAGCATTGCTGAGCGGTTTGTTCTCTTTGAGCCCGTTTCGATTTAAATTTGGGCCCTTAGGGGCAGTGGCAGGAGAAATGTTCAGATGCATCAGTGGAGCAAGCCGGTCGTTAGTATCTTCGCGAACAAGAATGGGCGACTGAGTGAATTTCAGAGGAGATCGCCTTTTTGATTGCGTCGATCCTGGAGGTGTAGTTGTTGCCACAGAGGTGCGACTAGGCGTATCCTGGGGCGTGCTTGCCGAGATTTGGCTCAATTGCTCCTTCTCCCGTTTCGCATTGTATCGAGACTTGATTGTTTGGTATATCCGGTCCATTTCTTGCGATTCGCCTTCCTTGGGACTTGACAAAGCCTCGCGAGCTTGCTCCTGCAACTCTTTAAATGTCACGGCATTCTTCCAGGTACGGTCCAGATGTACACGTAAGATACGTGGATGTCGTAACATGTAGAAGGATGCGTTTGAAGGCTTGACAAAGCTGCTCCCGAGAACTTCAACAACAAATGGATCAGCAAACAAGGATGTCATGCCTGGAAATGCAGAATTGGTGTAGTTGAAGGGAGGTCCATTGTCTTCATCAGCCAAACGGAATTGACCCAAACTGTTCAAAGTCTGTAGCTCGTTTTTGGGGATGCATTGATCGCAATTAATGCATCCTACGACTTGGTAGTTTGGAGAAGTGCCAAATCGTAGCTCATCGGGATTCAGGGTGCAGCCCAGGTAAAATGTTGTCCACTTCAAGCCCTTGACACCCGGCTGATTCGCGAGCTTTGGGTCAAAGCTGGCACCGATAACAGCAAAGTCGGCCTCATCTCTCTCTCCATCAACGTCGTTCATGTAGTCCTTCTTGAGTTTTATATAGTAGTTTGGCATAGCTTCGCCAGTTTCCGCTGTACTCAACGGGAAGTATGGCGCATCGGTTGGCTTGAGGACAAGGCCCTCCATTCGTCGAGCGACGCTGTCAATGAACTGATAAGCTAGTACCTGTCCTGACTGGCGAGTGGAAAAATCATGTATTTTCCATTCACTGGTAATTGCTCGGCCAGGTTTCTTTTGGATGAGAGCTTTAAGAGTTTGTCGTCTCTCAGAATGAGGTCGTGTCATTGTGATATTTTCATCTAGAAGTAAGACATCAAAGAAAATGACCATCAAATGCTCGTCAGCCTCAGGGAAGGAATCTTGATCAACGCCAAGACGTCGTCCAGATCGAAAAACATGCTTGCGGATGTGGTGAAATTCGAGGATCTTATTCTTGTCGTCACTGAAGACTACCAGCTCTCCCAACACGATACAACGCTTCTTGAATATGCAGTCCGGCTGCCCAAGCCGAAGAGCATCTCGAATAACTAAATGGGCGCTTTGGCGATCTTGTGTCGAGTCCTTTCCGCTTTTCGAGAAAATCTGGATAGGATTTCCGGAATCTAAGTCGATGTGAATCTCACAGTATTCACCATCATACTTTCGTTCGATACTCCACCGCTTCGCCTTGGTCATCTTGACGCAATGATCTAGGGATCGAGCTTTGAAGAAATTGGGCCGGCCAACTTTGACGCCAATCTGGGGTTCCAGATGCTTCGCAGCTTCTTGTCTAAACTTCTTCCGAGCTTCAAAGCTTGGAGCAGCGTCATATGGGGCCAGTGGACCACGTAGAAGGGCCAGTGCCGAAGAAAAGTTATCCTGGAATCGGAGAAGGTCCGGTAGAAGGAAATGATAATTTCGCAGTATTATATAGTCATTTAGAACGACCGGCGAGAAGTTCTTGAGAATGAGCCGTGTCATCCATTTGGCCTCGGATGAACTCAGACGAAGATATATCTGCCCAAGCAACTCATCGGGTTTTTGAGATGGACCAGTCTTGGTTTTTCGAACTTCTGGTGATGAGAACCGACACTGGCTTGCCAATTGAAGCAGCGTTTGGTCAATGAGCTCAATTGTTACTGGGGGCTTTGCTTTGGGTTCTGCATCAAAGACCTTTAACACGCGCTCAATGCATGCGCCCAAGTCCCCATTTCCAGGTTTGTTCCAGTCTTGAAGTTCCAATGTCTTTTGGGCGCCAAGGCGTAGACTTCGTGGAAGCACTCGGATCAACCGAGGCTCTTGAAGACCATATACACGATCTGTTCGTCTCTCTGGGAGAAGGCAAGACAAAAAGGCTTCGCCATTGGTGTCTTGCGCGTTGATGGCTTTTCTATGGCTTGTGAACCATTTGTCGATCGTGTCGCGTTGTCTTTGCTCTCTATCTTTGGGTAGTAGTGGAGGATCGCGAGTGCAAATGGCCTCTAAAGATGTTAGGAGCTCACAAACCAGCTTGAATTGGAATGCCATTTTTCGCGTTGGTGAGGAGTTTGCATTGTGTTCCAAGCCATAGTTATGAGAATTGCGAGAAGTTCTTCATCGCAGAGCAAAGTGAATAACGATGGAGATCACGCCGTCGCGAGGTGGTGTTTGTCTGTTTGAGGCGCTTTCTTCGTGGTTAGCGCGATGCCCTTTATCCCTTCCTTCCCCTTTTGGGAAGGATAGCCGAAGTCCTTGCTCACTGCTTCACTGTACGACACCTTGATCTTACCGCACCTCTTCACGCGTTTGGACCGCAATTACCGCGCATCAATATATCCGCTTTCAACCAAGCCCGTTTGGAGGCGATGGGAAAGAGCAAGGGGTGAAGAACGATCCTCAAAGCTTGAAGCCGATGGCAGGGCGAGATACCAGCAAAACAATGCTTTGTACTGATCCTGATAGACAAAGAATTGACTAAAGTATGTATTCAAATTGATCAAAAGACCTCCAGCTCTTTCTAAATACGTCCAGTACAGCCAATTGTAACGCCTTCGCCATGAGTCTATCTACAGCTTTGCCTTCTCCGTCCGCTCCAACTCCTCAATCTTCGCAAATTGGTAATAAAAGTCCAGACTCTCAGGATTTGCCAACGTACTGCTCGCTTTGACTTTATGCCCGCTAACAATCTGTTTGACTGGCAGCTCAACCTTCTTTCCATTGATTGTCTGAGGAATTCCTTTTGTTTCAAAAACATGCTTTGGGGCGTGTCGTTTACTAAGCTCTCTCCCAATTACTGCCTTGATCTCTTTCACCAGCGATTCAGTGAATTTGTGACCAGGAGCCATCTGCAGGAATAGCAACACGGATTCATCATGGTCAGTAGGTCGACGCTGACCAACACAAATGCTATCCGTAACATTTGGGAAGAAAGATTCTATGACAGAGTAGATCTCGGCGGATCCAAAACGCACACCAGATGGATTGAGAACACCATCTGCTCGGCCGAGGAAGAAGACTTGTTTGGTGACAGGATGGAATTGAACGAAATCGCCATGGGTCCAAACATCTGAATGGTGCGTCAGTCACTAAGGAATTCAACGATCTTATCAGTATCTTACCGTCAAATCGAGCAAAGTACGAGTTATAGTACTTTTGAGCACCATCCGCGCCCCAAAACATCACTGGCATGTTTGGAAAGCTTTTTGTCGCCACAAGCTCACCAGGAGTACCATCTTCAAGCTGTTGTCCTTTGACCCCTTTACCACCCTCAATGAGCTGGTCGTACACTGCTATAGGAGTACCGATGCTTGTTCCCTGACAACCACCGACATATAGCGGCGTGATTTGGTTCTCCATGCCGAAACAGCCTGCCAGATCTGTGCCACCAGAAATATTGGCCAACTGAGCATGCTTAGGAAAGCCCACATCGTAGAACCACTCAAACAACGAGTCTTTGAGCACCATGCCAGTAGAAGTCACTGCCCGCAATGACGACAAATCGAACAGCTCTCGTGGCGAGACATTGTTCTTTTGTAGCTCGTGGAAGTACCGAGGGGAAACACCCAAGTTTGTGACTTTCTGATCTGCAACAAGTTGAAGAAAGGCTTTGAGATCAGGCTGGAATGGCGATCCATCGTAAAGCACTGAGCGAGCGCCAAACATCAAGCCCATGATTGCGGAGAGGTACATAATCCAGCCAGTCTATAGTCAGTTAGCGAAAGCGCCCAAGTGAAAGTCAGTATGATACTTACAGTGGTATATTGCAACCCAACCGTTGTTGGCCCCAAGTCTCTATGAATTCTTCCCTCCTTGAACGCACTCGTCAAAACACCACCAGTAGAGTGTACAATGCACTTTGGTACGCCCGTTGTTCCACTCGAATATACCACCAAGAACGGATCCCGGTACTCAACTCTCTCAAACTTCAACTTCGCATTCCCACCCGCCGCCTTCAAGAACCGCCTCAACGAAATAGTCTTCGGCACCCAAGCAAGATCAACCTCCTGCGCAAATCTCGGAAGCGCAACAACCCCCTTGAACTCCTCAATACCCGCCATACCATTCACAATATCCACAATCTTCGGCCTCAGATCCGACGTGCGTCCATTATACACCGCCCAATCATCAATAAACACCCACACCGGATGAATCTGCAACAGACGATCCAGCACACCCTTCGTGCCCATATCCGTACTACTAGAACTAAACAGTCCACCCACCGCCGTAATCGCCATAAACACAACAAGCGTATCAAACGAATTGCTAGCCACCACCGCCACGCGATCACCCTTGCGAACCCCATGAGCACGCATCGCATTACTCAACAAACCCACCCGTCTACGCAATTCACCCCAAGTATAATCCCTAATCTCCGTCCCCCCCTCCCTCGCCTCCGTAACAGCAATCCTCCCATCCTCCTTATTCAGCGTCGTCTGCTCTCCAGTCTTCGACCCACGCGTAAAAAGCACATTTTCCGCAAAGTTTAGCCGCACGCCTTCATACCAGCGCGGCACACTGTCCATGCGCGCAGAAGTATCAACAGGCTGGGTATATGAGCCCTCGTGTATAATGTCCATCTCCTGCCATAGAAAGTCCCAAAAGTCATTGCGAGACTCGCTGATGGACCAGGCGTATAAGTCCTGGAAGGATTGCAGGTTGAGGGCGTATTTGGCGTTGGCGGACTGGATGAAGCGGTACATGCGTGTTGCTTCTGGGTTTGGGGGATCCCATAGTTTTCGGGGCATGTCGGTTGCCATGGTTGTATTGTATATGCTGAGTTTGTAAGAAGAATAGGGGTTATCGAATGTAAACAATTGGGACGGTAGGATCTGTTCCTCGCTCTTTCTCACTCTTCGTATCAAGCAAGTATCAACCAAAACTTTCAAAGAAACAACAAGAAACGAACGATACTAGAATTTTTGGATCAAGTCCATACAATACAGCCGCCATATCTAAAATCTCCCAAGATCCCGAGGTCCCTGAGCTGCACAATGCAGCGCTAGCCAGCCCAAAAAGCCCACAAAAGACGCTGCATGATTCCTCGGAAGCATTCGAGCCACTCACAAGCGGTCGACGGCAGAGAAAAGAGACTATTGCTAGAAACCTGCGGGGTTCGGCTATGGTACCTTAGAGTAATGTTTAGAAGGGCATCCATTGTTCAGAGAAAGCTACCCCTACCTGTCAATCCTGCAGGTCGAAGAGGATAGAGTGGAGCTTCGTTACGCTAATGGAGATAATGGTGTTGAGAAATTGTAGAGCTTGATATCTGCTAGTTTTGTATGCTCATCGCTTGGATTGTTCAGTGCTCACTTCTTCCCATGTTAACCATTAACTTCATCGAATCTTCCCAGCAAGAGAAACAGCAGGAGTAGAACAATCAAGCTTTCATGACATACTCCCCTTCCGTGGATCAACACCACCCGAGAGGGGTAGTTGACCGTGCTTAAGGCGCAATATCAGACATTCCATGACAAGCAAGCTCCAGCCTGTGGTTCATTGCGTGGGCCCTGTCAAGCACCGTCAAAAAGCGTCTGATATACACCGCCGTTTCCCACATTGTAGTTGTATACGCGAACCAACCCCCACAAACCCATGGTAGCACACATAGCATCACTTTACACAGTCCGATATCGGAGCCAATGGAAATAAAGTAAAATATTAGCGTCATTGTTGCTGGTAAGAGTACGCCAAAAGTGAGTGACAAACTCCACAAACCAGAAACACCTAAGATTAAGGTAAGAATATACAAACAAGCCCAACTACTATATACAATATCGTCAGAAAGTTCTCGGAAAAAGTCCTCGTGCTAGATGAAAATGCAATGCAATTTGGTCAAGAACAACAGAAATGGAAACTACATTATCACCGCATCTTTTTCGACTTCGATGCAACACCTCTTCTTCATGATCACCGATACTTCTGACCCGTGTCGGCGTGGTTCGGCCTAGTCACACATTGCTCAATATCCGTTTTCGTAGAGCCAGAATGCTCATGCATGATGGTAAATTATGGGGTTTTGTTGTATGGTACCCAGCAAAGATCGTATTGCTTCTTGGCCGATTTCTCTATTTTATGCCGTTGGTAGGTGTGTTCAGGCCAGGACTGGAAGGGCCTGATCTACCTCCGGCACCTTTCTTGAGTGTGAGAGGGAATGGGAAGTCTTCGGGGTCTTCTTCTTCACTGTGAAATCTGTTAGTAAGCTATCGAACAGCTCGCAGAACTAAAACTTACGGAAGTTTCCATGCTATGTAATCTTCCGTGCTCAGACCCTCCATGCCTTCCAGGAGAGATGCGAAATCGCCTGGTGTCATCATTCCAGCTCGATCGCGTGGTGAACCGGGTTCAGACAGTGGTCTCGATATCTTTGGCTTGTGACCGCCAATTGTTGTGACCTCATCACCTTGGAATGCGCCAGGATAGGCTATACTTGATTAGCAATTGTCAAACGCGATATCGAAAATGTTCTTACCTCGCCGAAGAGCCAGCAAACGAGCTGTGTCGTACTCCTCATGCATGACCTTCCAGTCAAGAATGTCACTCAGACGCTCTGTTCGGTTTCGCATGTTGATTCGTTGGCGACGACTCTTTCGCGTAAAGTCAAACATGTAATCGGTTAACTGATTGACAGACTCATCGACCGACTTCATCCGACGATCCACAACATAGATACCGTAGTCTTCTGCGTTTTGAATCATTTCCTCCATGTAGCATCCAAATCCAGAAAGATTGGTTGAAATGCTTGGTACACCCATAACAGTACATTCCGCTGGTGTATATCCCCATGGCTCGTAGTATGATGCGAACACACCCATGTGGGTTCCCCGTACGAAATCATCGTAATCCAGCGGTAAGACAGGGTTGGCAGAATTGAGGAATTCGGGATGGAACACAATCTTGACGCGATCTGAAGGGTGGTTGAATAGACCACAACGGCGGATTTGATTGAGAATTGGATCCTCGGCATCGTTGACCATGTTGTGAGTGACAACAGGAGGAAGAGCAGTACGCTTCATGGCAAATAGGCGACGACGGAGCATGATCTTGTCAGCTGGGGAAATGAGATCTTTATCCTCAGGAAGATCATCACCCTCATGCCATACTAGAGATCGCTCAAACAGGCGAGTTGCCACATTGTTTGAGATCATGTTGATGGTGTCGTGCAACGATTTGATGACAGCTTGTCCCTTTAGCGACTCGACAGTCAACGATGATGTTTGTGCTGGCATGATGATGAAAGCAACTACAGTCATGTTGGAGTTGGTTTCCTTCATTTTGTGATTGAGCCGTGCCAACGACTCAATGTACATGTCGACACCTTTGTTTCGGTATTCGTATCGTCCAGCTGTGAAAAAATAGAGGGTATTGGCTGGGTCGAAATCATTTTGACCATAGAAATGACCACGGACGAAATCATGAATCTTGGCCTTGGCTTGCTGATGGAGATTCTGGAATTCGTGAGTTGCTGCGAATTTGGTTACGTTCATGCCGTTGGGAAGAACACCATCCGGTGGACGTTGGAGAAGATGTTCTGCTTCGTAAGCTGTGACATGAGAGACGGTTGTAAAGACATCAGAGGAATGTGCAGCGGCGCGTTCTATGCAGTACCGATGGTAGATTCCACGACGTCCAGCTTCCTTGTCTAAATCGAAATTTTGAAGATTATTGTAGAAATCGACCGAGCCAGCACAAAGATATCGTCCAAGAAGAGTAGCGTGAGTGGTGAAGATGGTTGTCACATCAATGCGTCGTTTCTTGCAAAGGGGAAGAGCAACACCAGCTAGCCATTCGTGGAAATGGGCAATTACTGCGCGCTTCGTATCGTGAACCACATACTACGGAAAGTTAGAAATTGTAAGCTGTGATCTTTGGAGTGGTTTCTTACCTCGCCAAGGAACCAAGCAATGAGGTATCCAAAAATGATGGCTTCGTTGGACTCGTGGTCGCTGTCGGGACCAGGAATTCCAGCCACGTTCCACAGATCGGCCTTCCACTCATTTAAGAACCGATATGCAGAACCAGTGTCGAATAGTAGAACTCGTGGAGCTCCTTCAATAAGCCATCGACCATATAGAGTGGAAATGCCTCGATCATTCATGGACTTTATTGTTGCGGCTAGAGCCGGGTCTTTTGGCTCGAGTTGTTCAACCTCGACGGACGCCTGCACATCCCGGATTAGCTAAGAAACTCGATTTCGTGAGCATTGCTCATACCGAAGCTTTGTTCCATGGTCCAAGGAGGGTATAACGGGCTCCATACTGAGCAGTTGTATAGCGTGCCTTGGACTTAATAACCGAGTAAATTCCACCGACTGAAAAGATAATTAGATATGAGCGCTAGTCGGTTGAAGGAGTAATTGGGCGTACCTCGATGAGCTACTTCGGTAGAGATTTCGAAGAGGATGTGATTGAAGACATCACGCTGAGTGGTTGCCATAGCTGCAAGGAATGTAGCTTTTGATTGCAGAGCTATCAGCAGGACGCTAGGTAGCGAGCTTGCAAAAAGGGAATTAAGGTGTCCTCGAGCAAATAGACTCGGGAAAAGACTAGAGAGAGCTCAGGAAGTGGAAGTTGAGGATCTGTAGAAGCGAGCATGTCAGTAAAAGTTGTGTAATAGCGGCAGCGAACTCGAAAAGCATTGATGACGCACATTGATAGGACAAAGACCATGCACGTGTGCAGAGACAATGGGACTGTGGGACGATGCTTGGAAAGAGCACCCCACAGAATAAGCTGTTGAACCAGTGGTGTGATTTCGGTGAGGAAGGAGGTTGAGAAGAGTAGGTTGTAGCAGGCGGCAACCAAGAGGACAGCAGAAGATGATGTTTTCGAGGGTGGATTTACCTTGAGGCTTGTGGAGAAGGTTGGGAACTGGAGGCTCTTGTTGTGAAGATTGGCGTGGGAGTCTGGGAGTTGGTGGAGGTGGAGATGAAGGAAGGCGTGGCCCAAGCTCTTTTTCAACTTTCAAGCGACCTGGAGTCCGTGAGATTTTTAGTCTAGTCTGGTCTAGGTTATCTCAGCCAATCAGATCGCGCTAAGTCTCCACTAGCTGCGACGTAGTCACGTCTAAGGACAACTCGGAAAATTTTGCAGCGACTCGCTTCGCAATTTTGTTATTTTTATAAATAACTCAACACTATTATAATTATAGCCCCATAGCTTAAATTCGGTACTATTTAATCCCTATAGTTAGAAATCAGCTTTTTAATAAATCTATTTTTATTTAGGATTAACGCGAAACCATAATATTTAACTATTCCTCCTAATATACCTAAAGACGTCTAACGTGTTTATATTTTAGTAAGCGCACATTTAACTATTAACTACTAAATAACTACTACGGTATATATAATTTTATATATATAGATATACTTAAAACCGTTATCTATTTCAATCTAGTATGTTATTTTTAGGTTATTATTATTAGTAGTAGTATATACTTTATTTTTATTCTACTAACTACTATATTATTACCTACCTAGTTAATTATTTCCTTATTATAGGATATATATATAAACTATTAAAGGGTCGTACTTAATAGATATTAAGAGTCTTCTAGTACTGTATATTAATTAAGGTCTATAAGATATTAGTAAAATCTTTAATAAGCCTAACAAAGTTGTTACTTCTTATAAGATTTAGATAATGTTAGAAGATCTGTTAAGATATTAGAAGATCTATTAAGATATTAGAAGATCTATAGTAATGTTTAATTGTTTTATCTATGCCTTACTGCTAATCTATTATACTTATTATATATTCTAGGTTAAAACTTTTTTAACTAAGTTAGTAATGCTATCTATAAAGACGAAAAGAATACTAAAAGCGCCTCTAGGCTTTAAAAGAAAGCCTATAAATAGGCAAACTAATAATAGAGAACGTTTTCCTAATTATTATAAAAGCTAAGAGACATAGTACCCTCCATTGCTATACGACCTAAATAAGATAGAGCTAGAAGAACTTAATAAATATACTAGGAGGATACCTAGGATAAAACTAGAAACTATTTATAAGATAATTAATATCTTAACTTAGGGCGAAAGTTATTTAGAGAAATAGCCTAGCGTATTAAGAAGTGCTTTAAAATAATTCTATTTAGACATTAAGCTAAAAGAAGCCTAGATTTAAGCCCTTTATATATTAATCTATGGTAGTAGGGATATACTTTTAATAGCTAAAACTAGGTTTAGCAAAAGCCTAATCCTATACGCCTATAGTACTCTAACTAGCAAGATTATATTCCAAATTATTCTTCTCAATAGACTTAGAGAAGACTAGTGTAATAGCATTAAGAACATAGAAGGATATACTCCTTATCTATTAATAGGGAATTCTAAAGAGAAGATTCAACATCTTACTTACAAGATAAGGAGAGGAGACTTTAGTTATATTCTCTTATTACTAAAGCTAGTGTTATTCTTAGACTTCTAGAAACTTCTAAAGGACGTAGAGTTTTAGCAAAGAATTAGATGTGTTGCTATTAATAAGTGTTACCTTATCCATTAGTGGCATAACTTTCAAACAAAGTTTACTATAATTAGTAAGCTTAAAGCAATACTACTATAGGATGTCGTCTAGTTTAGATATACTAATACATTAAGTTGACTAGCGTAAGAAATAGTTCTTTAGCTTAGTGGCTTTTAATGGTTAGGTTAATATTAGTAGTAAACTACTCTATTAAGAATGAGCATTAATTGTCTAGATCTATCCATTGTCGTACACTTTATTAAGAAAGGCAAGCTTACTTCTTTTAATAATCTTTATAATATTCTATAGTACGTATTTTAATAAGTATACAAAACTACTACCTTAGCAAATAAAAATTACTATAAAGTAACTGCTAGCTAAGAAGAAGTTTAACGCTAAGATATATAGTCTAACAATAAGTATAGTGCTAGTATAGATATAGTAAGTCCTAGATCTAATCTTCATTCTATAGAGAATAAGGATAATACTAACGGTGAATATTTAGGCAAAGAAGGTATTAATATTAATAGTTCTAGTTAACATCCTAAACTTAAGTGTAAGTATATATATAAACGCTCTAACTATAAGATTAAAGTTAAGAGTCCATCCAAGATACTAAAGATAATTATCTTTATTAATAGTATCTTTAGCATCCAAACTACGCTTATATACCTTTACTGTTTACTAGTTATACTTACTTCTTATCTTCCTAATAGTTACCCTAAGAAGTACTTACGCGATCTAAAGGCTAAAGCATTTTACATTAATAGGATTATTAAAAAGTATATATCTTAGTCATCTAAGTATAATTAAAATCGCTACTATACTACTTTCTATAAACCTAACTCTAAGATTTAAATTATAATAGCAACTACTTATCTTAGGCTTAGCTACTATATTCCTAATATTATACTTATTATTATTTAGAAAATACTAATTAGTTATAATATGCTAGATCTCTAGCAGCATACTAATTATAGCGCATAAGGTAAAGATAACTATAGTATAGTTAAAATTTAGCTCCTATATTACTTATATAATAAATATATAAAAGAATAACCTATTTAAGATATACCTAAGCCTAGTATAGCTATAATGCGCTAGTAGAAGACTACTACGCGTCATATGCTTTTATTACATCGCGCTATGTAACAATAACATTAGTCTTAACTAGCTCTTTTTTAATAAGCTTTATCACATCCTCTATTACAAGTATAGACACTAGGCAATGTATTAAATATTAGCAAAAATAGCCTTACTAATATAGAATAAGAATCTACTAAACTAGAATCTCTTATAGCTAGTTCATCTTAGGCCAAACCTTTAACCTAGAATATAATAGGAAAGCAAAAAAAGTTAAAGAAGATAGAGTTCTTTTCTAAACCTAAGACTAAGCAATAAGTAAAAATACCCTAGGAGTTCCATAATTTAGCAAACGCTAATTATATCCACATTATAATCTAGAAGTTTCTTAGTAAAGATTAGATACTATCTTTACTAGCTTAGGATCCACTACTTTGCTATAATAGGTATAACCTAGCCCTATTACTTCCAAAGATTGCTCCTTACAAAGATAAATTAGCCTAACTAAAACCTCCAGCTCTTAATAGTCATAGCTAGTTTACTTTAGAAAAAATTATAGCTTAGGCGCAAAACTAGGTATAGAGATTACATCTACCCTCTACTATATCTAAGTATAGTATATTATCTTTTACAGTACTAAGCCGTTATACTTAATAGTAGTTAGCCTATATCTTCTCTAGTACTACTAAGCTTAGCAACCTATTATCCCTAATAGAATAGGATTAGTTAAAGAGTTAAGCAACTCTTCCTTATAACTAGGATAAATATAATAATTATAGTATAGACTTACTTAAAAAGCTTAAGGCGTTAGCTATTCTAGTACCTATAAGGTTTACTAAACTTAAGTAATAAAGGTAGGAACGTAGAAAACAAAAAGAGGCAATAAGAGGCTAGAGCGCATCTTAATCTACTAATTAATAAGTAATTAAGATTAACTTAGCTAAGGATACCAATAAGGCCATTGCATAGCGGTAAGAAGCTAACCATACTAACGTTAAGGCTCATTTCAAAGCTACAGCGCGCAAATAGGACAAAAAACAGCGTCGCTAGAGCAGCTTGCTATCTTAGGCAATAGGTATATCTAGTACTGCACCAATGTCTAGTTTAGCTCCAAGACTATTAGCCTCTTCTCTAGCTCCCAAGCCTTTTTATTGCTATACGTTACAAGCTATAGTTAATACTACAATTCTTAAGAATTCTAAGCTAAGCAGTCCTATATCTCTACTTACTAGTAGAACTATATATCATAGTACTCTTATAGAGTTACTTATTAGCTTAACCTAGGCTAGAGCTAGTAAGCAAGTAAGAGACACTTTAAGCACACTACTTAGTTATAAAAGAGCTACCTAGTCGCTAAGTATTACTAGTATTAAACAAGTAGAGAAGAGAGCTTAATAGGGAACTATTAGGTTAAGCTATATTTAGAAAACGTATATTAGGCGTTTATTAATTTTTACAAAAAAGGGGAGGCATAACACTACCTTTCTTAACTAATCATTGCTTTAGCTTAGTATATCTTTTAATACTAGTATATAGAGTTCCATGCTCCTAGCGAGCTACCTACTCTATATCTAATATTAGTAAAATGCTACCCTCTAATTAGTTAATATTAACTAAGATCTTCTAAGATTAAATTAGATTATCCTATAAATTTAAATATATTATAATAATACTAAACTTCTGCTATCTAAGTATATATTTCTAGTAGAGTTAGATAGAGTAGCATATAGCTATAGGCTTACTAATAATAGGACTATATTCTATCATTATGCCATTAATAGAAGCTATATATACTAACAACCCTTGCTATATTTTTAGTAAAAGCATAATTATAGAATAAGTTATTATATGCTTCTCTCGTTAAAGCTTTTAGTTAATATACTATCTACCAGTATAGCTATTCCTTAGTATAATGCCATTACCCTATAATATTTAAAGCGCGTAAGAAGATATATTTACTTCTTCTTCTAAAGGTCTTACCATAATATTAATAGCCTCCTATCTATTATAGTATATTACTCTTAGTATTATATCTCACTACGTCTAAGTAAAGATTAGATTTCTATATAAGGTAATAGCTTAAGATAGCAAGCTAAGTATAGTCACTACTAGCTCAACTTAATCCTTATAGTACGTAGGAGGAACTAACCACTACGTAGTAACATTATTAACATTAGTACTTATAGAAAGGGAGTTAATAAGCTAAAAGGTAAGAAGTGAATATAGCCTACTATAGTACCTACTTAAACTAGTTAAGACTAGAGCCTAATGAGTATTTAACTATATCTGCTACTCCAGATCCTCTATATCTCTTTATTATATATTTACTCTACATCTAAGCTTTATAAAGCTTTGCCTTATAGAGATATTTAGTAAGTTTAATATTAATATTAACGTTATATATTACATTGCTTACACGCCTTTCTATATGTAGTTTTAAGTTCCTTTACTTACTTAATAACCTCTAGTTAATGCGTATATAAGGCTATTTAGGTCTATTTCTAAGTTTAACTCTTAGACTAATTCTCACACTTCTCTAGGCCTAATTATTATCTTTATAGTGCTAACATTAAATCTCTAGTCACTACCTCTAAGTTTATGGCGCTAGATTCAAAATCGCATTTACTACTTCTTAGTAGCTTAGCTGCCTAGGAAATTAAGTCCTTATTTATACGTATTTAGTCTAATATCCCTTACTTATTTGTTAAGCCTCATGCTAAGAGAGTTCCTTAGGTTAATCTATATTTACCTAATAAGCCCTAAGCAGACTATTATCTTAAATACTGCCTATTCTAAGCCTATTATAGCTTATCTTTATAGGCTTATAAGTAGCTAGTAAGTAGTCAATATTTAATAGACAATACTATATAAATCCTACTAACTTACTTATAGACAAGCAATAACATAGTTGCTAATCTTATAGGTTTAATCCTAGTCTTATAGTACAAGATTTTAGTTACTAAATCTAGATAACTTTAGTTTATATAGTAAAGACTATCTTCTAAAATTTATGTTACGTGCCATTAGACTAGGTTAGACTTCTCTTATTCTAAAGCCTAGAAGTAGACTATATAGTAGCCATTTATCCTATACCTTATAGTAGTAGCATCGTCATAGCTTTTAGTAAGTTAATCTTATTCTATAATATCTAATTCTAAGATTAATAGTAAGTACTCCAGATTTTTATAATACCTCTAGTACTTAAAGAATAGACTTATAGACCTCCTATGTCTTTAAGAGATCTATCCCATTATAAGGCCATTATAATTAGGCTACCTTATAATATCCACTATCTTACGTTATTAATACTCCTATAGTAAATAGGCTCCTACGAAGATATTCTAGTATATAATTAGCTAACATCTTTATAAAACTTTGTACAATTTGCTAGAACTTTATACTTTAGGAAAGAATAATAAGATATTATCCTTAGGGATAGCTTTAATAGGGAACAATAGCTTAAACTAACTAGGCTTTATTTCTATAAGAGTATAGGTTAGATAGGAGTATTGCTATAATAAAACCTCCCCTTGCCCTATATTTTAAAGCTCTTTAACGATATATACATTAGCTTTATATACCCTTTACAAACGTTAGCTTTCTATTAGACTTTTAAAGATGCCTTAATATTACTAGCCTTTAGTACATTTAGTGCACCATAATACGCTATATATTTATACTAACCTATTTAAGCATAATTTTAAGAGTAAAAAAAAGATATATAGCCTAAAGGCCTATATAGCGATTGTTAAGGAATCTAGAACAATCTATTAATAAGAGATATGTTTACGCTACAATAAACGCGTAGACCTCTTAGACGTTCTTCCCAACGCTAATAAGTATATTCCTTTACTTTTAAATTATAAATAATAATGTTAATAATATTATAGTAATAATAATTAAGAAGAATAGGCAGTAGTCTAGGGCTCGCTACCCTTAAATCTACCTACTCCTTCCTTCTCTCCTCTACTATTACTACTACTACTATAGCAATCTTCTCGCGCGGTTATACCTCTAAGCGCAATTTAATAACTATTATTATTTAAGCCTAAGCTCTTAAATAAGCGTAGATACCTTACTTTGCCTACTTTCTCACGTTCTTCTAGATGAGAGTCCTTAGCGTTACCTACTAATTTTAATAGCAATTTACCTACCTTATAAGAGGAGGATTTACTTGCCTTTAAAAAGGCTCCTCCTACTATAAAAAAAGAGGATTTATATATATAGGATAGAGATAAAGATAATACACTAATCTATAACGATAATTATAACAACGATAATAGTTGCAATTTATTTATACCTTCTTAATCTCCTTCTCCTCTTTACTCTTAAGAGAGCTCTACTACTCCTTCTACTAAAACGCCTTAGGGCTCTTCTCCTCTCTCTCTCTCTTCTCCTTAGTTAGCTAGCGTACTATATTTTAACAGAGTTTTTTCTTACGCTATAAACTTCTTTGCCATACATACTATTACACCATCTCCTCTTAACCTACTATCTCTTACCGCCCTAATTTCTCTCGCTAGTACTCATAATAATACCACCTATATAGACTTTAACAAAGAAGTTGAAGCTATAAAAGCCTTACTTATAGCTCGCGTAGTAGCTACTATTACAAAGGCCTCCTCTTTAGGCCTAGTTAGGTCTTTTAACTTAAAGGCTATAGCTATTACTAAGGCCTACAATTTAGTTAAGAAAATCTCTTAGTATTTTCACAAGAGTAGCAATGTTTTAAGTTACCCTCTTATACTAAATTATTTCTAGTTAGTAACTATTAACTAGTAGAAGGCCATATCGCCTAACTAAAAGCGTAAGGTAACTTATATTAGTCGTATAGAAGAGACAGATGCTAGTAAGACTCTAGCTAATAATAACGTTTATACGTATTACTAAGCTAGGAGTTATATATACTAAGTATATATTTTAGAGGCGAGAAATGTTCTTAAAAAACCTAGGTTCTAATATTTATAATGCTATATAGTAGGGCTACTAAAGGGTAGTTATAGTATAGTTAAACCTATAAATATACTAACTAGGAAGAAGAAGGCGTTAGGAAGATTACTAAAGGAACGTAGGGAGTTCATAGCAATTTTGCTTATTAGTAGAGGTTTAGCTAATACGTTGACTTAAGTAGTAATAAGTATAGTATAGTAAAGGGTAGCGTTTTAACACACTTTATACGTAATAATAGTAACTACCTAAGTGCATTTTGTTCTTTATAATTAATAGTTTAATCTAGCTCTATAGGTTTATAGAACTCTACTAAATGACTATAGATGTCTAGTATAGCTTAATATTATAAGACACGTCTCAATACGCTTCATCTTTGTGAGGTAAGGTTTAACCTAGCCCTACAAGCTTAGTTTAGCTTCTTTTAAATAGCTATAGGTTTTAGGGCAGCCCTAATTGTAAGACTCTACATCCTACATAATTATAATAAATAAAACTATTATAATTATATAAACTTAGTTCTTATTCTTATTGTAATCATTTAACTATAACTATTAGCATTCAATACTATATATAGATTAATTTAGGAGGCAAAGTAGCTATACTTTATTATAGTTAGGAAAGTCATTATATACTTAAAGTTAAGGAATATAATACAATTAAAGTACTAACATAAAGATTTAATAAAGTTAATATAAATTTAATAAAATAAAGTTAGAGAAAGGGGCTATGAATGCTAATTAATTAGATACACGCTTTTCTATTAGTTAATATCTTCTAATATATCTTAAGAAAATTAACTTAGTATTCTTAACTTTAATTATATAGCCCCTACTCTTAATAGTTTAGCTTTAGAAAAGCTACTATTATATCTACTATACATCTCTTATAATGCTAATACTACTATTCTTATTTACTAGACTTTAGCTAAGTCTTTATATTATAGAGATAGCACTTCTAATACTAATTTAGTCTATCTATTACTAGCTACTTATTATTATCGACTAAAAGACTACTAGATAAGCTCTACGCACTCACTATATATTAATATTAAATTATAGAATTAGATAAGTAAGTTCCTTAATACCCATCAAGTTATTACTTATATTAAATACTTATATTCATTATCTTGCCTTCCCTAAAACCCTTACTCTTACTATACCTTACTTTATATTAGTAGAAGGCAACTTCTTCTTATAGAGATTACTGTCTATTAGAACTATAATTTCCTTACCTTTTTCTATATATTTAGTCGCTATAATAGCTAATATTAATACTCTAGCCGTAATTACTAACTATTGTTGCTCTTAGCCATTCTAGTCTATATCCTTCTATTAATATTACGAGTTCCTAGCTTCTATATACTCTTTTAATATTACTAATGCCTATACTTACTACTATTACTACAAAAAGATAACTATTTTTGTAGATATCGTTACTATTTATAGTACATTAATTATAAGGTTTTTTTAAAACATTACGCTAGTAAAGGCTATTACGTTATATAATAATAGTTATATAGTTATTCATTACTTTAGCTTAGGTTATATTATAATCTATAGCTACGCTAATTACTCTTACTTATCCTTTGCTAAGCAGGTAGCCATTTAATTAGGTTATTGTTTATAAAACCCTTCTACTTATCTATACCTTTATTACTTCTTTACACTACTCTTTAACTCTTTATTAGAGTTCCTTACTCCCTTTAAGAGTAAGGACTTCTTTATCTTTATTTGCTTTAATTACTTACGCTACCTACTATATGCTACAATAGTATCTCGTATTTAGCCTTATATTAAAAGACTATAAGTTCTACTATACTATATCTATTCAAGAACTAACCTTATTTACCTAGTACTATTAACGTAGACTCTCGTCTACCAACCTTTAAAGTAAAGATCTCTTATCTTTTATAATTTGCTATTACCTAGTGCTTCCTCCTACTACTTACGCAAGGAGAGGCAATTCTATTTTAGTCTTTAGCTATCTATTAGCTTAATAACGAGAAAGCTATAAGTTCTATTCTATAATTACATTCTAACGACTTATACTTCTATTTAACTCTATAAATATATACTTACACGTATTTATGCTTTTCTAGCTACCTAAACTACCTAATAAATTAGTCTTTAGTCTTTATAATTTTAGAAGGGAAGCTATTAACATCATTAGTTTGTAGTTATTATTTAATCACACTACCTAGGTGACAATATAAGACCTACTAAGAACCTTTCGACCTTTAAATCCTAATATAACTCTAAACTATAATAATAACTTTAAGCACTACACCTCTAATAACTAACCCATAATTCTAACTAAGTTTATTATTAGCACTATGCCTAGCCTCTACTTCTAGGTTTACTTCTACGCGCCCCTTATCGTTTAGAGTATTTAACAGTTCTATAAGCAAAACTTCTCCCTTTACGTAGTATAGTCTAAGTCTTAGACTAAAGCCAATTTCGATTAGCGTAGTTTTATTCTTATAGCACTTATATCATACCATTATGCTATCTTTATATTAGGCTAGGAGAGAAAGCATTAGGAGACACTTACGCATATGCGATATTAAGCTAACATCAACGCGCGACGTCCTTTTGGTCAGATTAGCCTACCCTTTTAGCTCTCTACTATAATAGCTATTTATATTACGCTTAGATTAAAGGATAATAGCTTACTCCCTACTTAGCAACAAGTAACAGTACAAAATCTAGGTAGATAGTTAGTTCGCTAGGGACCAAACAATAGCTAATATACTTAAATTGATTTTCACTACCCTTTAACCTATTATATCTTCTAAGTCTTAGTTTAAATTATAAACGTAAGTATATATTCTTCTAATTGCGAATCATTTCACTAACCTTTAGTTAGGACCTAGGCTTATAGCGACTCTAAGTAGTTCCTCCCTATTTAAATAGTTTTCTTATAAGAAGCAGTAACTCATTTCGTGTATGTATAATTAGAAAGTCTAGCATCCTACACCTAATAGCAGACTTATTCTCTTAAATCTTTTAGCAGTCTAGTGCTAAGATCGCTAATGTCTTTATTAAAGCTATAGTCTTATATAGTCGCAGGAAATACTACATAGCTAATTAAAAATGCACTTAATGCCTATCCTATTGCCTAACGGTAGTTCCTTATTCTTAGTCCTAAATTGACTAGCTAGTAATAATAGAGTGCGTTAACTTTTCTAGATATTAAAATAATTAATGTGCGTACTATATATAGGATAGCGTACATTATAGTTTTAAAGACGTCGTTTCTTATTTACCCGCCTTAAGAGACAAAGAATAGGTTTATAGTACCACGCTACTTAGATTAGTTCTAATGATTAATACTAGCCTCCCGCCGCCAATATTTTACGCTCCTTTCCTTAATATAGCTAATCTTCTAACTATACTTAACTTATAAGGAAGTATATAGTCGTAATTATTAGACGTAATTACAGTCAGATAATATCCGCTAGCTCTAGCTGCTATTAATATCTAGTAGCTCTAGATTTAGCTTTAGTTTAGTCGCTAAGGGTAATATAAGTAGGAGGTAATAACTAACAAGATCCTATATAGTAGTACTTTAAAGGCTTTACTTACTTGTTAGTTATAGCTAAGGAAGATAACACTAGCTTATAAACTTAAATCTATCTAACATTATTCTTTATAATCATGACATTATTAAATATATTAAATCTACGTATTATCGTCTAATATGATTATATAGTTTTGGACTTTAACAAAGCGCTAGATCTTACATAATAATATAAAGCAGATAGTAATAAAACTATATATAGTTTATATATAAGAACATACTATAGGATATCTTTATCTAAAAAAAGCTAAGATTTCTATAATCTATAGCTACTAAACTATAAGAAATATTATTGACTTAATAGAGATAAATAATATATTAACTAGAGTAGAGAATAGGCCTTACAAATTATACTCTTTAATTCTACTGTCCAGTTATTGTGAACAATTACTAAAAGTAATTTTAACTAATATAGCTCTTTTGCTAAGAAGTGCTACTTAAAAAGAAATTCTATATAATTACTACTAATATTAGTTGAATGAGATACCCTCTATAGCAGCAATTCTAAATAGCAAGTAATACTAAGTATAGATTCTATATCATTGTCCTTAATATTTAAAGGTTAATATAGTATATAAACTATAGCTTCCAATGGAAGGTATTATCGCTTTTATATTTTATGTTATCGCCTCTAATATTTAGTAACTAATAAAGAATTTAACGATTAGGCTTATAATAGGCACATTACTAGTAGTATATTTTATAAAATCACTACTAGTATTAAGATATTAATAAGATATTTAGTAAAGAGACTTTACATAGAAGTACTACTAAATATATATTTTATATAATCGTTACTAACTTCTAGAAATTAATAGAATATTTAGCAAGCAGTCCAAAAGGGGTAATAAGTTAGCTAGTAATTAAACGCGGTTAGTATTAATATAAGAGATAATAGTTAACTTAATAGTTAATCTTATATACAGCTAGTAGCTAGCTAATAGTTAAGGGTAGCACCTATTATAGATTTATTATTTTACTAATAGAAATATATAAATCGATGCTATAATAGGCTTCTTACGTATAACATAGTAATACCAATTATCTAGATAATAAAGCTCTTATTTTAGGGTATAAAGTATTCCTAGATTAAATATATAGTAGGTCAAAGGAATATATAGTAGGCTAGAGAGAAGAGATAGTTTATTTCTATTTAATTAATCTATAAAAGGAGTTAGTAGAGCAATCTAGTCCTTTTATAGCAAAGATATTCTACGTTATAATTATACTAATAGTAAATTAGATAAGGAGTTATTTGTAATTAAAGGTATTTCTATAAGATAGTAGTTCTATCTAGTAGGCTTGTCTATTATAGTATAATAGCTAATAGAGACATAGTGTATAAAATAAGTATAGACATTTTATATTATATAAATACTAGTATAAGAATTAAGAAGTAGTGATTACTAGAATTTAAAAGGTTATAGTAAGAGATCTATACGCTAATATTAATCTTACTAAATCTAGTTAGATAAATAGAGTTATATAATAATCTTTTAAGATCTTAGATAATGTTATTACTTCTAAGCTAATTATTTACCTTAGTTCTAATCATATAGTCTATATCTTGTCTAGTTCCTAACCCATTAGTTTTTAATACTATATTAACTTCTAATCCTTACTAGTCTTTGTCCCTATATCTCTTATCCTCTATCTTATAAACTACCTCTCTTATTTCTTACGCTAATATTTAAATTCTATACCCTTACTAGTACTTCTACTATTCTCTTTACGCCCTTAAAATATCTATCTAATTTAAGTACTACTACCCTCTATACCATCTTTTCCTTAGCTAATAGAAACTACTAACTAGCTCACAATAACTATTATAAGTATATCCAGTAAGCTAATAACTATAATAGTATATCATTATAAAAATACAGACTCTATACAGCTTTAGGAAGAATTATAGGGCGTCTTCTACCCTCTAAAATAAGTACATTATACTTCTTATCACCTATCCTACCAACAACGCAATGCTCTTTACGTTATAAAAACATTTATTAAATGTTCTACCCTCTAAAATAAGCGCATTATGCTCCTCATTACCTATCCCGCTAATAAAGCAATGCTCTTTACGTTATAAAAACATTCATTATATATCCTACCCTCTAAAAGAAGCGCATCGTACTACTCATTACCTATCTTACTAATAAAGCAATATTCTTTACGCTTATAAAATATTTACCATACCTCCTATCCTTTATAATAAGTGCATTATCCTTCTTATTACCTATTCTAATAATATAATAGTATTCTTTACGCTAACAGTCATAGCACTCATAAAACTAAAACTATGCAATCTAGAAGGGCTTAGACATTATTAGCGCTAGCTACCTAGAATACTATTAGATATTAACTACATAGTTAGGTGTCTTTATTCCTTTGAGATATGTACATTACAACATAATAGTTAGTAATTCACTAATAGAGTAGGTAAGATAGTAATAATCGTAAGATATGTCTATATATAGTAAGAAAGGACTAGACTAGCTAAGCGCTTTAAAGCTCTAAAGCCTTAAAGGCTAAAGCTTTAGTAATTAAGTGAAGCAGTAACCTCTTACGATAGAGCAATTTTAGGCTTAATAGTAGAAGCCTATAGTTATAGTCTACTTAATCTCTCAATCCATTAACTTCTCCACTTCTTCTTCTTCTTTGTACTCCTATATCTAAAGAATACTTCAAATAACTATAAGACACAATTTCTTTTACTAAAACTTATAATAATAGCTCTAAAGCGTGCATCTATAAGCTCTAACATTAAGCATGCTATAACTGCTTTAAGCACACCAAAAATACCTAAAAGCTCTACTAAAGACCTAATTACCCTAAACTTAGATAAATCCTTATCACTAGAATCTACCTAATAAGCTACTCCAATTAAGTAGTCTATAAATCTAAATTAAGCACGTTTAGTAAGCTATTAAACTACTCTAATCTAATTACTATAAATATCTCTACCTTCTACCAATTCCTAATTTCGTAACGAAAAACATCCTCGTTAAGAAATGTTGGTATAATTACTACAAACTCCTTAAAAGCCTAAGTAGGCCTAGCTAGCCATAGTTACTCCTACTAGTAAAACAGTAAATTAACTCGCTGCGTTATCTATACAAAGCGATAGAAACTAGGCTTCTACTTCTATTAAATAATTAGTTAAAAAGGATAAGAGCCATTATAATTATAATCATTTATTAATGCTAGTTTGTAGTAAAAAGGATACTACTACGATAGAAAGAGGTTTTAAATATAGATTTATTCCTCCTCTAAAAGGAGAAGAAGTATAGCCAACCCTAGATCGTGAAGAATCACTAGTAACTATAATAACTCGCCGCTATAATAATGTAATACTTCTATATAGCGCCTATAAAGGAAATTCACAGATTTAGTAGAAGAGGTACTATATAGCTAGTAGCGAAGTAGAAATAGCAAAATAGTAAAAAGAGGCACGCTAAAAACGCTAAGTAAGTAACTTAAAACCTATTGTAGAGGAGGCTACTTATAGTTAAGCATACGTACGTTAAAGCACCTAAGGCGATACAACTAATATAGGCTCCATAACTCTATCACGAAATAACATAAAGACTACAACATTACCTAAAAGTCTAATAACTTCTCTAACTTAAGTTATAGTCAAGAAGCCATTACTATCCTCTAAATCATCCCTAAGCAAGAAGTCAACACTAAAAGTAGACCTTTAGGTCCTAATTCTACGGTTCTTAGAGAAGTAATATATATTTAGTAACATAAAAGTGTCTATCTTTAATAACCGCGCCAAAACTACTAATATCTAAGTTATATAACTACTCTTCTACCTACTCTAAAAATAGATCCCTAATGATACTAATCTAATAATACTTTAAGTACTCCTTAAATACTAACCAGTACAAGGTCTATAATAGCATAAACATTCTACTCCTTAGCTTATAAATATTCTAAAGACACTACCTTCACTATATGCCGCAATAGTATATTGCCTTACTATAAGTTAGGTTAAATACTCTTATTAGCGTTACTCTAAAATCCAAAGTCTTAGTCTATCCCAAACAAAGAATAGTAAAGAACCAATATTAGCATATACTACCTATATAATTATAAAAGTTAAGAACAAAAGCATTCTATTTAAGAAAGCCTATATAAATTATATTATAGAAGGATATTATAAGACTTACTTATTTTATAAGAATAATAAGCAATTAGCACCTAAGCCACGTCCTAATGTTATAAAGACTAGAAAGGCTAAGGAAGACTTTAGCGAATTCACATCTTAGCAAATTGCTTGCCTTATTGCTAGTAAGGAAAAATAGAAGTTATAGAAGACTAAACAATATAAGATAGTAATTAAAGGAGTAGAAACTTAAGATATAGCTATTCAAAAGGGTTTAGTTTAACTAACAACCCTAATAATAATTTCCTACAAGATATGTATTGTTTACCTAAAGATAGATAAATAATAATTCTTATTCAATCTTTTAAGACTAGACTTAGAGAATTTCTATCGTCTTTAATACTACGTCGCCACTTACTAGTAGGCTTACATAGCTATAAGCCATTACCAAATTCTACAACTCTATAAGTACTCTTAGAGTGCAAGTAATAATGTGCTTCTTAACTATAAACGGGATAGGTAATCTACGACTAACTATGCTACGCTTATGAATTTAGATTAGGTAATCCCTATTTTTAGCTTATCTTGTCTTTATCTATAAAGCCTAATTAGCATAGCGGCATATAAGCTATATTAGTAGATTATATCCTAGTTAAACATTCCTTATTTTAGCTAACTATATCTAGTAGCGATAGAGCTAAGCTATAGATTATGTCTCAAATAACGTAATAAATATAAGCTATCTAATGATATAGTAAAGTCCCTTACTAGCTTACTATTAGAATGTCTTAAACTGCTACTAAGTAGTAATGCTTTTAGAAGTTAACGTTACAAAGTTAAAAGGGATTTCCAAAATCTCTTTCCTTTAGAATAGGATGACAGTGCGTTGTACATCTAAATACTAGCTAGTCTACATTAGTCTATAAGTTGAACTATTTTATAAATCTACTCTAATCATAATTACTTAGAGCTCTATACTAGAAACTAGCAGTACTATTACTCTCACTAGCATATTAATAGCTTGCTTTAGCTTAATAAGTAACCTAACATTTAAAGATATACTCTAGAGCTTATTATTAACCTTACCTTATAATTATTATATTTATAACGAAAGAGAAGATGATTATAAGTACCTATATATTATCTATAGAATGAAACTAGATCATAAAGGCGAGAGGTGTAGCAATAAATTATAAAGCTAGTAGTATTTAAGTAAGGCTAGATTTAAGGTTCTACTCTAAATAGGCAGACTAAGATACGCTTAACTACTTTTAGATAATATGGGACGTTCTTAAATAATATTTTAAGTTATATAAAGATATTAGTCTAATCAAATAGCTTATAGCGAGACTTAATTATTAGCGTATAATACCTAACATTGCATCGTAACTTTAAAGTCTTTTCAACTTTATACTAATGCATCTAACTTTAACATTTATACCTTCTATTACAATACAATTTATCTTAATAACTATAGTTTAAAACTAGGCATAATTAGCGTTACTTATATCTACAGCTTATATATAACTTCCTTATCGTCTATACTGCGATCTCTCTAGCCATTAGTATCCCTATATTCTTTACCTTATAAAGCTAGCTAATATTAATATCTTCTACGTCTAAAGTAACAACTAATTTATATCGCAACGTATACTTCCACTAATTATAAGATAGCACTAATATTTCCTTAAAAGCTAAAAGCAAAATCGTAAAGCTAATTTCGTTATATAGCAGTGCGCTAGACTTAAGCACATAGCATAAACCTTTCTAAAGCCTTATACGTACTCAAAAGTCTTATTATAATATTAGCTATTAAGCAGCATCCTTAACTTAGTATAAGCATTCTCTTTCTTAAAGTCTACCCGCTAGCTTTATTCTAAGAGTATAATTCGCACGCTAAATACTATATATCCCTTCCTAAAGACTATAGCTAGCTTCATTCTAAGAGCATAATTTATACGCTAAATACCATATATCCCTCCCTAAAGACTATCGCTAGCCTTATTTTAAGAATATAATTCGCTACGCTGAACTCTATTATAATCCTCCCTAAAGACTATTACTAAAAATCCGCTTGCTAGCTTTATCTTAAGCGCATAATTTATAGTATTAAACTCTATCATATCCCTCCCTAAAGACTATTACTAAAAATCCGCTTACTAGCTTCATCCTAAGCGCACAATTTGTAGCGCTAAACTCTATTATATCCCTCCCTAAAGACTATCACCAAAAATCTGTTTGCTAGCTTTATTCTAAGCGCACGATTTGTAACATTAAACTCTATTATATCCCTCCCTAAAGACTATCACTAAAAATCCGCTTGCCAGCTTTATTTTAAGCGTACGATTTATAGCGTTAAATACTATTATATTTCTTCCCAAAGACTATCACTAAAAATCCGCTTGCTAGCTTTATTCTAAGCGTACGATTTGTATATTAAACACTATTATAACCCTCCCTAAAGACTGCTACTAAAAGTCCACTCGCTAGCCTTCTTCTAATAGCATTATTTATACAATATAAGAATATATCTTACTCCCTAAAGACTATCGCTAAAAGTCTACTCGCTAGCCTTCTTCTAATAGCATTATTTATATAATCTAAGACTATATCTTCCTCCTAAAGACTACCGCCAAAAGTCTACTTGTTAGCCTTCTTCTAATAGCATTATTTATATAATCTAAGACTACATCTTCCTTCTAAAGACTACCGCCAAAAGTCTACTTGCTAGCCTTCTTCTAACAGCATTATATACACAATATAAGACTATATCTTCCTCCCAAACACTGTTACCAAAACCTCCTTAATATCTAATAGTAAACTAACATATTAACTATAAATATATACTCCCTAGCGTAGTAAAATTATCTTAAACGAAGCTCTTATTATAGGCTATTAACTAGTATTTTAGTAACTAATAATACGTATATTTCCTATTTCTTAGTACCTACTATAAGTTGTTGCTAACTTATTAACTATTAAGAAACACTACATATTATATACTACAACTTATACTCGTTTTTCCTTTAGACTACTACTAAATATCTTCCTATTCTTAAATATTAAGAGATACGGCATATTATCTATCCTTACTTGCGCTTATTTTTCTTAGTACTGCCGCTAAATATTTCCTCATTATAGACTATTAAGAGATATAGTATACCGCCTATCCTTACTCATGCTCGTTTTTCTTAGTACCGCTACTAAATACTTCCTTATTATAGATTATTAAGAGATACGATACACTACCTATTCTTACTTGCGCTCGTTTTTTATAGTACTGCTGCTAAATACTTTCTTATTATAGTCCATTAAGAAATGCGGTAGAGTACCTAACGACAATATAACTCTCTTTTTCTTTAGCGCTATATTTAAAGGTACATCTTTATTAAAGTCTAAGTAATATAGTAAGTAGCCTAGTAGTACGTATTATTTATTTCTTTACAAATATCCTTATCCCCTAGAGTCATAATAGCAGATTACGTAGTTAATTATATTGCTATTTACTAGCCCCTTTATTAGCTATATTTCTTTCTATTCTAAAAACTTATATTCTAAATTACTTATATAGTTAAATACTTATATACTAAATTTGTCTCTATCTTTTCTTTATATTAAACTATAATACAGAATTCTTAAAAGCTATATCTTCTTATTTAAGTATTCTTTAACGTAAGATTATAGTACTATCTTATAAAACTAGTAAGCTCTAGTTCTCTAGGAATAGATATCAATGTTATAATATTTAAGGTTTAGAGTTTAATATAAGTATCATCCTTCTAATATGTTAAATATAGTCTTTCTATATACTAACTCTATTATAATCTAGAGACTTAGAAATATTAAGTCTCTATACTAAACTAGTACTACTTATAACTTAATAGCTAAAGACAAGATCTTTATAGTTAAATTTAATTACTATAGTATGCCTATTAAAGCCCTATTTAATCTTATATACTATAAATTAAGCAATAGCTAATAGTACGCTTATCCTTTACTCCTTAATAATTCTAGATATAGTAAAGTAAAGTATATATACTATGGCGCATCCCTTAACTCACTAACAATAATTAAAGATACATTTATTATTATTAGTTTATAAGAAGAAGTTCTATAATCTATTATAGAATTAGTTTTTAGACGCTAGCCCTTTTAGCGCAGCTATTCTTAAAACTATAGCTAATAGTATTACGACGTAGCAAGTACTTTATATATAGATAGAGTCTTAAGATTATAGCGTCTAGAACGTAATACTATTTATAGTACCTACAAGTAGATTAAGGTATAGAGATATCCTTAGGATGCTCTATAAGTCCTTAGTTCTAATACTAAAATAATATAACTAATAGAGACCGCCCCTAGTATTCACGAGATAAAATAATAGGTAGCTTACGCTAATATTCTTACAAGCTTGTTAAATCTAATCGCTATACTAATACCTAGTTAAATCCCTAATAAGCTTATAGCCTCTATTAATAACCTTTTAAGCTCGTTAATAGATCTTGTTCCAAGACCTAGCAGAAGCTTTTATAAGATAACTATACTACGATTAAGTTCTAAGGGGTTTCTTACAGCACTTAAAGGAGGTACTAAAGCCTAAATACTACTTAAATAACTTATTTAGTAAATACGCGTGCTTTATGCTAGATTATTATAATAAGTTAATATACTACCCTCTAGCACGTCTTTAAACTTATTATTATAGGTTAAAGAGGGTATAAAGCTTAATATTAAGGCTAAAAGATATAAGGACGACTTGTCTTATAATATAGAAGTATTTAGTAAAGTATATTAGTTATTTATTAACTCTTCTGCTAATATTCTATATAGACGTATATTAAAGAAGAAGTAGAAGAAGTTAAATATTAAAAAGACTAAGCAGTTAAATACATACGATTTATTAGCTTCCCTCCATTAGATATAGAGTTACTCTAAGCTTTAATATCACTTCTAATAGTTTAGCCTTTTAAACCTCAAAAGTTTAAATATGTTATCTACTACTCTATTAAGAAATATCTTAGTCTCTACTTAGATATATCTATACCTCTATTAAAAGCAATAGCAGCATATAAACTAAATAAAGTTACATCTACTTAATATAATCTAGCAGACTCTAGTCCTAACGCCTTAATTTACTATAACAACCAAGGTCTAAATAAGAGACTTAGAGCTACTTAGATATAGTATACTATATTTAGATAAGGCGCTAATAATTAGAGTAGTAGAGATTAGTACATCTAACTTACGTTAAGAAGTTAGAAAAGTACAGTCTAAGAAAGTTATTACTATTTAATTATAAATCTTTTATATTCTAACGAGATATTAGAAGATATTTAAAAATATAGACTAATAGAATGCCTTTAAACTTAAGAGTTACTATATAAAATAACCTTTATAGATCGCTCTAAACGTTACTTCTAATATTAAAGTTTTAACCTCTCTCTATAAGAGAAAGACACCAATTCTATATCACCTCTAGCTCTACTATAACTTATCTAACTATAGGCTTTAAGTAGTTAAAAGTCTTAATATAAGCAGTACCTCCTTAACTAACTATCTTAGTTTATGACTAACAACATACTAAGCCTTTATTCCTAATAGTATAGCAACGGCCAATATATTCTCACTAACTAGCAACTAGTACAAACTTACTATATTTATCCCTTTTAATAGCTTTACAACGCACTTTGACGTAATAGCTATCTATTAAGGCTTTACTAGTAATACAACATTTAACTACTAGAGCCTTAATAAACAGACCTAAAACAACTATAGCTATAGTGCTTTAACGTAATAGCCATCTATTAAGGCTTTATTAGCAATACAACGTTTAACCATTAGAGTAAGAGTAATAAGCTTAGAATAAACTATAGCTATAGTACTTCAATACGATAGCTATCTATTAAGGCTTTGTTAGCGACGCAACGTCTAACCACTAGAGTAAGAGTAATAAGCTTAGAACAAACTATTACTATTATGCTAGCCGCCTAGCCAACTATAATAACTCTACTAGCGACATAGCGAATTAACTACTAGAAGGAGGATAATAGGCTTAGAATAAATTAGTACTATTATACTAGCCACTTAGCCAACTATAGTAGCTTCACTAGCTATATAACCTTCCACCACTAGGGCAAGAATAATAGACTTAGAGCAAACTATTCCTAGCCTAGCTAAGTATACTAACTTCACAAGCTTACAACCTTTCACTACTAAAGTAAGAATAATAAGCTTAGGGCAAACCATTCCTAGCCTAGCTAAGTACACTAACTTTATAAGCTTATAACCTTCTACTACTAGAGCAAGATTAATAAGCTTAGGGCAAACCATTCCTAGCTTAGCTAAGTATACTAACTTTATAAGCTTATAACCTTCTACTACTAGAGTAAGAATAATAGGCTTAGGGCAAACTATTCTAGCCTAGCCAAGTATACTAACTTTGTAAGCTACGCAATGTTTAACTACTAAAGCTAGTAAATCAAATATTAGCCTTAATTATCCTAATAAGCTACGCTAGTTGTATAATAATTAATCACTAGAATAAAATCAATAGGCTAGAAGTACAGCAAACCTAAACATTATAACGACTAAGTAATATATAAGCATTTATAACTCGTTTAGCTTACGTAAATAAGCCTAAAACTAAAACCTAAGGAAGAACATACGGCTATAAGATATATATCTACATCCAGTACTAGCTCAATAATATATTCTTTTCTAGTATAATGATAAGTTAGGTATAAATTAAGGAATAGCTCTAACGCTTTAACTATAAGTTAGGATCTCTCTTATTACTTTATTATTCTCTACTAACTCTAAGCCTTAAATAGCTATATACAAAATAATTATAATAGAATCTCTAATATTATACGTACTAAATTATCTACTAGCTTATACCTACTTATACTTATTCTAGTTATTATTAAGTAGTCCTACCTTAGTCAAGTTAATATTCTATAGTAAACTCTATAAGAAAGTAAGTCAAAATCTCTATATTGCGTACTACTAAGGTAAAGAACTATTCCTAGTATTCTATTAGCTAAGATCTTCTAACAAGTTCTAACATTAGATTACATTATATTAGACAAAAATAAAACTAACCTTACTACTAACCTAACTAACCAGTAGTCTACTAATAACAACAATCTATAATTACTAACAACCTATAATTACAATTCCTATTCATTCTAGACGCTAGGAAACAGCTCCTTAAAGAGCATATTTCCTACTAGGTAAGACAAACCTAAATTACATACAAAGTCTCTATTATATAATCTTGCTAAGTACTTACTAAAATCCTAAATACCTATTACGTATTTACATTATAACTTATATTTATTCTATACTTCTCTATAACCTCTATCGCTCTAGCATTAGTTCTTTCTTTATCTATATCTTATACGATATATTAAAACCATCTATAAAAAAGATAGTCACTATCTAACATTAGCTCTATTATCTTTTCGCCTAACGTAAAATATACGTTATATAATAATATAGAAGTAGAGTATAGGACATACTTAAACTAGGACTTTAGCTTTAATTAACGTAATTCGATTAGAGGATAACAACAATATACGTAGGTAGAAAGTAATAGTAGATACTAAAGTAATAGAAGAAGTAAAATATAAGTAATATTAAGAAGCATATAGAATAAGTATAAAAAAACGATAGGATTATACCTACTACTTTAGACAATCTATACTAATTATAGTTTTATAGGGGGTAGATTAACGTCCTATCTAGGTAGGCTACTACCGTACTTCTTTCTATATAGGGTAAGCTAAAGTGCTTAGCAGTTCTATTATTAATACTCGTACTAGATACGTTGCCTCTAAGCTTATAGATATATCTTCTACCTCTATCTCTTCTTTAGGAAGTACTTCTAAATAGGCTAAGATAAGGTAGAAGACGCATCTAAGGCTAAAGGTATTCTTATATAGACTAACCCTCCTAAAGAGACCTATAGAGGTAGATAATATATCTATGTTAGGAGGATTATATACATGTCTTAAGTATAGATCCTTACTACGGCCCTATCCTTCCTTAACCTCGTCTAAACTATAACTACTATAAGGAGCAAGCAGCAAAGAACATTCTTTATAAATAGCAGTGCAAGAGAATACATAAACTACTATAATTACCTCTTCCTTTCCATAGTAAGCATATACTGCCCAATTCCCTAGTAATTATAACAATTAAAGCAGCTAGCAATACTATAACCTTATAACTTACAAATATCTTATTAGATGTAGAGGAAACTATAGTTATTAAACCCTCCCTAATTCTATACTTATATTACATTACAAAGCGGCATATAAGCTATGGCTACTAGATCTAGCATCACTAGAGTTTAAATCTACACAGACATTTACTAGTTAGTTTCCTTCCCTATTTATTAATTAACATAAATAGTTATATTAATAGCCTAGATTTAGACCTACGTACGCTCTTTCTTGCTAATTAATTATAAATATATAAATAGCATGCTTATTAAACTCTACTTTAGTAAAGTTCTCTCTATCTCCTATTATAATTATTCATATTAACACTTATAATTAGACCTAAGTATAGTCTTTCTTGCTAATCAACGTAAATATATATAAATAGCATACTTATTAACCTTTACTTTAGTAAAGTTCTAGAGTTATTACCTTACTATATAGGCAATCTTTAAACAAGTGCCTCCATTAGTATATATGCCTTCTAAGTCTATCTATCACAAGAAATAACGAACCTTAAAACTACTCATTAGTTATTTAGAGAGAGTAATACCTAAGAGAGCTAGCTAGCATCTTACTTTAATAACGACCTTAGTAAGAAGTAAATATCCAACGTCTAATAGGCCTACTAGATCTACTCCGCTATTTACCTATATGCTACCATAGCTCCCTCCCTTAGCAACATATATATATATATAAACGTTACTAATAACTATTTAGTAATTAGAGAGAACTATTATTAAGTTAGGAGCAATACGTAGGGCAATTAGTAGTTATAGTCTAGGTTACACTAATACATAGTACTTAAACATTAGGAAGGTAAAGATCTTACTAAAAGAAAAGGATAAGCAAGCTAGCAAGTACGTTATTTAGTTATAACTTTCTATTTACTTTACTCACATTACTCTTCTTACCTATCCTTTTTCCTTCTTAGATAATGCTTAGAACACTCTTAAACTTCACTATATTTACTTCTCTAATAGCACTCTTCTTACTACTTCTAACTGCTATAGCTTTCTGCTAAATGTTTATATAGCAAGAAGTTAAAAGAATTAACACAGAGGCTAGCAAAACAACTTCAACAATCAATAGAACTAAAGACACTTAATTATGCTCTTTACCTACTCTACGATGAAGTTAAGATATAGCTAATTAACCCTATAGAACTAGCATTAATAGTTACTATAGCGCGCTAGCCGCGCTATTTACCCACCCTATAATAAAGCTAATATATAGCTAATTAACTCAATAGAACTAGCATTACTAACTAGCGTAGCATACTAGCTACGCTATCTATAAATTAACGACTTTAATACCTAAGTAATTAATCTTACCAAGTTAGCATTAATAGCTAGCATAAGACACAATATATAGCGCTATTAATACCCACTACGCAATTACTTAGTAGATTATATAGAAAGAGCAATAGAAGCACTTCAAAATAATTTAATAAACAAAGAGAGTAATTTAATTACGCTTACAATATTACTAGAGCAAATAAAGCAAATCTACCCGTTATAAGTCCTAGAGGTCCTAAATATAGTAATAGGCATATACTTCTCAATAGGATTACTAAACTCTAAAAGCTTACTAAACTATTAAGAGTATAATATATTATTACTATTTATAGACATATACTACTTCTTCTTCCCCTTCTTTTTCCTTTAAAAACTTTCTAAGACGTTTACTACCGCCTAGTAGTAGTTATGACTACTACTAGACTAAATAGTTAATAAACCTCCTACTACACCCTACTAACCTATACTAACATCAACATCCTTATTACCTTAAATGCTATAGCTAACACTAGAGCAGAAAGTTAAGAACTACCTCCTTAGAATTAGCCTACGCCTCTATTAATTTCCTCGCTACCTTAGACATATATATAGCATATCTTACTATACTATAACCCTATTAAACAATATACTAACTTCTTCCTAAGATAAGGCTATATTAAAGCTAAAGAAGGCTGCTACTCTATCTACGGTAGAAGAATCCTAATTACTAACTATTCTTAGATAAAACTTAAAAGATCATAGAACTAATACGAGATAAAATACGATTATCTATCATTCTATATATTACCTTACGAAGAATCCTATATTATAATAAGTAAGGCTAAGACGTTAATTTAAACTATCAATATAGATAACATTAGTTTACTTAGCGGCGTAAAATTACCCTTATCTCTATACTTTAAGCTAACCTAGAATGAGCCTAAATTAACAAACAGACATAACTAATACTTAAATAGGAAATTATAGTGACTCTAAACTCTTCTACATTTAATATATAACGAAGGTCAATATACTATCCCATATTTAGGACGCGCTTAGAGTTATCTATTAAATCAATATTACAAAAATAAGAAAGTATTCGTTAGCAAGGCTAAATTAAATAGCGCAATCCTATTAGCTAACATTATCTTACATTATCTAATATTTTCTAACATTAATTAGATTATATCACAATAGATAAGATCCTATTACATCCTGCTATAATTTTAACCTTATACGAATTACGACTAAAGCAGAAACCTTAAATAAATATATATTTATAAATCAACTTCTATGGCTTTGAATGCGCTAGGATCATCTCCGTTAAACAATATATCGCCTATAGTCTCTTTTATTATAACCTCTTCTTATATATCTAAGTCGTTACTATTAACATCTTAGTTAAGAATGTTAATAGGCCTAGTTATAATATTGTTTCCTATATAATCTTACCTAATAGTAGTTTTACAATTAAAAGACTTAGCTTTAATATTAAGCTTATTAAGTCCTATCCTCTTTATATCTAGCAAGTTATAATATAGGCCATAGTTCTTAATTGCGAACTAGGGTCGAGACTCTATAAGGCTATCTTTAATTAGATTCTAGCATAATAAGAATATATTATGCTCCACACTAGCATTAGTATACTTATTACTAACCTTACGCACAAACGTACACGTAAATACGTCTTATAAATAACGTATGTATGTATTATAGAGGTAGACTCTATTAAATATTGCCTTAACGTCGTAAGTTAAGTTACTAAATAACTTTATATCTCTACTATAGTTGCTATTTAAATACTCTAGTCCTAGATCCATAGGTTTAAAGAAGTTCTTATAGCCTTCCTAGTTAACTAAGCTTAAGGCTAAGATAGACCTTTAAAGTTTAGAAGTATTTACATTAGATAAGTTCTACCTAAGCTATAGTATCTTATCCCTATAGTTGTTCTAACTAGTGCCATAAAAGTAAATAGTTAGGAGATTAACTAAAAGGCGCAAAAGTCTAATATCGCTATACCTAAAGGCATATTACATAGTTAAGAGCAACTTAATCTCTTATAAGTACTAGCACATAGTTTAGAACTTAATATTATTACTTCTATCTAGGCACCCATCTCATGCTTTTCTTATAAAGGCTATTTAATAGACATCTTTAATAATCTCATCAAACTATTCTAAAAATAACCTATTAATATAAGATTTAAATAGTTCTAGGATAGCAAAGAATAAATTATCAATACGCTTAGAATAGTAACCTTTCTAGTCTATACTTCATAAAAACAACGCTAAGACTCTACTACTAAATCCTTATATTAAGATAGGAATAACCTAATAGGTTTAAGCATTATTACACTTTCTATAGCTTTATCTCTATATACTAACGTCATGCATAATAGAATATAGAGCTAGTATATTAACCTTAGAGGAATCCTAATAGGTTTAAACAATATAGAAGAAGTAGTTTATATATATATAGAACCACCTAGAAACTAAATAAAGGAACTTCCTCAAATCGTACGGTTGTGTTTTATTAAATGCCTTAGCCTTAATAGAGTAGTTAATCTTTATGCTTAACTAATTATTATAGGTAAGAAATAGCCTCTTTCTAAAGATCTTAATACTTAGATCTAACGCTTATAAACTATTAGTAGAGTTTTCATTACTAACTATACCTAAGATGCTAGATAACGATACTAGTATAGAATCTACTAAAGGAATACCACGTTTAGGATTAGGAGACGCACTTATGTTACTAATAGACTCAATGTCTATACTACCTTATTTATTAGACGCCTCTCTAATTTTACTATTATTAAGCTTATTTGCATTATTATCTTTAACATTAATCTACTTATTATTATAATTATTATCTTTAGGGCTACTACTAGATAAGGATATATCCTTAAATATATCTACATTAGATCCGTTCTAGCTAGAGATATAATAGACTAATAAACTCCCACTATACGTTTAGGCAGAAGATAAATAGGCTACACTAGATAAAGAGGCATCTAGTCTAAAATTAAGTAAAGAGGATAGAACAGACGCTATCATATCTAATAATGAGGCTATATCTCCTATATTATTAATTAGAGGTTTTAGGAAGCTAAAATATTATAAGAAGATTTTATTATATATTCTATAAGTACTATCTATTGTTTCCTTATTCTCTATAATAGCGCTGAGCTAATTAAACTCTATCTTATATAGTACAAGTATATTAATATCTAGCATGCTAAGCTAATATTTATCCTTTTTATACTTTACAATCTAAGGTTTAATAATATTTAAAATATTACGTTTTAAAGCGTCTACAATAAGGCACTAGCTAATAGTTTTAATATATTTACCTCCTTAGCCATTAGCCTTTACTAATAAGCCTTCCTATATTAATTTCTAGTTAAACTCCTTTGTTAGATCGTACATATCTTATATTAGTCCTTCTAAAGGTAAGGATGGATAGATTATAATAATAGCAGTAGTAATAGCCGCTATAGTTATAGTATTACTTACTATCTCATTATGCTTATAAGATATAAAGTTCATATTATCGTAATATAGGACAGCCTAATGGTTTAGTACACGTCGTCTAATATTTCTCTATATCTTAGGCGTTAGCAATACATAAGTTCTTTCAAGGTTATAAACTTAAGATTTTTAAAGATCTTATAAGATATACAAAGATCTTATAATATATTTAAAGATCTTATAACGTATTTAAAGATCTTATAATATATTTAAAGATCTTATAAGATCTTATATTTAATACTAAGCATAATACCATTACATACTAAGGCTTGTCTCAAAACCTTCTTCATATGCCTTAGTACAGTCTTATAACTAGTATATACTCTAAGAGCTGCTAGCAAGTCTATAACCTATCTCTTTATACCCAACCTAAGCAAATAGACACTAAGCGTTGCTACTAAATAGTTATTTGTCTCTCTACTTCACTAATAAAGAATAATTACTATAATTATATATATAAGCTTCTATCCTAGCTTATCACTCTATTTATATATCTTATAGTCCTAATTGCATATAAGTTTATAAAAGAAGGCTATCTAAATAGGTACAGTATTCCTTATCTTCTTAATAGCTTTCTTAAAGTCAATGTTTATACTATCTACTCTACTACTAAAGCGATTAAAACCTATAAGTTTTATAAGGGCGTGAAACTCTATCTATAGTCTAGAATTAGTATAATACTCTAGCAAGATCCTATTACTTAATAACTCTTCTATAACGTCCTTTAAAAGCGTACGGCAAGTAGTAACATTAGCATATAGGTTACTATCAAGAACAATATTACTATAATTATCTTTTTAGCTAGCCTACGATAAAAGAAACGATTTTATAGTTATCTTCTAATCTTAAATACATTTTAGTATTATAGTAAGCTTTTGTTTAGCCAAATTTAGGCTCTACCGTAGTGTTATCATCGCCGCTAGTTATGAACAACCTAATAGTTCAGCATTATTAGGCTTATATTGAATCCTACTTAAGGTATTCCCAAGATCTATTATGGTTATCATATTGCTAAAGATATATAAATATAGACTCTTTATTATTATAGAGATAAATCTACCTTTACTACTATTATTACCAAAGAAAGGTACGTCTAGCCTATATAGAAATTGGGTTATCTCTATAAGACCCTCCTCTACAACGCGTACTTCTAATAGGAGGCATAATTTATAGAATTAATAGAGAAAAAGACAGTAATTGTAATGATAGTAGAATTATTAAAAATATATATATATTAGTAGCGAGGACACAGTTGTAATAATATAGGCATTTACTAACAACCACGAAGCGCGTCGTACTAAAAAGGTCCGAGTTGGCCTTAGACCCTCCTGCGGAGGGAGCCCGCGGACAGGCAGGGTTAGGGTCTGAGAACTGAGATAAGGTCTAGGCTAGTTTTGTCTAGTCTCGTCTTCACTTTTGACTCTGAATTCTCTAAAGACGAGAAAGGAACGGACGACAAAGTGTAGAATAGAGGCAGGTCCAACCAGATGAAAACTGGCAGGTGCAATAGACAGCAATTGGCAGGGTCGACTGATGGTTCTTGCCTTGCTTGTTAGACTGGTCGTGACTGCCAGATGGTGATCTCTGAGTATCAATTAATTGCTTCACCACTTCCTAGTCGGGATAGCGGCCAAGTAGATTAACTCCCTTGATAGTTGATACAGTATTTTCTCTGAATCTGCATCATTCATCAGTCCCTCTAGCTCTATCAGGCTTCGAATAGAGCATGTAAGGAGTACAACTTACCTAACAGCTGTTGACTGTCTTTCCCCAGACTCGACTTGTCAAGTTCTCATGCACTCCAGAATGGCCAAAGCTAATTCTGCACCTTCAGATCAAAATGCGATCAGCCAGCACAACGACGTCACAAACTGCAAACCAATGCTTAGAATAGCTATGAATGTCTGTAGTGATGCAACCAACCCCTCATTTCTCTCTTCAAGGTCCAGGAAGAGCCCTCTTTTATCTATGTCCCCATCAATTACCCTGCCAAACTCATCTATCAAACGCTTTCATCCGGCTTCATTTGGTCGGATCGTGCACACGATTGACACAATTGCCTCCAACAGCTTTTGCAAGGAGCTCGATCCAAGGTTCGTTGATTGTGGCGCTTTCAAACGGTTAACAACTCTCCAATCCTCCAATCACATTTTGGATGGCGGCGACGGCTGTCTTCATGCCTTGCAGAGCACGTTTTGGGCGTTTTTACATCCCTGCCACACCCAAGTGCTGGCCAATCCGATTTGCCGTCCCCAGCCTTTTGCCCATCCTGTTCCAGTTTGGTCCCGTCTTGTCTCCCAATCTAGACATGCTATCCGATCTTTAATGTTCACATTAGCGATGTCTCCGACTTGTTCCTTTGTCTGCTTCAATTCTTTCGTTTTACGGGATATGATTTTCTATATCTGCATTGATTCCTTGCAGCCTCAGCGTTGCTTTTGACACGACCATTCTATCCGTTCCGATTTGCAAAGTTTGCTTCCACACCACGAAAACATGCCCTCATCCGATATCTTCGCTTACGTTAAAGCTTGCCTTGAAGCCGGATGATATTCGTTTGTGGTTGTATCTCTGCTGCGCGTTCTGTCATTGACAGGGCAAAATCTGGCCTGTTGATTTAGCTACAGGTCTAGGAATCTAATTAGGAGAGACCCTAGACTAGAGGAGTATGCTATAGTGTAAATTTATATAGTAGCGTGCTTAGCGGTCCTATATATTATTAAGAATAATATATCTTAATATTTAACTTTATATATTCTTAGTATTATTTAAACCCTTAGATCTTGCTTATTCTAATTAATATCTTTATTTTGTCTCTTTCTATACTTTTTATTATAAGTAAATACATTAATTAATTTAAACGCCATTAGGTATAAGATATAATTCTTTAAGAATTTTTACTTTATAAGATTATAGGTACTCTAGAATATTCTTATTAAATTATTACTTACTAGCGTAAAAAGCTTAAAATAACTACTTTATTTAATACTATTAGTATAGTTTAATAAAGGCCCTTAATTAATTTTTTAAAAACTATTATATTAGTAGAATATCTAATATTAAAGCTTAATTCTACTTAATTTAAAATAGTAGAATACTTAATGGATATCTTTAATGTTAAAGTAAGCTATAATATAGTATACTAAGCGCTAAAACGTATAAAATAGACTAAAAAGAGGGTAAGTAATTACTACTATTATTATAACTTTATTTAATTAATTCTTATTATATTTATACTAAAATAGTACTATAATATAACTATTTAATAGTCCTTATAGCTCTAACAAGAATTTTATAACGAAATAAATAATTATTATTTAGATTAGATTATTTATATAGATAAATACAACGTAAGAACTAGCTATTTAGCCTATAAGATAGAATAAAGCCTAAAAGGCATAGAATATATTATATTCTTACTACTTTAGAGCTCTAAGAAGTAGAATATATTACTAGTATATACTATATAAAGGATTTTAGTAATAGATTTATATTAATATAATACTAACGATAAGGGATTTACTTACTAGTATAAATATAACCTAATTCTAGAGTATTCTCCCTTCCCTACGCCTAGGAATTTAGTTATTATAATAAATAACGCACGCTTTTACTAAGCTAAAGATCTAAGGGCTCTTTTTAATTATTTTAGTATTTAACTAGTATTCTTACCTCCCTATAGCCTTAATTTTAATCCTATTAAGTAATTATTTAGTAATTTAAAGAAATAGCTTTAATTAAATAATAGGCTTTATTAAAAAGAAAGATAAGAAGATTAGCCCTTTAAAGAATATCTTAAGTTAGAATTAAAGAAACTTAATACTAGCTAGTAAGTAATAAAGTACTTTAGATATAGTAAATTTAATATCTAGTAATAGCTTATAATTATCTTATTCTATCTAACTCTCTTCTATAAGTTATTTAGCTTCTTTTTAAGCCTAATCGTACTATTTCTTAATCTAAATAATAAAATAGCTTATAGCGTTCTTCTTAATATTAGGGTTAATAATAGTAAAGACCTTAATATCTTTTTTTACTATTACTTAACTAATTCTTATATACTTATTTTAATAAATATTTAGAATTAACTTTACCTATTTAAATTAAGACGTCTTAATACTTATACGATAAGATAATTACTCTTTAAATATTTTTAACTCTTTATTAGGATTAAAAATAATTAAATTTAATAGTATACGTAGTAGTAGATTACTAGTACGTAGAATATTAATATTTAGAGTTATAATATTAACTACTAGCTCTTTTACGCCTATAGCTACTATAGCCTAAATATTTACTAATGTAAAGCTAAAATATAGGTTATTACTATTAAAGTGCCCTAAATCGTTCTTATCTTTACTACTATGCTTACCCTTAGAATAAGAATTCTTATTAAACTATTTACTAGTGCTAAGGGTAAAGATCTCTATTAAAATCTTATTTAGAAGGCGTTTATTAAAGCTCTCTTAAGGCTTCATAAAACTAATAATATTAGCCTAATGGCAAAGGGTTCCTAAATTAATAACTAGGTACTAGTTACTACTTCTAATAACGTAATAATATTCCTTAAGCTTTATTATAGAATATATTAGTTTATAGTATCTATAAGTACTAGATAATATACTATAAGTATTAGTATTATTATAGAGTTAATTCTTAGTAATAATAGCATTAATTTTAGCATTATTAGTATCTTTTTAAGAGTTATTTTAGGCCTCTAGTTCTTTTAGCATCCTAGACTCTTTAAGGATACTATTAGCTTTATTTACTATCTATATTATCTTCTATTTAAGTATAACTAGCTTAAATAGTATAGTACCTATTTTAGAATAGTTAAAGAAGCGTTTTTTAACTTTTGCTAGTTCTTATTTAATATCTAATCTATCCTTCTTAAAAGTAAATAGCATAAATAGATTCTTACTTATTTCTTTAATAGAAAGTTAAAGATATATCTATATAGACGTTATTAAACTTAGAAGATAATATTATTTTTTAGTATACTAATTCTTCTACTTTAGAGCTTCTTTCTAACTATTAGAAAGTATTATAAATACTTCTATAGTTATCTTATTTAGTTAAGGCTTATTTCCTTTCTTTTTAATATTATATTTACTAATCTTAGCAAAGATAATTAGTATTAGCTTACTATTAATTTAAATTAGCGTAATTAAACTATCTCCTAATTATAATAGTAGCTCTAGAACTTAAGATATAGTTAACTTATTAAATTTAAGCTATTAAGATTTCTAGCTAGCGTTTATCTTATTATTTATCTCTTCTATATGGCTAATTAAAGAGCTAGGAATTACTATTAAAGAGCTTTAATTTTAGCTCTATATTAGACTTTTAATAAGTATCTAAAAGATATAGATATCTTAAGATACTATAGAAGCCATTCTTAGAATTAGAGCATTATTTTAGCCTATTTTATTTATAATCTAAGTAGGTATATTTACTAGCATCTTAAGTATTAATTTATTAATCTTTTTCCTATAGGTAGAGCGTTAAGTAGTAATAAGATCTAGATCTACCAATATAGGGCGTTTACTTAATATAATTATTAGGAATAACGATAATAAGGTTATTTGTTAATAATTTAATAGGAATCTAGCTCTTTTAGGCTTTTAAATAGTATAAAGATTAATTATTTATAATATATCCTTAGTAAGGAATTCTTACTCTAAAATCTATATATTTTAGCCTATCTTTAGATTACTAGAGAGCACTATAAAACTAGTATTACTTTATAGCTACTAATAGTCTAATCATATATAAATCTATATACTAATATACTCCTTGATCTCGTCGTACGATCTAATTAGATTCCTAGACCTATAGCTAAATTAACAGGCTAGATTTTGCCTTGTTAATGACAGAACGCGCAGCAGAGATATTGATCTTCGCAGTAAGGGATTAGACATGCAAGCTGACTGGTAGTACTGTATCAACTTCGAGATTGAGACAGTCTTGTTCTCTGTGAAAAGCTCTCACCAAACATATGATAGTGCAAAGCTCGGCACCGACTTGTTTTACTGCTCTTTGTTAACAATAATGGCTCAAGATCTCATCACAAATGGCATGCAGTGGCCAATCCAAATATTCTACTGCTTTCGACTCTCCCTTACTGTATGTTTTTGTAAGCCTCAATTGATATTGACAGTCACCAATATGTAGCTTCCTTAGAATCATTTCAACGTAGCACTTTTATAGTGTATATTACACTGTGCGCAGGTTTGAAAGAGCCTCACCTGAAAACTCAAGACTGCAAGCGCTGGGATATAAAATGAAATGGTACATATCCTGCGCGCTTCTTGACTGGCAGGGAGGCGACTTGCATGGTGCTACGAGAGCCTATCTGTACGAGCCTCCAACCTCTCCTAGTCTACTCTATATCAGCTTACACGACTTGACTCCCAGCAACCACTTATCACAGACAACACAACATCAAAAAAACATACCCCTTTCTCACAAATACAACAGCCAAACCAAGACATCCCTCCTATGCTATCACGACCCATCCAGACCATCAACTCTTCACCCCAGTAATGAAGCTCATCAACACCACCACCCTCCAAATAACCGAGTTCTTCGACCGCAACGTGCCCCCTTACGCAATTCTCAGTCATACCTGGATAACCGACCAAGAAGTAACCTACCAAGAACTCCTCGCCTCCACCGCCACCCACAAAACCGGCTATCGCAAAATCCAACAATGCTGCGCCCAAGCACTCACCGACAACCTCCACTGGGCCTGGGTAGATACCTGCTGTATCGACAAATCCTCCTCCGCCGAACTCACAGAAAGTATCAACAGCATGTTCCGCTACTACGCCGAAGCGCAAATCTGCTACGCCTACCTAGCAGATGTACAGGAAAGTGGCGACATGGTAGTGCTTGAGGATGCGTTGGAGCAAAGTCGTTGGTTCACAAGAGGGTGGACGTTGCAGGAATTGTTGGCGCCGCAGAAGTTGTTGTTTTATTCGCGGGATTGGAAGGCGTTGGGCGGGAGGGAGAAGTGGAGACATCATATTGCGCACATTACGAAGATTCATGAGGAGGCGTTGAGGGGTGGTGCGGTGGCGTGTAGAGAGTTTAGTATTGCGCAGAAGATGAGTTGGGCTAGTGGGAGGCAGAGCACGCGGGATGAAGATAATGCGTATTCGCTGCTTGGCTTATTTGATGTACAGATGCCGCTCCTTTATGGGGAGGGGACGAAGGCGTTCATAAGGCTGCAGGAGGAGATTATGAAGAGCTCGGATGATCAGAGTATATTTGCGTGGGAGTATGATGTTGGGGCGAGTGGGAGGAGTGCACAGTTGTTGAGTTTGTTGGCGAGTTCGCCGGATTGGTTTCGTGGGTCGAATATTGTGCCGTTTAGGAGCTGGAAGACTAGTAAGCCGTATGCCATGACAAATGCTGGGCTGAAGATTACGGGACTTGTGGGGACGACGGGGACGCCGTATAGTGCTGGGACGGGAAGAGTGTTGTGTTTGTCGGTGTATGACATTCATCAGTCGGGGTTGACGATTGGAGTTTCGTTGAAGCAGTTGTCGCCTGGTGGAGATCAGTATGCGAGATCAAACAGCTCGCTTTTCAAGTCTGGATCGGCTAGACTGCGAAGGCCGGACTTTTGGTCTACGATGAAGATATATGTGCGTAAGGAGATCACACTGCCGTCCAAGCATGAAGAGGAGGAAACTGGGAAGGCAATGTCATTCCATCTTAATGTCCCAAAAACACCATGGTTGACCGTGGACGTGCGACAAGTCTGGCCTATGGAGCAATGGACGCGACATAGCTTAATTCACTTGATTCGTGCGCCGTTCTTCGACCAATCTGTTGCAAACATCGACAACTGGAGTTGGCATGTAGCGGCGATAATATCAATCAACATCACTTGGGACATGTGGCAGCCGAATGAAGCTGTGCCGACAGTTTCCTGGAGCGAAGAAAGGCCTTGCATCCTCTTTATAGGCTACAATGGCCGGTTCGATCGCTGCTGGTGCGCTCTGCGAGAAAACGCAGAATATATTCCCCTGGACGATTTGGCAGAGAAGTACTGGAATGATTATTCAGGAAATATGACATTTCCGACTGCATCGCTTCGACTGCATCGTAAAATCGCAAAAGAATCAGAAGAAACGGCTCCTAACGATGATTCTGTGGCCGTTGAGGTCAGTCTACATCTTGACGATGGTGTGCCCATATTTGGTGAAGTCAGCCAGCGTTGGCTACGGAAGCCGATCTCAGTGGTGGTCAAATGTCGCTTCAATAGAGACCCTGGGGAAGACGATACGATACAGACAAGTCTTGTTCATCCACGTGTACTTGCCGAGGGATTAATGGTGCAGCAGCCAAAGATAGAACTATATCCTCGGTTCTTTACCACAGAAACGGGTCAAGAAGATTACCAGGAAACCCGTCTGTGATGGATGCCACATTCTGAGACCCATACAGTGACCCTAGGTCGATATAATTCCACGACACACATAAAAAACCATATGGGAACGTTCCGACAGTCACAATCGCATGCTGAAAAACAGGTTTACGTTACCGATGACAGAAGAGTACGATGGAACAGCATTTTCAAGCTTAACGAGGGCTTGCAAGTTCGGATATCTTTGTTGCACTTTGGTCCTTAAAGCGCGCCGTGCATGTACCCTCCTGCACTCTTCCTAGAGTCTGAAAATGAGGAAGAGGCAAGCGAGATGCAGGAGGCCGTCTTGAGGTCTTCATGAAATCTCACTTCAAAACTTGGAACTAGATGCTCTAGCTTGATGGTATAATCACTATGAGTAATCCTTCACCATGAATAAGAACGGCACTTAGATTGTAAGCGAAATGCAAAGTCAGACGAACACAGTGTGCTTGCAGGATTCGAGGCAGAATTATGTCCTCCCAAGAACGTTCGCAAGCTTAATGTAACTAAGAACTACAATTTTGTACCAAAGAACCAGCGCTTAGAACTTTCTTGAAAACAAGATCACATCTCTCAGATGTAGGTCTGATAACCACAGCCTGGATCGGGCTCATGTCTTCTGCTTTGGCGCCCTTGCACAGCTCGACAGCAGAGTCTCGAAGAATCTCCGCTACCATGAGCTTGATCTCAATAAGAGCAAGACTATCAATACCAAGTGATCAGCTTACTATCTTTGTGTCATACGTTTTGGGGTGGGGGCAAGCAGGAAAAGAGGTAATGCTGAGAAAACCAGGACTTACTTCATTCCAATGCAGGTTCGAGCCCCAGTTCCAAATGGTATCCACGCATTCTTCATGTTCTGCACTGCAACTTCATCCGGACTTTCCCACCGCTCTGGTCGAAACTCATCCGGCTTCTGTCCGAAGACAGTTTCGCTGCGTTGCAAAGAATAGGCCTGTATACCCAAGAGAGTACTGCCAGGCAGCACAAAGCTCTTGCCCTCGATTATGAGAGCCGCTGTCTCGTTGCCTGGGATATATCTCTGTTGCAAACTACCAGGTGCAGGCGGGTTTAACCGCAATGACTCGAGCACCAGAATGTTCAGATACGGCAAGGCACACACAGTCTTGAAATCCAACGGCAAAGGCAACTCAGCAAGCTCCTTGCGAAGCTTGTCTTGATGAATGCGATTTTCGGGTAGAGCAAGCGTATGAAATATATAGATGAGAGAAGCTGCGGTCGAGTCGGCGCCTATCGTCCCAGAGGTTAGTCCACACCTATGCATAACGTTTTCAAGAGTTTGCTCACCAGCTGCTACATGGTCGAAGCATTCACTCAAGACATGACCTGGAGTCAAAGTCTTTCCATAGCCTGGCTGCGATTGCATGCAAGCCACTGCCGTTTTGTCCGCGTCCTTGTTGATCCCAAGATCATTGACTTTCTCAATTTGACACCTATTGAGAGCTTCGAGTGAATCTCTAGCCTGCATGGCGCTCTTCATGAAGTTGGGAAGAAGAAAGCTGAATGGCCAAACGCTCAGCAACTCCCATAGCCAAAGGAAGCGAACGAACGGAACACTGGCAATAGTTGTGTGCTTGATATCTTCAGCAGCCACGAGATTCTTACCCCGGAGAAGATCGAAACTTTCTCCATAGACCATTTGGGACACATTATCGAGCGCAAAATAGGTAGCCAGGGGATAGATGTCAATAAGGCCCTCGTTCTTGTCACTAATCAAATTCTTGATAAGCTGAAGTCGTTCTCTCAAGGATTCCATCAAGGCAACATTGTTTAACTGCGCCGCCATGGAATATACTTTCGAGACTTGTCTTCTCCTTTCCTTGTGCTCTTCCCGAGTTGTTGACGAGAAAGCATTTGGAAACCCATAATTTGCAAACAAGGCTGCAAATGGGGGCTTTGGAAACGTTGAGCGGACTCCGTAAATGACTGATAGCTGCTCAGGGTCTTGTACGACAACTTCTTGGGGGCCAACGCGGACTATGGGACCGTATTTGTCGTGTAGAGATTTGACAAGCTGTATTCCATTTTCTCTGTAGTATCGGCTGTTGATGTAGAGAGAGGTCAGGGCCGCGATCTTGGGACCAGGAACATGTCTCAACGGACTAACAAACAAAGGGTAGACCAAGAAACGATATATGAAGATGAGTGTAAGAACTAATGCGCCCAGATATGGAACTCGGGAAGAAGTGATAGATTGCACTAGAAGTGATGATTGAGACATGACGAAAGTGGAAAAAATCACCCAGAGTAGTGTAATATGTGATTGCTAATTTCAGTCATCAAAGACATACTGCCAATCTGAAAGCGCCCGCGGACTCTTTGGCTAATAAATGGAGATCGGTATGGATTGATGTGGTCTTGATACGATAGCCTAGCCTCATAGGGGCATATAACCGCCATTGCTGGGGTGTACGACTTTGATTCGATAGCGAAACGACTAGGAAGCCGAAGTTGACGTATCTGTATCTTTGAGATAAATATTCAGAAAAATATCCCATATAGCCTCGTTGGCCGTTTACTAACGCAGATGTCAAGCGGAAATCAATAAGTTATTCGCACGATCCATGAACGTTAGTGAAACTCCATATACTTACCCATATAGACGAGTTATGTATACAGTAAGTACTTGGCTCATTATTTGTTTCATTTTAAAGTGACGGCCAATGGGTCAACGTTAGAATATAAAAGTGCTCGTAAATGCAATTGGACTGTCCGCATGCCTATCCGTTGACCACCAGTTTTTGAGCTCAGTGCACAAGAGCTGAGTGTCTGTTAGACCTACGTTTGTCAGGTGCTTGAGCCTATTCATAACAAATTCTTGATAGACCTTTTTTGTCGATCGCATACCGCCAATCGCAAGTGGGAATAGTAACAAAGATGCTGTAACATTCTCTTCTGGAACTTCTGCACAGGCATCGAGAATATGCTCTACAGTTTCGGTGAGCTCGGTATCAGTATTTGGACACCGATCTTGAATGTCCGTAAGAAAAATCGCCCATGCACTCCAGAACACCGCTTCGTTGTACGAGTTCAAGTAGCGAGTCAGTGGAAGGTCATGTAGATGCTGTGGTATATTGCTGGAAGACTGGAGCTTGGATCGTTTTTTGAGAAGCGTAAGATGCCTTCTGAGGCGAACTTCTAGGCCATCCACTTCTGATTCAAAGGCTTTGACCCATTCTCCCTGGCTAAGGTTTGAATCTTGCACGCCTCGCTTCTTCCTTTTGACGAGCGTGCCTAAAGTATAGACAATACTCGCGATCGAGGCGGACATGCCTGAAAACATGTCCAAGTCTCGAAAATGCACATGATCATGTGAATGCCCGCCATCTATTTCTCTGAGAGCGTCGCTGTTTCGATCATGAAACTCTAGTGCTGCACCAAGATAGTCCGGGGCATTGACTATGTTGGCTCGAGTACTAAACAGTATCGAGTTTTGCATAAATCCAAGCAGTTTAGCGAGATATAAAAATCCTTCATCTTCTGCCAAGGTTTTGAACAAGGTTTGACAGATAACAACTGCGTATTCGACGTATAAACTGAGTTTGGATCCATCTTTGTTCGCTATAAATGCCATGCAGAAGACTAGAAACTGTTAGTTCAATATAACTTATGAGCAATGGTCTTTTCGGCGTGGAGCTATAAAACCTCCACGACATCCGATGGCAACCACCCGCATTTCATCAGGAGCATCTTGTTTGAATACCATCAAATCAGCAATGCAGTTCTCGGAGGAATCTTACCAAGTACTATAGTTAAAGTCAATAGCATCTGCGAGGTCCGATCTTCCGGTTCTCCCAAAGTTCTCGGCGTGAGGACATCGTCGTGTTCTAGTGCTTGCAAAATAGCCTCTGCTTTTGTTTCTAAAGAAGATGCATCTACTGCAAAGTCGTCTTTCTCGCTACGTCGGGAGATGATCTGAGCTAAATATAGAACTGCCGTCAAGAGCGCCGCACTTTTCTCACATTTAGGCACAAGGTACTTGAGAAATGGATTGTCCAGTCGATTGCCAAACGGAGTCAACGATGGGGCAATTTGAACAACAAACAAATCCCATAAAGATATTATATATCTCCGCTGAGCATCTTGTTCAACCATAACCTCATCGGAGGCAAGGATCTGATTTATCGTAGCCTGCAAAGCCTCGGATACAACTGAGCTGGCTTGTGCAGGAGAAAGCAATGAAGGCATATTTTCAAAATCTTGGAAGACCATCTCTGCATGATGGGCACCAGATGTCACCGAAGCTTGGAATGAAGGAGTTCCAGGATCATATGTCGACCGTGTGTTGTCAAATTGGTTCAAGAATGCGCCGTAATAAGAGAGATCAAACTGGGATGGTGAAAATAGTATCGAAGGTAGATTTGCGTCAGTGGTCGAGTATGTATGTCCCATCGACTCTTGGTCGGGCGCTGGGCTGCTCACTACAGCATTTCGAGTTTCATTGCGCCCTGCGACGTCTGAGTCACTACTTCTTGTCTGATAATCTGGGCCATCCCGCGTTCTTTTGTGAAGACTATCCCCTTGATTCATCAAGTCCGGACCGTCATTAATCTGAGATAGGGTCTGCGATTCTGGCCATGATGATGATGACGATGATGCTAGAGGGGGCGCAGAGTTCACCGAAGCTGATGCCGCGGCTGGCGTTGGAGAATTGATTGGAGATTCCGATACCGTGGATGATTCTCGAGTTGCTGGATCCGCCGAACTTGCCGAGTTGGTTATCGTCGTTGGATGTGATGCTTTGAACGACTGATAAGAGTCTTGTATAGTCTTGACTCGCCATCTAGCCTGCACAGAGGGCTCGCAGTCCTGATTGGTCTTTTGGCATCGCGAACACGTTGGATTTAGTTGATCGCACTAGTTTTATGTTAGTCATGACGTTGCTAGCTGCATCGTTGTGCAGTGATGGCAATACTTTTCGCTTTGCTACCTGGCAAGGTTTGCAAGGTCCACGATTCCGTGAACTGGACTGGGTTTTACGAATGCCGCGAGTAGACATTTCCAGATCTTCTAAAGGCCAAAAACAAGGTTATCACTTAGTAGCCTGCCCGCCTATGTAGTAATATCTGATACGACGATACCCGAATTGAGGTCATACAATGAAGCCGGACGTCCCATCTAAGTTCTAACCCTGTACGGTAGGGGAGGTACTAGCTGCAGATCAAGCCAAAATCAAGCTTCCACAGCTTTCGTATCAGAGTTTAGGAAAGAGCTACTATACGGTACGCGCTCCGGAGGTACTGCCCCACAACATTAAATTCACATGCCTCCCTTTCTACTTTTATGAATCTCAGGTTATAACTCCAAAAATGACCGCGGGAAATAATGATCCTTGAATTGCGTACAATGCAAGTGTTTCATTCTGGCGCCTTACACATCTAGCAATTCCAGTGATGCTCAATTGAGTCGAAATTATAAAAGCACCGAGCAAGAAGACAAGAGGATTGGAGCAGACCAGATTCTCTCAACTACGGTATCTCTAGGGCGCAGTCACGACTCACTTACTTTAAACTCAAGTCATACCAGTACCTGTAACCTGAGAACTTAGAAGCCGGCGCCCAAGTACGGAAGTAGTTAAAGTTAATATTTCGTTGCCTACAGGGGAGTCATTAACTGTCGTCTGATTACACGGGAAGAGACGGAAAGGATATCAATGCTGCAGTGTAGCTGTAGTCTTTTCCTCAGTTGGTAGTTCTCACTCATTGTAGGGAGCATCGTCGCATAAACCGACACTAGAAATTTACTCCATGAAAGCCCTGAAGCCGAAGTCTTCCTGTCATTTTGTTTGCCCACAATTCGAATACAGCACCTCTCCACACATTTGAAGCAAGCAGATTAACTGCTTAGGAGGCACTTATTTAGTACCTAGGTAGGTACCTAAGTAGGTAGATAAATCATAAGTAGACGGTCACTTAGTGTAAATAGTCTAGTTGAAATTCTAATAAAGGCTATGTGCGGGATTTCCCACGCCCTGCAAGCTGCATTTGTGCGGTATTGTTACCTATTCTGGTTAGTTTGTACATTTCCAGCAAGTTTCGATACTTCCGTCTTCTGAGTTCAACGAAATGTTAACAAGAGTTCTTTGTTATTGAAGAGCATTTTGCATTTGCAGAGATACACGTTTTCTTCGACGGGGGGATTCCTCCACTCGGTCTTCATACTCTACTTCTTTTCTTCAAGTCTAACTGCTCCAGTAATACAATGTCGCACTCATCTATAGATCGTAAAAGAAAACCTATTACTGGCGAAGCCAATGTTGTAGTATCCGAAACCACACAACTACTCCCACCGCTTCTTTTTAACTCTGGTCTATCTCTCAGAAGCGAGCTTGTTGCATTACTCCAGGCCACGATTCCGGTAAACACAGTATCTTCACTTTGCCTACTTAACGGAACAACTGATTTGTCTAGATATCACTTGGTTATCTCCTTCAGAACTCTTTGCAATTGGCAAGCATTATGATAATTGGGCGACTTGTATGTGATCATGCTCCGAAGCGAGACCTCACTAACACGAAATTAGGGCCCGTTGCAGTTGTCTATTGCAGCATCTGGGTACATGATCGCGACTTGTACGGGGTGGCTTCTTGCCGTTGGCGGTACCACTGCTCTTGGTAGACAATTTACTTTCATTTTGTGCCTCACGTCAGTTTTACTAACAGAAGAGAACAGATGCTCTTGGCTCCCGTTCTTTTACGAACAAGCCTGATAACCTTGGTCACATCGGTATTCTCTTGCAGAGATGCTTACTCGTGATCACCGTTCTATATCTTCCAGTCGCATTGCTTTGGTGCTTTGTCGGCCCAATACTTACTCTTTGTGGCCAGTCCACCGAGTTGGCCTATGGCACACAAACCTTTATGCGCCACCTGGTGCCATTTGGTCCAGGCTACCTCTATTTTGAGACCTTGAAGAAGTTTTTGCAGTGCCAAAGTAAGTTGTGGCTCAGATGGGCAATGATATGACTGGCTCATGTAGTTGTGACAGATATACAAACCCCAGGAACTGCAATTCTGTTTGTGGTCGCGGTAATACATGTCCCATTATGCTGGTTCATCGTACATACTTTGGACTTTGGCCTGCTTGGCGGTGTTGTGGCTACAGGATCTATGTATTGGCTCGCTTGCTTTTTGATATTTGCATACATATGCTTTGTCGACGGTAGTCAAGCATGGATGAAACCCTCTCGCGAAGCTTTACGCGATATAGGATCATTCGCAAGATTAGTGGGCTGGGGCTTAGTTATGGTTGGCGCTGAATGGTAAGGTACCCTTAATTGTGAAGAACCATGCTGATGATTATCCTCCAGGTGGGCATTTGAACTTATCGCCATTGCCGCAGGAGCTATGGGTAGCTTGCCCATGGCAGCACAGTCCATTATGATGACTGTAGACTCAATATTTGCACTGATACCATTCGGGTACTGAATGATCTGAAATCTGATAATGTTTAAGCACTGACGGAGAGATAGGTTAGGGGTTGCCTCTACGAACCGCGTGGCCAATCTGATGGGACACAATCGAATCGAACAAGCTCGTCTTGCTGCTCGGGCAGCTTCTTGTCTTGCCATTGCCAATGGATGTCTTACAATGACGGTTATTATGCTACTACGTAGACCAATTTCTCGTGTGTTTTCGGTAATGTAGGCCCCGATATTCAGCTAATGATTTTGTTCTGACACTCATTCAGGATAACAGCGAAGTAGTGGCATTAGCTGCTGCAGTTTTTCCTTGGGGGGCAGCATTCCAAGTGGTCGACAGTCTGCAAGCCGCAAACTCGGGATGCTTACGTGCTCTAGGCAGAGCAGATATTGGTGCCACAGTTAATATAGTTGCATACTATGGTTCGTTAAAACCTCTCGATCCATTGGTAGCCACTGGAAAGGTGTTCAAAACTAAGCGTGTCATCAATAGTCTTTGCAATTCCAGTTGGAATAATAACAGGATTCTACCTGGAACTTGGGCTTCATGGCCTATGGCTTGGGGTAAGTACCTGTACAAGGCACCGTTTTTACTCCGCGAAATCTGCTACTCATGACTCTATACTAAATTTTGATAGCTTGCTTCTGCATTGGCTATCGTTGGAATAGGGGAGTTTCTTCTTGTCAATCTTGTCCCATGGGAGAAATTTGTTTACTTCGATAGAGTAGAAAACACACTTGAAGTTGAAATTGTCGTCTGAATAGGCATTTTCATGGATCTTATTTGTTTTTCCGCAGTTTGTTTGCTCACTCGTGGGATGTTTCGGGCATGATGCTGTAAAGAGAAAGTCATGTTTGAGTTATTCGGGCAGACGTGGCCTGGAGAAGTAAAAACTTCTAATATGATTATTTGTGTATTAACACTTTCTTTGCATATCAGTACGGTGTATCGTAACTTGGAAGGTAAATTTTGGATGTAGTGATATTCATTCTTCTATCCTGGTGTGATGGATTTCCAATAACCGCAAAAGCCATGTGCAATTCGACTCCAGCATCCGATGAGCAGAACTCCCACAGGCTTCACCGTGTGTCAAAAACTACCCTAGAGAGCACAAGTTAAGTGAAGTCGTAAGGCTACGCTAAGCTCAATTTGGTGCTATATCCATGCGGTGGATATACTGCCGAACTGGGAACGTCAATTGCACTACTCCCCTGATTATTACGCTTGCTGAGCTTCATTGTCAAAACTAGCGGGAATTTGACGGAGGTGCGAGTTGTAAGCCTGACAGGGACGATAACGCAAGACAATCAACCTATCAATCACGCTCAAAGTATCTTAGTTGTTATCAAACCCAGTTGCATTGGATCACTTCCTGTTTCCCTGTGAGCGTTGCGTGGGCGATATAAACAATGTCATCTGCAGATCTGCAAATGTTTATAGTTCCGCTGAAGCTCGACTTGCCTTGTTGTCAAGTACATCCTTCTCTTTGATAACTTCAACGGTCTTGTAGTGTGGACAATTACCTGCCTCCAGCCGACCCTGAGATGATCGAAGCAAGAGAAAAATATGGGCCGATCACCCTAGGTCTCTTTGCAATTGTATTGACTGGGTGAGTACCAAACATTGCATAACAGACTAAATTTATGACTGATGGGATATCTACTTAGTGTATGGGCATTCGCTTCGGGAACGCTTGGGATTGGCCTTTCTTCAGGCGGCTTTCCAGTCCTGATATATGGCTCTCTAGTGGTGGGATTCTGCACCTCTGTGATTGCATTATGCCTTGCTCAATACGGCTCAGCCCATCCCCATGAGGCTGGCTGTACCTTGATTGCAACCAAACTTGGTGGCCCTGAATGGGGACGGCTCTGTGTACGTTTTACTGCCTGCTATCTCATCAATCACATCTTTAACCTCGTACAGGGCTTTTATACTGGGGGCTTCCATACTCTAGCTGTCATATGTACCCCTGCTGCCAACATACTTGTTGCTTGTCAGCTAGTCGCAACACTCGGAACGATCATGCATCCAGATTGGATTCCACATCGGTGGCAGATCTGGCTCATTTTCCAAGCCCTCAACATCTTCTACGTTGTAGCGATCAAATTTGGATTCAGATACATGAACTGGGTGACAAACATTGCTGGTGAGTCCTTTCTTGGACGAGCATGTCTCGGCGTTTGCTAACAGGTTCTTAGCCGCATTTCTTCTTATAACCTTTCTTGCCTTGTTGGGAGTACTTGGTAAAAGCTCTACAGGTGCAGCATCCAATGAGTAAGTCAAACCTCCTTGTATGCAAACTCATGACGAACTAACGTATTTGAGCTTCGTGTGGAAAAATGTTGTAAATGAAACAGGCTGGTCCACGACAATTGGCGTATTGATTGGAATCAGCAACATTATGTACATCTATGGTCCGCCTCATTGGCTTTTGAATATGGCCGAAGATGTGAAAAATCCCAGTCGTTCACTTCCAATTGCAATCAGCATCCAACAGGTCGGGAACATTTTTACGTTAGTGTTTTGGGCAACTGAAGATGTGTATTGAAGTACTAATGGACCAGTCTTTTTGCATTTTATGTTGCTGGAGGCTACGCCATCACCGACTGGAGCGCTCTCCTCACAACCACGTATCCGGCGCCTGCTGGAGCCTTGTTTGAACAAGCAACTAAATCGCAAGGAGGAGCATTTGCACTTTTGTTTTGCGTCGTTCTCCCAACCTTGATTGGGACCATGTCCTACATCAGTGCCAATCTTCGCCTTGTGCATGGATTTGCGGCAACTGGAGCCTGTGAGGATGGCCCCATTTCGTTGAAAGAAATATCGCTGACCATTGATTAGTGCCCTATCAAGATTGGCTGTTAAGAATGGATCCTCAGGGAGAAGTTCCTACCAACTTGCTTTATCTGGTTGCAATTGTCAACTTTCTCCTAAGCTGCATTTATCTTGGAAGTTACGTTGGCTTCACAATCATCCTTTCATCGGCCAATCTCCTCTACGCTCTGGGATTCTTTCCCATTTTTTTGGCCTTCATTCTTACTAAAGGCCGCTATCTAGGCAGAAATGGGTGGTTCAAGATGCCAATCTGGCTGGGCATGTCTTGTGCTCTCTTCTCCGTCGTTTACCTGGTATTGACGGTCATCATTTATTGTCTGCCGCCATTGTATCCTGTTACGATAGAGAACATGAACTGGTCTTGTGTTTTCGGCATCTTTGGCATGATTTTCCTGAGCGTCATTTGGAAAGCTTATGCGAAAACCAGATATGTTGGCTACCCTGATCTACTAGAGGGAGCGGGAACTGAGCCCGAAAACCATCACGCTATAATTGAAGAAGATCTGAAGCACAGTGGTAACAAGGGTCCTGACGAAAGAGCTTGGGAAAAGACAAGCTAAGGTTAGATTTACTAGTCAATCTCAGTATGTGTTGCAGACATCTTGATCATTCGATCAGGTCACCATCTATACCTCCCAACCTGGTTGCCGACATAAAAGTTTGATCTGTGTGTGAAATATAAATTCAAGATTATGCCTTGAGGTGCTGGAGGTGCCGTAGCTGCAGGGATAGTCTAAAAGAATTTGAAAATGTTTAAAAAACCCCATTTGGTGGCGGCAAATAACTCATTGATACCGGTATGAAGTCAGTGTCCAACGCACAACGCTTATGTTCGTATCGAAAAAGATGACAGGTACCTGAATAGTGTTTGAACTATCGCCTGAGCTTGAGATTATAACACGAACTTGCTCCAGCCATCCTTGACATCCAAACCATTGTGTTCACCACTCTTGGCGGTCCCGGTATAGGCATCCAGACAGTTAACGGAGGCAACTTGTGATTGAGGAAAGTGCTTTTAGTATCGTGTGGAGCACTAGAGGTTCTTTCTTTCGTCGCCAGTACCTAGTACGTATTTCCTATACTCCCCGTCGCCCGCTATGGTAGGTATCTTAGAGCAGTATGTACTAGGATGATTAGTGCGATACCTACCCCAAGCAAGAAGAATGAGTGTAAAAGGAGTGGGTGTAAGCTAGACCTATCTGGGTAATATATGCGCCGGGAGGAGGCAATTGGAGCGCTGCGGCTTGCCACTATTCCAGAGTCTACACTTCAATAATAGATGTGCTCATCAACTTCTAAAAGAATAGTGTTGCAACATTTTATTCTGAGATGCGATATTATACCAACAATATGACTGCTTACGTTTTGTGCAAGAGCCCTTTGATCGCCATCTTGGTCTTCGCCATAGTCGCCTGTTGTTTTCAACAGCCTGTTGTGCTTCCGAAAAATCAAAATTTTATTGAGCGATCCATTTTCAGATTTCAGCCGGATATCTTTTCTATACTTTCACAACCAGAGCAGCATGCTTATGACGATTTCACGGAGGACATTCCATACGAGGGGATTGCTTATTTCGCGCATCTCAATGGCACCAATTGTTTCTCGCCGGCTAGCGATGGAGAGTTTGACATAGGCATTGTGGGTGCGCCTTTTGACCTTGGCGTAACTTATCGTCCAGGTGCAAGATTCGGACCTGCCGGAACTCGAATGGGTTCCAGAAGACTATCGCCATCAATGGCATACAGGTAGGCTGCGAGACCTCCAGTGCATTGGCTAAAGCTAAGTCGAGGCGTAGTATGGACCATATTGTGAACAAAAGTTCGATCAATCCATTTAAGGACTGGGCTACAGTAGTTGATTGCGGCGACATCAAGAACACGCCTTTTGACAAGCTGCAAGCAATACATGAGTTACAGAAAGGCTGGGAGGCAATCGCTAGCCGCAAAGTCAGAAACGCAAAAAAAGCTCAATCACCACGCATCATTAGCATTGGCGGTGACCATACCATAAGTCTGCCCGCAATCCGTGCTCTCCATGAAACATGGGGGCGGGTAAGTGTTCTACACTTTGATTCTCACCTCGATTCTTGGGACCCAAAACAGCTTGGAGGTGGACATTCAAAGTACTCACAGATCTCGCACGGCTCGATGTTCCATTTATTGCACGAAGAGGGCCTCTTGGCTGATAAGAATATGCACCTTGGCTCGAGATCTATGCTTTTCCAGAGTAATTTCGACCTCGACCACGACGCAGCCTGCGGTTTCTCCTATATCCGTGCAAGAGAGATTGACATTATCGGGGTGAAAGGAGTTGTCGACAAGATCGTGAAGACGGTCGGGGACAAGTTTGTTTATTTGAGCATAGATATCGATGTGTTAGACCCAGGTAAGTCTCAAACTTCACTCTCATTCTGATAGAGAAGACTGTCGCTAATCGAAGACTCATCTAGCGTTCGCTCCTGCCACTGGCACCATCGAGCCTGGTGGATGGACTACTAGAGAGCTTTTGCGGATTTTGGATGGTCTGTCGAAAGCAGGGCTCAAAATAGTCGGCTCAGATGTGGTAGAGTTTACTCCTGTCTATGACAACAACGCAGAAACCACTGCCATTGCTGTCACGGAGATAATCTACGAGATTCTCCAGTGGATGATCAGAGTGCCGGTTTCTCGGGGCTAGAGCCACAACACTTATCCCTAGAATGTCACTTCAAGATCTTAATATCGAAATCAAACCTTTATGGGGCAAAACATTTACGCCAGCGGCGATCGCCATAGACATGATGGCCTTGAAGACAACTTTAGAACCCGGCACGATTAGAAACTACTTCTTTCAATTTGGCTTGACATGAACGAGAGCTCGAACAATATATAGATCACCGAAGACATTGACAAGTTCACCTTCAGTAGATGACCCCTCCCAAGCAAATTCTTCCTGGCCCAGGTTCCTCGCCAGAGTCTTTAGCTCTCCGAGCGCTGAATTGTGCCCCGTCTCCTGTTTAATGATCCATTTCATTTCCACGCCTTTCCATACCTCACGTCTTGCACAAAAGCCATACATGCCGCCTGGTCCTTTGGTCCCGGATCGCATGGCCTGAAATATACCTCCTGCTTTGCCAATGAATGTCCTTCCATCTTCACTCTGCAAAATCCAAGCATAAGGGAATTCTGTAGAGAACGGTATAGACAAGGCACGCCAAGCCTCCTCGAATTTGGTGACGATACCAGTTTCAGGATGCGGTGCAGTGCCTGTCTCCAGGAAATCACCCACAGGATCTACTGGCAGGCTCCCAATGTCTGGCTCTGTGTAACCTTGAGAATCAATATCATGTGTCCATTGATACGTTACTATGTGATGGGTTAGTAGTGCATTCACAAATAAGATATTATCTCGAAAAATTACCGTGGCTCTCGCTGATGTTCAATATTTTTTCTTCACCAGCAAAACCCCATTCCAGAGCGCCCGTGTCAAGTTTGATTCTGAGGTCTATAAACCAGCTACCGACGCTCATAACCAGAGTATCCGTAGTTTCTGAAGCAGGCTCTGGCAGCCAACGAAAGCTCCGACGTTGCGTGAGACGAACAGACATGACTGAAGAAGCGTGAGGTTGTTACACACCCAGTGTACGGTAAACAGATATGATGGATGAATTGAAACGGTTTGAATTATCAGAGTTACCCATGATCTCATATGTTTTGCTTCTAGCCTTTTCATCGCATTCCATATTCTAGATCGTGCGGCAATTTGCCTACTTGTGGCCTAGGCCTACTGACATCACCAGTAATTCACCACAAGCCAGGAACATAATTGTAGGCTCGTATCTGTGCGGTTAGGATCTCCCATAAGATTGAATAAATGAAAATTTGGTATTTTTATTCTGGTGGTAAATAGACCTGATCCGTATTAGCTTGGTCGATGATATGGTTGTTGCTTGGTGACCATACTTACCTCTTATATCCAGGAAGTATTGTGTCCTTTGCGAGAAAGAAGTAAGAACTATTTTGCTTGAAATTGAATTTGCGATTTACCCCGATCTTTTGTAAGGTTAATTAACCTAACTCGTATCACCTAGTCCCGCAGCATGTCGAATCCAAAATTTCATCCGTTGGATGCGCTCAATGGCGTCGATATTTCCAGTGCATCTGCACTTGTCAAACAGAGATATGGCTCTGTGCCATTGAGATTCAAAGACGCGGAAGTTGTTGAGCCACCTAAAGCAGAACTCATTCCTTTCTTGGAAGCGGAGCGAAAAGGACTTGATGGATCCGCACTTCCAGCAGCACCACCACGCATTATCAGCTTGACATTTCATCCACAAGACACCAAAGTCTTTGCCGAAGCTATTGTTAATGTAGACTCTAAGGAGATTCTCTCAATCAAACAATTGGGCGATATTCAAGGGCCTATTGACATGGATGAGTACAAGGATGTGGAAATGGCTTGTTTAAAGCACCCAACAGTTCTCGCAGAGGTAGAAAAGATGAAACTCCCAACCGGCACAAAGATCATTTGCGAACCTTGGATTTACGGAACGGATGATGCGAACGAGAAAAGAAGGTTGGTCCAGTGTTACATGTAAGTCCTCATTGCTTCTGATCTCCCCTTTTGAGCCCTTCTTAATTCTACATTTGAAGGTACGTCGCGACCAGTGATCATCCGGAGTCCAACTTCTACTCTTTGCCTTGTACTTTTGCTCCAGTATTTGATCTCCAAAGTTTGGAATGCGTACGCATTGATCATCTCCCCACAGGCAAGGACCACTCAACTCAGGAAGTTCAGCCCTGGAAAGCGGTTGAGCCTGTAGAGTACGCAGAGGATCTGATCAAAGAACCAATCAGAAGTGATCTCAAGCCCTTGATCGTTACGCAACCAAAAGGAGCCTCGTTCACCGTTGAGGGGGAACGAATCAAGTGGCAGAAGTGGGACTTTCGTTTGAGTTACAACTGGAGAGAGGGACCGGTTCTGAATAACATTCTTTACGACAACCGAAGTACATTCCACAGGATTTCTCTGTCAGAGATGACCGTCCCTTACGCAGATCCTCGTGCGCCCTACCACCGCAAGCAGGCATTTGATTTAGGAGATTTTGGGATTGGACTCACTGCCAACGAATTGACGTTGGGGTGTGACTGTTTAGGTAGGAACGATTTTGTCTATTTCTCAAGCTTTTACTAACCCTGGATTCATAGGCCATATCAAATACTTGGATGCTTTCCGAGTCAACGCCCATGGAGAACCGGTCAAGATGCAGAACGTTATGTGCATACATGAGCAGGATGCGGGCATTGGCTGGAAGCACACCAACCATCGCAACGGAATTGCCACTGTAGTACGAAATCGCCAATTGGTCATACAGACGATATGCACACTCGCCAACTACGAGTACATTGTTGCCTACATCTTTGACCAGGCTGGTAGTAAGTTCTAGTAGACTTACCATGTTCTATAAACTCATACTAACGCGCTCAAGGTATCCATATGGAGCTTCGTGCGACAGGAATACTCTCAACCACGCCCATTGTGCCAGGACTGGATAATCCTTGGTCAACCACTGTTGCTCCTGGAGTCGCAGCGCCCTATCACCAACACATATTTTGCTTGAGAATTGACCCGGCCATAGATGGGCGCCAGAACACGGTCGTCTACGAGGATTCTTTGCCTATGCCTGTTGACGATATGAATCCGTACAAAGTTGGCTACATGACCAAACAGACGCGAATCTCGCATTCTCAGGGGTTTAGCGATTCATTAGAGAGTGGGCGCGTTGTCAAGATCGAGAATCCCAACATCAGGAACACGATTTCGATGCATCCTGTTTCGTACAAGTTACACGCACATCGCAGTCAAATGCTCTTGATGCATCCAGACTCCATCAACACACAGAGAGCTGGCTTTGCAACAAAGCCGTTTTGGGTCACCAAGTTCTCTGAGGGCGAATTGTACGCCGCCGGTCGATGGACCAATCAATCTCATGCTAGCACCGGCGTCGATGAATGGGTGAAGCGAAACGACTCTACAGAGAACGAAGACATTGTTCTTTGGCACACTTTTGGATTGACCCATAACCCGAGGCCTGAAGATTTTCCCGTCATGGTAAGAACCCCTTCGTCTGCCATCTTCCTTACGGGCAATGAATTAAGCACATACTGACGTTTTAGCCTGCCGAGATCATCACAGTGTCCTTGAAGCCAAGCAGCTTCTTCAATCTGAATCCAGCAAACGACGTGGCTAGGAGCAGCCAACAACAGAATAAAAGTGTGCTTCATGAAGACAGGTCGGTTATAGTGGTGAACGGCAATGGAAGAGCAAACGCCGAATGCTGTTCATAGCCCTTACCGCTGGTTGGACCTTTTTGTCTAGTTGTGGTATTCCTGTCATTACAAAACAAATTCTTTCTTGACTCGGGTGCGAACACCTTCGATCGTAGGCCAGCCATGTATCGACAACTCTTAATTATCGAGTTTGCAAACTTCAAGTTGCTGAAGGTTTAGTCGATATTTCGTTATTGAGTCCTTGAGCACACCTTTGTAATCTACAATAGCTGGGCTGAAACTAGCAGAAATGCATGATATCACGGCTCGATTCCTACTATAGCGGGCGACGGGGGTCAGTGAAAATGATAATGGGAGAACCCTTCTTGGAAAGAGCGACCATATGTTATTAAAGGGACGTAGAAGATATATTTCAATAAGTAATTCTTTCTAATCTATGTCTTTAGCCTACCTAGTATCTAGAGGTCTAAAAGCATCTCCAATACTTGTACCATAGTCTTACCTAAAGGTTTCTCCCTTTATCATTTCCTCTACTGCTCTCGAAATAAAACAAACAAATATTATCCTTGGAGATGATCCTTGATGCTGCTTAGAATGGGATGGGTAGCGCACGTATGGAGGCGTGCCCTTGATCCTGTCAACCTGATCAAAGGATGCACTTGATCAATAAATGATAGACACAAGGATCTGCTACATCGCTGCCTGTGCCGAATCCTGCGGGATCCGTATATTCTGCGTAGTCAGGGCGCAGTTACATCTCAGTCTAGGACATTCAGTCACGATGAGAGGCATTGTTTGGTCTACTAATTATAGGACAAGGCAGAACAATGCTCCAATGTTCATATAAAATAGGTTGCCGTGTTCTACTGTTCTCATAAAATATCAAAACCACTTCATACCAAACACCTTCATATAAGCCAGAGCCTCAATTCATCTCCATTACCATCAGAAATTATCTTACATCACATTGCTTATTTGTTAAGCAATTCAGCGAAGATGCCTTCAATTCGCAACTCCATGGTCTTGATTGCTCTCACCTGGACCGCATCTGCCTCGCCTCTGGAAAGTCTCAATTCCACCTCTACCACTCCAACACTCCACCGTACGACTGTAACGCCATCAACCACCTCGAAGCCCACATTAGCAGCAAACGCAGTGTACATTATAAACCGGGTAGCAAGTACCACAGCAGTGGGCAGCATTATTGGCGTCAACTCCGATACCACAACATTCAAGCTTCTTACCGTTACCACAAGCTCCGCTGGAATCACAGAGATTTTTACACCAACAATCACCCAGGCACCAAGCTCTTATGGAGTAGAACAAGCACTGGAAACGTCTATCGCTGGGCTAGGAAAAATTACGATGAAGGCGCGGAACGATTGCTCGGTAGGGTATTCGGCTTCTGTGGCATATCTCTATAGCTGCTCGGTTACGATGGCAATGGGTGGAGATGTACCAGCAGCAGCGAGCACACTTTTGTCTTCTATGGTCTCGGCAGAAAACAGTGTTGCGGCTACGGGGACTATAGGACCATTGGTGACTTTGCTTGCGAAACCAGCTGATCAGAAGAATTCGGCTGGATTATCTGTCCGTCTTTCGTTGCGCGATGCTTCACTGATTACTTTGGGTCCGTTGGTTGTCGGAGCTATGATGAATTTAGCATTCTAGGTTTATAATATGGACGCGCGATACAAGCAGAGATGAATCATAGATATTTACTAGGTAGCTAGATCGGAATGATAGAATTAAAAATACAACCACTTTAGTTATTTTAGCACGCTCTTTTTTATGGTTTTCTGGCTGTGAAGCGGTTTAATTTGCTGGTTCGTTCAAAACCTAGACATTGTTTCATTTCGGATTCTGCACCTAAGACCTGACTCCTTAGACCAAAACGATAAGTTATTTCTTTGATCTGACCACAAACTGAAATACCAAGTGATGTTTGGGTTTAAGCAATCGCTCAACTCTTTGACCTATAATCCTACATCTTCCAACACGATAAGTGTCTAACACCATTTTTCCATTCTTCAATGAGCTTGGGAGAACATTAAAACGGTCGCTGGGTCATGCTTTACCAGTTTTTACTAGATGGATATCGCCTACCTATTATAGACCATCACCATTCATAAGTCTGAACGCAGAAGGATTCCATGGAGAGACAGAAGCTTCAGGTGTCAGTGGAGCACCGGCAACAGACTGTTCATCATCCTCTTTGAAGCTTGATACATCTTTCAGACCTTGATTCATGCGCGAAGAGTTTGGGATGCCAGCCATCATGAATCGAGCAGGTCGAGGAGGAACCCGGGGCGTCTTTCCTTTCTTATTGGCGTCTACCACTAGCTGATGCCAAAGCAGTGGTTTGTACTCCTGCGGCGTAGACTCCCAGCCATTCTCATTATCATAATCATCATCATCATCATCATCATCGAGGACCGCACTTTCATTGTCTGTGTCATTGCTGTAACCAATCACGGGCCGCTCGAAATGAGGCAGAGGAGGACCCAATCCGACAGGGTAAGCGGGTACATTGAAGTTGTGGAGGTGCTTATTGTCCATGTTATCAATGCATTTTCCAATGGTCAACAACTGCTTGCGCGGAATCGAGGATTCCAAAGAAGCTGTTAGCGGCCAGTTTGGCCATGCCGTGCGGTGAATAGTGGCATCTTCTGGCAAGTCAACCTCATTGAAATATGGTACAAAGCACATGGCAATGGGCAACTCATCCTCCTTTCGGTGTTGACACGTCTTTCGCATGATACCATGATCCTCATCGTATATCATGCGCTTATGAGGAATATTGATTGGGCGAGTTGCCGATTCCGTATACTCAGGCTCACCAGTTTCGACCATATCAGCCCATCGGATGGTAGTTCCGCTTCGTCGTGGCATTTTAGGAGATGCTACTGTACGCGATGATGGGATTGGGAGAGACGGTTGTGAAAAGATTGAAGGACAGTTACTGCTGTAAAGATTCTTGACTGCAATTTTGAGAGAGCACCACCGATTAATGAGGCCTTTGAAAGGTCTACATAACGGCATTGTAAATCTACAATAGCTCTGTTGGAACATGCACAAAGAGCTCCTGTGCTGAGCAAGGAAATTATAAAGGTATTGTCCCAAATCTGCACAAAGAAATAGAAGGGGGCTGACATTAACTGCGAGGTCACCAGCAGATGAGTGACAAAGACCTTATTTGCATACTATCGATCAACACCAAAGACATGGTCACTGAACCTGGGAAGCATATACAGTTTATGTTTTTGTGAGTTGACCGCTGATTTGGGGTTCCAAATCATATATATGCTCCAATATGATGAACAAACTTCACTTTTACTAGATCACAAAATTCCCAACAAAGCTTATGAGCAAGAGATTCTGACGATTAACTCCGAATTACTTGTCACCAATCTCGTAACCATCTATAAAACACCTAACAGCAAGGACTATTTGCCTGCTACACAATGTCCAATTCTGGACACTCTGCTAATACAAATGGAGCACCCATTACTCCACCGGTTACACCAGGCAAAACGCGCCAAACCGTGGTGATCAGGCAGATCCAGGATTCCAATGGTAGACTATTGCCCTATCACGAACGTAAAGAGCTCCTTGGTGAGTGCGCAGTTGATGCTGACAATATCAATGCCAACGACCAAGCCGAGCCAATTAATTTGGCAGGCAGAGGGTTCCTTTTCAAATCAGTTGTCAAGGGTGTCAAATTTATCAAAGGCAACAAATATGCCCAAAAAGCACTCGACACCACTGTCGCCCGTCAAATCAAGACGGTCACTGATAAAGTTCAGGCTACAGCGCTTGCCATTAAAAATCTTGGTCCCGACCCTGTGCACTGGCTCGACGTCGATAACTCTATATTGGGCAGCAACCATCAGGGCTCCGACGAATTTGAGGTTATCGATACTGAAACTGTTGATCAAAAAGTCCCAGCACCCGATGATGAGTGGGAAGTGGTCGACAAGCCCGCCCCCGACCCTCTGGAAGGAATCAGCATCTGGGACCCTCGCCATCCATACTATGAGGAGAACAACCCTTACTGGACTCCTGAAGAAGAGTTCGCCTTTTATGATGCCAAGATAAAACTCCCAGGAAACATCTGAAAGCCTCAACGACAGGAGAGGTATGGTTGAGGATTTCGTTCGCTACCGCATTTCTTTAGTTTTGGCGTTTGGAGACTTTATTTTATGCTTGTAATTCGAAATATATTCTTTTCATTTCCCAATAATTTTTTCTACTGAAACTGTGATGCTAACCTGAACCGCAGATGGTGCACATTGTGCGTATCGTTACATCAAACACTATGAATTTGTGCAAAATGGCGTAACAACATTAGCTACATAACAATTTCACAAGTTAGTCTTTCTAAAAAACCTTGTCTAGTGACAAGCCTATGATCTCTTGACCTTAACAATGAAATATGCCTACTTCTGTACCTGTACTTGGTTTATTTTTGGAGGCTCCGTGATGTGAAGTTGCGCGGTATAAGGCTGCCAAGGCGAGGCTGGAAATGCTGTGAGATTTGATTGGTGGACTTAATTCTACCACGACGCGTCTCTTTCTCCTCCATCATAACAGTGAATCGTCTGGTTGTATCTGTTTACGACTGCTCGCAACGCCTGTCATTTTGCTTGATGCATCTTATCTATCCAAGGCGATACACTAGCACGATGCCTCGCCTGCGCCCTTGCTGCGGACCAATATTGCTGTCGTCGTTTGACCTGCCGACTTGACGCTCAAGACACTTTGATCGATCTAGAGCGAGGAAGGCTAGCCACTTCAAAATTGATGAGAATCGAAGGATGCAGAACTCGAACTAAAGATCTCCTTCACGTTTATTCTCAGACGGCCATCTATACTCTGGGATCGGAAACGATTCTGAACTCGCAAAGCCTGCCGCAAGATACTTCGAAACGAATTCAACCAGGCCAGTCCAAGCAATGAAGGCAAAGATGTGGTTCCGAAACCATATACCCCAAGCCGTCTGAGGTGCTATAAATGATGTTACAATCGGTGGGATCTTCTGAAAAGTCTTGATAAGTGGCCGCATGTTCTCCTCATAGGCTTGAAGACCAGCTTCAATATCCCCGGGATGCTTTGCGACCTCGCCAGCCAAAATGTATGCACCGGCAAGAGCCAGGCTTGTACCGCCACCTGTTGGTCCAGCTGCGTAGCCCGCATCGCCAACTAGCACGACGCGTCCATTGTGTAGGCTAGGTAGCTTGACCTGGACAATCTCGCTGCCATAGAAGTCGTCTGAGTACATCATTTGCTGCATTGCGGCATCAGCTTTCCAGCCAACGCCTTCGTAGTGTTTGGCTAGATGTTTCTTCAGCGCATCGTCGCCTTTTGCTGAGGCCTCTCGAAATGGTGGCGTCGTGCCAGGGTATTCTTTTGGATGTGTACCCATCAACATTATTCGAGAAAACCCTTCTGGATCCGTTCCAATGCTTATGTTGCGTCCTCCAACTGCGTTGAATCCCTGGCCGATCTTGCTCCCTTTGAGAAGATCCTCTTTGATCGAAAAGTAGGCTGCCCAAAGTCTAGTTGGAAAGATATGATCTCGGACACCACACCCAAAACCCATAGCTCTCGTTCTTGAACCCGCCCCATCACATCCAACTACAAGATCAAAATCCGAAGTCTTCAATCCATTTGCAAACTCAACTGCGACCGGCCCATCCTTGTCGCTATCTTGCCTGATGGAAACAATCTGCTCCCCAAAGACGTACTTGATATTGCGATCATCCTTCGTGAGATCGAAGAGAACCTTGGACAAGTTACCGCGGTATATTTCGTACTCCGATACCAGAGTCTGCTGATCAGGATTCCCACTCGGTCGTATCGTTCCATACGGACGGCCGTCTGCGCGAACAAAACTGATACCCTCCTCTTGCACTGAATGCGCTCGCACTTGGGCTTCCATGCCTGTCATTTTTCGCATGACGGATACTCCAGCAGTGCGAATATCAATGGCCTGGCCGCCGGTTCGTAGTTCCGAGAATCGCTCGATGACTGTAACTTTGGCTCCAGCTTTGGCGAACCAGTAGGCTGTTGTTGGGCCTGCGATGGATGCGCCGACAACGAGGACTTTCAGTCCAGACATCTTGATGGCGATAGGCGAAGAATGATCTTAGGTCGAATGCGAACCAAATGTTACTGCTGAGTGGGTTGTGTTCCGAGCGATTTCAAGAGCGTGGTTGTTGACGAGATGCAGATAACAAAGACATGAGTATAAGCATTTCACAGCTGACCAACCCCATTATATATACATTCTGAACCACCTGTGGCTCTAGAGTAGATATTCGAACTATTTCTCTTCAACATGGAAGTTTTGAGCAAAGTTTCTTGATGAGGCTCAAAAACGCGTCATACAACTGGCTCGGACATTAGAAAAATCCGCGACGGGATCATCTAGAATCCGAGACAAGATTGCCTCCAAACCTTGCATCAAAACCATCAACAACCAATTTTCACGATATACTGAACTCAGAACGACTTCACCTCTTTTTCTGCCAAGGTCAAAGCTCAGCTGCAACGTTCTTAAGCTTTGAATTCTGGACGTATTCGCCTCATGTAAGCATTCTAGTCTAGAACATCCAGGGCGCACATCGATTGGGTGAGAACACCAGGCTAACCCCGCAAATACGGGGATGCTTATTCAATGATCTGCATTGTACATGTGTGATGCATCTATGATGTATAACGGTCACTAGCATATAAGGTCAGAACAACGACTGTTCAAATCGATGAAGTTTCCATTCTCTGATATCGTGATAGAGTGAGTCTATTGAATCAACATGGCCAGTCCTTCGACGATCGATATTGTTGGCTCAAAGCCTGTATTTGGTGTTAAGAGTATTGCAGACGGTGCTGCGAAGAAAGCTTCCGAGTTGTTGCAGGAAAATCATGAGTTACATCATATCTTTTTCAATGATCAAGGTTTCCACGTAAGGCTCACGACATACCATCCGAAAAGAGTAAACTAATGAGCTTAGAACCATATCGTACACCACATCCTCAGTCTCTATGCTCTCGGCGCTAGTCCAGAATTACTGAAGACCATGTACGATGAGAACGCCAACTACCAACGACCGGCCATGAAAGAAGAGAAGAAAGTCGTCCAAGCAATGCATGATCCAGCCAAGTTCAAAGAGTGTCTCGGCGATGAAAACCACTACACAGACTACCTCGTCTTCTTCCAGGATGAAATGACGACCAAAGGCTGGGAAAATGTCATCAACGAATACCTTTTCGCGGACAACGACCTCTCCAACGACCTGCTCGTTCGCACATTCTCCGGCTTTCTCCATCCCTTGATCCATCTCGGCTTTGGTATCGAATACTCGCAGCCAGCCATTATCGCTGAAGCCCTTGCTGAGGCTTGCGTTCACAGCACCTGGATCACACCCCTATATATCAAATCCGAAGAGCTCGCTAACGCCCACAAGACCACCGGCAAATCGACCAAATCCCTTATGGCCATCCTCGCCGACATGCAATCCGATCAAGCGCTCATCGACAGCACACACTTCGACGACTCCAATAAAATCCGTGATGGTATCCTCGCCCGCGCACCAGACACCATGATTAACCACGCCAGCAACTACTTCATCAAAGACGCTTCAGAACTTTCCATGCGGACCGCAGAAATGGTGCACTTCGCCAACTACTTCACCATGGCAGCCCAACGCGCTGACAAACACCCAAAAGTTGATTTCTTCTACATGCATTGTGCCAACAGCAGTATTTTCTTCCCACGTTTCCTGGAACTCAATTGGCTAAGCGATGCCTCCAAGATCAGACTACTTGAGTGGAAGGCACGCTCGGATCTAGCGCTTTATGCGTCACGTCATGTGCCGATATTAGATGTTCAAGAAATTGCGCGTTATACGCCCAAGGAGGCAGTGTCTGGCGATCCGTGGGCGAGGATCATCGAGCGTGGCATCAGTTGTCATGATGATGGCCATTCGAGCAAGTTGGTTCGGGCCCTGGCGAACGCGAAGAAGGTGTGCGTACCGTGGGAGGGGAAGGAGGAGTTGGGCTTCGTAGTGAAGGGAGATATGTGGGATTTGGCTGGGCAGATGGCCGTAGACTCTATTGATGTGGGGCCAAGGTGGATTAGGGGCGCTGGGTTTGAGGAGGCTTGGGCGGATGTGCCCGGCAGAGAAGCAAAACTGTGAGATTGGCGTGTACATCTAAGTCGTAATGTTGAAGTAACACAAGGCATAGTCTGCGACGGGACGGATTATTGTTTGCAAGGCAACAGGGCTCGCAAGATTTCTGACGGCCTGTGGATAGTGCTGGCTTTAGGTAACGAATTATAATGTTGTAGTTCATCTGATCAGCATTGCTAGTCATCTGTTTGAAATTTTGCAACGGTCTTTTCGCTGAAAGAGTCACGATAGAGGGTTTGAAGTCGTTTGAGGTGACTGTGGGATATCTTGGTTCGTCAACAGTGAGCTTTACGTCCAACTACACTGCGAGAGTTTGGTATCATCAACGATGGCAATGACCACTTTGTTAGGTTGTGGCTCCAGCGACTGTCAAAATTGTTTATAGCTGCTGTACGGGAGCTATTATTGCGAATATACAATCGGGAAGGAACGAATGCTCGAGTAGATCTACCTCGTGTTGCTCTTTCCATTCGTAATTTACAGGTTTTCTTCATGCTTCATACGCACACGTCGAAGTCCTCTACATCAATCTTCCTGACGCAGCCTTTTGCATCTTTATCGCCGCCTCCCGAAACCATTTCACAATGTGCTGGGGATTCAAAGAACTCAAATTAGAAGATCCTCGGGGGATTGGTCTACCTCCACCTGTACCTGTTCCCCGACAAGTTGTCGTCCATCACCACGGTCCGCCTGTTGTTGCTCGTCCTCGTCCTCGTCGACGTACAGTCACTGTAAGTTTATCAGATTCATGTTCACCCTTGCTGCAATTCTGTTTGGCAGCAACAAGCGAAATGAGCGTCACTTGAAGATTTTCTCGTCTTCCTAAAGTTCAGAGTGGCGATAGAGTTGTCTGGGAGTCTGCCTATAAGCTGATGTAGGCAAGAGCGTTTGGTCATGGTTTCCGTTCCTGCCTCAACTACACCGGCTCTGGTATTCGTACCTTCCCTTCCCATACACAATCACCTTGCTCCTTCCACCTTGCACGCCCTAGACAATTGCTCCTTCCCTTGGCGTCTAGCGTCTATTCAACCGGATTCATTACGTCAAATTCAGCCTGGTGCGACTTCATCAAGCCCCCCGCATCACAGCATCGCAGATAAAGCCATCAAACTTGCTCACTTTCCTCCTTCTATCCAAAATCTCTCCTCCTACATTCATCTGCTCGTCACCCTTTCATCCATCTTTCATCTTCACACCATTCTTGCTACACGACTGTGGCTTTGCTCTCCACCTCGAATTTCCGTAGTTTTCTTCAGCACATCGTTGATCCATCACTGCACCCATTCACTGCGCCTATCCATCTTTGAGCCATCAAACATGTCTCACCGATACTCTGACCTCCTTGCCCAACGAGAGGCTCGCCAGGCTGCTGCTGCTGGACAACCGCCAGCATCGGTCCCTGTTGCTGCCACCGCCGTTCCTCTTATGCAAGCCATTCCGCAGGGTGTTCCACCACCTGCTCATTGGCCTGCTCAATTGGTTCATATGGTTCAACCCGCCGTCCAAGTTGTGGCTCCAGCACGTCCTACTGGCGATGCAGGACCTCAGCCATTTCATAATCCCGTTCATACCCGTACCTATAGACCGCGTCACAGTCTTCCTCAAGTCAGTGGTACCCCTTCGCCGTTGTATAGTAGTGGCTATCTTGTTGATGCGGGTGGATCCGTATATCTGACTCCACCTCCTACTTACAACCCGCCTCGATTTTACCAAGCTTACCAGCCACAGTATCAACCACAGCCAATCTACACCGGTCCAGCCTACATGTATGATCCGAGACTCGCCTACTACCAACAGGGTCCGCCTATGTTCGCCGCCCCTCCTCCTCCCCAAGCTCTACCGGCATTCCCATCCCAGCGTCCAGGAGACTTCCAGGGCCGCACCCGCGACGAAGTTATTATTGACAGCATCCGCCAAGCTCGAGATACTCACGACGCTCGCCTTCTAGCTAGCCGAAATATGAAGCCCGACGCCAAAGCTGGTGACATGTTCTGGGTGATCGAACCTGATGGTCAGCAAAACATGTACAGTTTCGCCACCATTGATATCGGCTTCAAAGATAAGGGCGTTTGGAAGACGAATCCACTTGACCAAACCCTCTTCTTCCAGAAACATCGCAATCAGTAGTTGAAGGTACGTGGACCATTGGGCTTAGGTCACTAAAAGCATGGAAAGTCTAATCCTAGTTCAGTGCGACATGACGTGAACGGCGTTTGATACCCAGCTTTTACGACTTGATTGCCCTTTTTGTACGACCAGACTTGATAGCAAGCATGGTGGTCAGTTATGACACATGTTTGTGTTTCCATGACTTTGACGACCTAGCAACTCTGCTCACCAAAGGTCTTGATTTTTGGCGTGCACATTTTTGTTTGCTTTTCGGTTCCCTTTCGATATTCGACTTATTCCAGAATTGACAACGACACTTCTGAGCTGGGCTCAACGGCACCACTCACTCAGTGACTCATATCGGCCTGGAACGTTCAGATGGGGCAAGTTGTGTTTCTTGAAGGCAAACACTCCTAGTACACTGTCAAAGTCATTCGAGGAATCCATCAACTGCGACCAGGCTTTGCTTAGAGGTGTGTCGTTTAATGACTTGCGCGACGGAATTGTTCGTTGGGGATGCTAGGGGTCAAAGTAGCAAAAACATTCAGAATTCAATCCTATGCAATTCACTGATTCACTGATACACTGAGTATCTCCTGTTCTTCATTGTTATTTGAGCAAGACCTGATTGTTGAGATGATATTTCGTCCCGTAACCCAGCAAGAAAGTGCATACTAATGTTCTATCATAATCTTACCGCATCTCCGCCCAAATATCGTATAAACAATCGTTCGCAAGAACTTCAGGCTTTTGTACCGGTATGTCGTGGTCGATACATTGGATTAAAGTGAGGATGCTACCTCCTTGTTTCTAATTCGTGCTAGGAATGGGACTTTCATGAGTAGAACCCCGAGGCATTTTTGTTCGATAAGGTACAAGTGGATCAAGGATCAACTGGAATTATTATTATGAATCTACTTAACGTCTGATAGCGGTGCCTCTACGGGCCTATGCAGACTATGACTATATAAGACAAAACCTCTTAGGATAAAAGCCTTTTATGTCGTTGTTCGGGCCTTATACTATCGCACTACGCCCTTCTTCCTTACCTATTATTAGCTATATAGGTAGTTAATGCTAAAACGAAAAATCTCGTATTTATAACCTCTCTCTAGTAATCTAGTCTAGTATTAAAAGGGTAAAGTTAGTAATTAGCCTAGTAATACCCCTACGCTATGTTACTATTATAGTATAGACCGCTATATATAATTACGATTCTACGCGCTTTAGATCTTCCTCCCTAGATCTTAAATCTTATTACTAGATCTACCCTTTTACTACTTCTACTACTAAACTAGCCTTCCTCTTCCTAATTCTAGTGTCGCGTGTATCGCTAAGGTTATGCGGTGGTTCTTGCCATTGATTTTGGTGTTGTTGCTATTCAACATTTTGCGTTTGTTGAGTTTTCACCATTGTCGCCTATTCAGGCCCCTCACAACCTCAGCAGATCAACTGGAATACAAATTCACTTACTACGCCAGGCAGACATCTTTAAACATCCTAGGCTGGCTCTTGAGGGACAAAATAAGTGAGCCGTCTAGACGACTACCCTATCGATTGCGATGGCTGCCATAACACTTCCCAAAGAGCGACTGCTTTGATTACCATCGTCTTTGATAAGTTGATATAAACTTGAATGTTACGACGCTAGGTAGTAGCAATTAGAGCAAATGCCCTTTAAGAAGCGTTATGGCATAGGAAAACTAGGTACTTTATGTGAGCCAGTGTGCTCAAAACCCTCTTCTCAGTTCTCGTGAGACTAAGTTTTTCCTTCGTGCTCTAGCTTTGCATAGCGATATCAGTCCCCAAAGACCGTCTAGAATACAAATGCTGATACATATACTTAGTCGTTAGCTTTGAACTCCACAGGCCTATTTGAGACCAAAATCTGCCATAGAACATACCAAAAGACAACCGTTAGCTTCCAAATGACTTGTGGTGAGCTTTTAGTAATCTCAGTCCCAGGGGATGCCTCTTGTATTACATCGAAAATGTGAACGTATCTGCCAGGCCCGATTTTGTAGATGGTGTAATACAGCGTCGACATGCGAACAATATAGAAAACCCAAGCGAAGATTCCTACGTCCCAAAGACAGCAAACGATGATCAGAGTAATGAACCGACTAAAGTAGAAGGAGCGGCGCGTATCGAAATAGGCTCTTTCAAATGACCCAAATCCGAGAATACCGGCGGCCAAGATCGCGGAGAGCGCAAGTAGATATATCACGTATCCAAGGAGCTTAGATTTTGGTTAGAGCCCACCATAGAATTAGAGCCTAAGAGATGATGTTGGATGCTTACGGTAAACAGGAGAGCCTGTCCCCCAGGCCAGAGGTATACCCGATGAAGGCTCATGTCCCAAAGCAGAGACGCCTTCGTTCTTGCTCTGGCTCCTGGGTAAATCTTCCAGCCCTCGCTACTGTAGTGTAAAAGGTTTGTTCGATTCTGGACCAGGAATGTACCGGTAGCAGCTTTCCAGAGATCTCCTTGATATAATAGCCAGATGTCTCCGAAATGAAGAAGAATTCCAATTTCATCCTCGTCAACCATCATCGTTCCATTGTTGGTCATCCAAGTCTTGTCCTTGTTCATCAACAGGGTGGTACCGTTATTTGGCAATTTCTTTTCATAGAGTTTGAATATGTCTCCATTTGATCTCGCCTTCGGTTGATATAGTGTGGCGATACCTGGGCATGCACCAATGGCAACTTCTGTCTCGTTCATGCGGCGTATCGGTGTATACGTATTTCCCGCTGAATCTAGCTCAGTCATCCATGTGCCGTTGTTGAGCAACCAGACATCATCCGACGCTTGCAAGAACGTTTTCCATGGTTCTAGAAAGAGTGTACCATTCGGCTTGTATAGATTTGTCCCATCGAAATCCAATAGAGTATCGTTATCGTAGTTAGGTAGAAAGTTTTTAAGATAGTTGTCGGCTTTGCGTACTACTGATTCATATCGCCCAGCAACGCCTATGATAACCAAGCCGACACTGACTGCGCTGGCGTGCAGTAATACCCATCGAGGGAAACAACTTTTTATCAGCAGCAAAATTGATCGTTTGAAGCCAATCTGCCGAAAAAGTGCACGGCTTGGGAAGTGATTTCTGAGAGGAGACTTTATTTTGGCATTATGCTGAGCTTCTTCCATTGCGTGAGGCTTTCCAAATTGATGCTACGACAAATCGAAAACTATTTCATATGCCAAAATCTTATACAGGATTTCTGTAGGATTAGCTTCGATGTGACTGGTCGAAGTATGTATCTAAATACGAAGCATATATTGCCCAAGTTGCGGGCCAAATATACACCCTTGATCGGGGCAGTGCAAGTTCTACATGTTTCTGTCGAAACCAGAATTTGCCTCAGTGCCCATCTGGATCATTGAGGTCAATCTCCTGAAAGACCAATCTCTTCCTACGCCTTTTGGCTCCGCATATCAATATCGCTCCCCACGTCCCATCTATAACACAAATACCTAAGCAAATACTTATCAGTTAGTAATTAACCAATCATCGTCGGTGAAAGATCATAATGACCACCAAATAACTTACGCAAAAACTACCGTTGAAGCCCAAATGGTTTTGGGCATTGTTCGTAGTTGCGACGTAGCGAGCGAAGAGAACTGCTTCTTCAATGCAGCTACGACTGTTGGTGTGATATTCCCATCCCAGCTGCGAACATGAAAGATCTCGTGCCTACCGAAGTAGAGAAGAAGACAGAGCCAGAACTCAAAACCGGCTTCAAGTAGCGTACAGGATATGATCAATAGAATGAAGCGATTGAAGTAAGTAGACTGGCGAGGATCGACATATGCTTTAATATGGCCTCCAAACCCACACAGATTGGCTAGAAAGTACGTTGAAATAGTCATGTAGTACACAACGTATCCAAGCGCCTATGCAGAAATCAGTAAGCTTCTTGGTGTGAAGGTAGAATCATGGAGCATGCATACAGTAAACATGATGTACTTATTTTGGCCCGTTGCCCAAGCAAAATACCGACGACTACTGGTTCCCCAGTTGAAAAGTTGTTGCTTCGTCATACAGCTCATCCCGTCGTATAGAAACCATCCCGACTGGTTATTATGTAGTGTACTGGTCTGATTTCGCACTCTCAAGACGGAGTCACTAGACTTCCAAATTTCTCCCTGATACAGGAGCCAAGCAATATCCTGATGTAGAAGAAGGCCATTTTCATCCTTTTGGACGATAGTCGTTCCATTCCTTGACAACCATGTTGTGCCGTTGACTATCAAGAACGTTTCTCCGTTGTCCAGTTGAAGTTTTCGATCATAGTGTTCAAATATTCCCAATGTGTAGTTAGAAGAACTGAGCAGGGGGTTATCTTTGTACAGTTCCTGTTCTTTTTCTGAAAGTTGCCAGAATATAAAGTCATCGAGCAGGGCGAGGAAACCTGTCTTGTTCATGGATATCAATGGACCCCATGGGTTATTATTTTGATCTAATGGTTTGACCCAAGCATCATCTTCCAATAGCCAAATTGTGTCTGCACTTTGCAGTAATGTTTGAGTTGGTCCCAAGTAGGACGTACCCGACGGTTTGAACAAAGCTCCTCCTTTGGAATCTAGTAGCGTATTGTTGTCAAGTTCAGGTAAGATATCTCCGGCTGTGCGGTCGTCGAATCTATGGGCGCTGAAAGCATACGTTGCAGTGCAGACCAACACAAATATGCCTATGATCCACGTTGTTGTGCGTAAAAGTATCCATCGAGTTACTCCACCGTTCAAAAAGAGGGTGAAAAATCTCTTGATACCAATATGCTTGAGGAATTTGAAGCTTGGCAGATAGTTGATGAAGGGCCGCTGTATTTTTGGCGTGCGCAAAGTGTGATCCATGAGGCGAACTGCCAATATCCTCAAGGCAGAAGTCCAAATCCTTCCTTATTTACTATGGAGTCAAAAGAGATCTAGCCCATTCCAGTCGGTTTGGGAGGCACAGTTTAACGCTACTCCCTCTATATGTAATATATTTAATGAAGCATGAATCCTACTCGTATAAAACCCTGAGAGGTTTGCGCAACTCTTCGTAGTACGAGCCCTTCCATCAAGGCTTGTATGAACATCACCATGATCATCCTAGTCATAACAGTCATTTCAAGCACTTTCTTAAGGGACCCTCAATCATACGTCCCACCAGAGGTTGAGTAAAGATAGAGCCCAGCTGAAATCTCAATTCGATGAAGTTGTTTTCATTCCAAAGGAAGAAAAGACCGCAGAGGCCTTCTCTGCAATTCAATCACCTCTTCCAGATTCTCTGTGCAGGATGTCGAGAGTTTGACGAGATATGTACGGTAAGGCTGAGGCTAATCCCTCAACTCAATGGTGTCGCACGTAAACCGGAACCAGTGCAGCTTCACGAGAGTTTTTCCTCCTTGGAGCAATCAGCTGAAGAAGGTTGCTTCACATGCAGAATCTGGAGGAAGCTTCTTTTGCGAGAATGTCCGCTGCGGGAGATGATGTCGGAGCTTCGAGAGAGCAATAACGTTATTTGGGCGCTGCCTCCAATACAGGCCGAGGAACCGTGGACAATAAAGATCGGAACACAGTTAAGATCAAATAGGTCATTGATAGCAGAAGCTATTCTAGATGATAGCTACGACATGCCAAGTAGGTTTTTTTTGGTGCTGCTAGTTGGCAGTGATGAAGCTAAACTTAAAATCAAGATTTGCACATTGATCCAGCATGTCCAGAAATGGTGTCCAATATCAAAAACTGGTATGATCAGTGCTGCCAGAATGTGAAAGAGCACATCAATTGCTTCACTCATTGGAAATCTTGTGAAATAGAAAGGCGATCATTTCGTCCTCGAAGACTTGTCTCGATTCTTGCGACAGAAAACGCTTCAGTCGAGGCTGTCAAGTTGGTCTCTGGAGCTGACGTAGCAGAGAGTGAACATTATGTGGCTCTAAGCTACTGCTGGTATGTATGACCGAGGAAAAATATACGGATGCCCTTTGACGATTGTATAGGGGCAAATCAAAAAATTATAAGACTACACAGGAGAACGAAAGCCAGCACAGAGACAAGATCTACACGGCAAAACTACCAAGAACCGTACAGGACGCTATCAGACTTTGCCGGCTTCTGGGCATCAATTATATATGGGTCGACGCGCTATGTATTCTGCAGGACTCTGAAGGCTCTCAAGAATGGAGTATTGAAGCCAGCATAATGGACAAAATCTATGGATTTGCTGCATTCACCCTTGCCATTACTTCAAGCAAGACAGCGGATGAAGGATTCTTGCAGAATCGAGACGCCGAATCTTTGGATACCACAGGGATTGGCAAGGCTCTGATCGGAGAGACCGGCATAAAAATACCCCACAAATCGCTGCACAGTATTCGTAAAGACTCACCTCTGGATACCAGAGGGTGGACCTTCCAGGAGGAGATTCTCTCTCCTCGCATTCTTCATTTCACCGCCCTTGGAGTTTTTTGGACCTGTCTTTCGGGGACAAGCTCAGAACTAGATCCAAAGTTTGTGTCAAATCCGCCGGGGCTGGAGGATTCGCGATTTGAGGATTTCCACTTTGCAGAAGTTGAGCAGCTTGGGAACGGCGATATTAAAGCGCTGAAAGTGTACCACAGATGGCTTAAGTTAGTGGAAGCCTACTCTACTCGAGAATTTGAATATATCGACGATAGATTTCCCGCACTGTCTGGCCTCGCTAAGAAATATGCGGATGCAACACAGGATCAATACGTAGCCGGACTTTGGCTGACTTCGCTACATAGTGGACTTCTCTGGAAGGTCAGGAAGCCAGATGCCTTATTGCGAACTGATAATGCTCATCACGCGCTGCCTTCTGCTCCATCATGGTCCTGGGCGTCAGTGCCACCGGAAAATGGGATAGAATACCATTCGAAATTTGGTCCACCAGCAATGCAATCGCAATTCACGAACTACGATGTTAAGCTGAAAAGCGAAGACAAGTTTGGAGCACTCGAACAGGCAAAAATATCCATCAAAGCACGTTTCAGACCTTTGATTGAAGAAGAGACGGAGATTCCCTGGCCTAAGAACGAGCTCAGGGGCAGAGACGATCAGATTCTGTTCCCAAACACGAGAGGCAGTGTGTTTGCAATCGACTTCAACAGCAATCGAGTACTTCTTTCTCGCAACGAGGGTAGTCCAATAATCATGCACATGGACTATAAGATCCCCTGTACGCTCGCGAACTGCTTCGCTCTTGAAGTAAACAAGAATGGTTTTATAGTGCTGAGGGAAACTGCAGAGATTGGCATGTTCGAGCGAATCGGTTGCGCGCCGTGGCATACTGATCGAGGCTTTTTCGATCAATACGATGTTGTTGAAGTTCGCATCAAATGAGAAGCGCTTGCGACCATGCTCGGCTCGACAATGAAGCTTCACTATCTGAGCATACGAAGTAGTCGTTCAAAAGTAAGGCACTATATCGCAAAGCGCAGTGGATGGTCGACACCGCAATCGGTAGGAGTACGCCAGTTATTTCGCTTATCCATTGGCACTCTTAGTTCGTTGTCAGATTAAATGAGACGACAGTTGACAAACAAAGGGCGCTCCCATGTGGTGCTTATTCTCCCTCGCGAACCACAAAGCAACTGATACTGGATCGAACGCTACGAGAAATATAGCATCCTTTATCTAGTAGCGGCGGTGAAAGCCATTGTTCCTGATGGAGGGTGCCCAGTATTTGTTACTCCGCTGGGAGCCTTAGCATTGTTGATCTTGATCGGATCAGAACCTCGAATATAGACTGAAAACCCAGCTGGAAAGATGAAAAGAGAAGAATTACCTTATCGATGCAAATGGAGATCGAACTTGATGGCTGAAATCGAATTTGATGACTGAGAGCAGCGTCGATGGCGGAGAGCAGACTTGATGGACATTTGAGCTAGAGGCACAATACCAGAGCAATGTGATGAAATAACCGGAAAATGAACACTGAAATTATTATACTAGCAACGGACTACTATATTCATGTAAGCACCGTTTTGACCATCCCAATCGCTGGCAGAAACAGCCCAAACTCAAAACCACAGGAAAAGGGGGATAATTCATTTTTCATAGTCGATGGAAGTGTCCTTGAACACGTGAAACCCCTCGTGCATGAAGTAAGTTTGCAACTAAAACCCAACACTGGGCCACCAGATAATTGACTCGTCTCAAATTCGGTGCCAGTATCAGGAGTTTCGAGTCGTGGATTGCCTAACGACGGCCGTGGGAACGATTAACGGAGCCTTGAAGCGCATCAACTTCGGCTTCCAACTGCTTGATCATAGCATGACTTTGCTCAAGGTCCTTGTTTAGGCGGTCACGCTCAGCGATGAGCTTCTGTTCCCAATTACGGAAGCGACCTTCCTCAACCTTGACCTGCTCGGTGAAACGCTTGCGGAGTGCCTCCTCCTCTTCCTTGAACTTGGGATTGTCGAGCTTGCGGGGACGAGCTTCGCCAAATTTGCGTGTCTCCATTTGCTGTGCGCGGTAGGCCTCGTAGTGGTTCTCCTCTGTGGTCTGGATAAGATCGAGCATGTGGGTGCGGATCAAAATGGCGCGCAGCTTCTTAAAGTCACAGTGCTCCTCATTTTCGACTTCAGCGACACCCCAGGCATACTGGCGACCTTTGACGGTGCGGCCGTCCGAGGTCTGGACGTCCTTCTCGGATCCAATGACAGAGAATGGCATGGCGGCAATGAGACTGCGAGCATGGTGGAGACCGGCTTCATCGTCCTCCTCTAGCGGTGGCTGGTAGATCTTGATTCCTTGAGCTTCAATGACGGCCCGTATCTAATCAAAAGGTCAGGAATGAGACGAAATGCGCACATGATGAAAACATACCCGCTGCTTGAACTTGGCCAGGTCTGTAGGGCTGAGAGTATCGGCCTTGGCAATAACTGGAATCAAGTTGACGCGAGTACATAGTCTCTTCATGACTTCAATGTCCAGTGGCTTGAGGGTGTGGCCAGTGGCGCGAATGAAGTACAGGCAGGTGTGGACTCGAAGATCGATCTTCTCAATTCGGCGGGGCTGTTGTTCTTGAAGCATGTAGGACTCGTGTTGATCGTCAAGGAATTCGATGATTGGTTGCCATGAATCACGATTGTTGACATAGTCACCGAAACCAGGTGTGTCAATGACGGTAAGACGGACTGTTGCTTATCAGCATCCGAGCTTCCAATGCAAAAACGAAGACGTACCCTTGAAGAACTTCTCTTCCAACTCGGCCTTGGTGATCTCGATCTCAACAGTCTTGTCGATTTGCTTGTGATGGCGACGCTTGTGATCGGCGTAGTTCTTGATGGTAGTGGAGAAAAGGGTGTTGATGAAGGTAGTTTTGCCTAAGCCGGATTCGCCAGCAACCATTATGGTAAAGGCAGCTCCACGCTTAGCAACGATCTTGTGTCTGCGCGTAGGTTAGATGGGTAATTCTATGGATTGTTATTGGGACCGTAGAAGATGCGTACCGTTGATTGGGGAGCTATGGAACGACATGTCAGCAGATTTCAAACAGATCATAAGGATAGGTAAGAACATACATTGGCAATGCCAATTGGGGACGCAGACTCGGCCATTGTTGCGATGGATGGTCTGGGATGTAGGTAGGGATTGTAAAGGTGGTCAATGGGATCGCGGGGCGGTTGATGGCAGAATCACGACGCGACAACGGTGATGGCGACGAGGATGATGGAGAAGTGGAGGATGTTGTTGTTAATGAAGCGGAGGTGAAGTTGAGATAGAGTGTGGATGGGGGATAGAAGTTGCGATGGGAAAAGGAGGAAAGGGGGCACTGACCGCGACTTCTTCTTTCCTTGGGCTAATGACCATCTTCACATCCTGATTGGGCAATGATGTTGAGCCGCGATTTCCCCTGAAGATTTGCTCGGACTTTTATTTCCCCGGATTTGGTCTAGCTCCTCTGCTATCCACAACCATCTCCGGCATCATTTCTTAAAAGATAGACACTGATAATGTCCAGCGCATTCGATGGGGTGTCAAGCATTTCACTCATTCAATGGGTTCTCATCATCTCAAGCACAAAGCAATCAAGTTTAGCGATTCTCAAGAGACAACAAGATAGCCAAAATAGTCATGTATTGAAGCGCGGGCGCATACCTAGGTACCGCCAAGAAGACCATAAGACTGGTTGGAGCAACCCAAGAATTGAATCAATAAACTGAACTAGCTATTATGAATTACAGTAGTCCCTATCCTGGTTTCAACAATTGACATGGAGGCTTGGAAACAGGACATAAGATCCACAAAAGGCTGTATAGTTATTAGGCCAATCACAGGTCGCGAACTCCGATGCCAAGATTTCGACTTTTTGCAACTCCAAAAAAATATCAACTGGTTGTCCACCATCATTACCAAACTGTCTCTCCACAACAAAGCAGAATTCGCGCTAAAAACTGCCATGGGCTGGTAATATATCACCATGAAGACTGACTTCCGCTTCGATAATTTGCTTGGAACAGTTTACGGCTCCGGAAACCTTGCCTTTACTCCAGACGGCACCACATTACTCTCCCCTGTGGGCAACCGAGTCACAGTCTTCGATCTCGTAAAGGACAAGTCGCATACACTACCCTTTACGCATAGACGGCCCATATCACACCTTGCTCTCCATCCATCCGGTCAACTCCTCCTTACCATCGACCAATCTGGTCGCGCAATCCTCTCACATCTTCCCCGCCGCCTCGCGCTTTACTACTTTACCTTCAAATCTCCGGTAACCGCCCTCGCCTTTTCACCATGTGGGAAATACTTTGCTGCCGCAACAGGAAGATTGATAGAAATATGGCATACTCCGCAAACACCGGCATCGTCTGCTGATGGGGGCCTAGCGTTCGCGCCGTTTGAGCTACATCGTAGGCTCAGCGGTCATTATGACGAAATTACAAGCGTGGAATGGTCTGGTGATTCAAGATTCTTTTTGACTGCTTCGAAAGATCTACATGCTAGGGTATGGAGCTTTGACCCTGTAGAGGGATTCGTTCCCACTGCATTAGCTGGGCATCGGCAGGCAGTGGTAGGAGCATGGTTTTCCAAAGATCAAGAGTCCATCTGGACCATCAGCAAGGATGGAGCATTATTTCAGTGGGAGTATTCACAAAGGCCGGATAAGGAGGAAGAAGAACTTCAGTGGCGAGTCTTTGCAAGACATTACTTCAAGCAAACGCCGGCATATGTGTCATGCGCTGCCTTTCATCCTGAGTCGAACTTGTTAGTGACGGGATTTTCAACTGGTATTTTCATGATACACGAACTGCCAGATTTTACCGAACTACAAACATTGAGGTATGTCGCATAGTTCAATGCATGATCCCGACGCTAACATGAGCAGTGTATCACAAACAAACGTTTCTCAAGTCATCATTAATTCCGCAGGCAATTGGCTAGCTCTTTCCTCCGCCAAACTCAGCCAACTCCTAGTGTGGGACTGGCAATCAGAATCATACATCCTTAAACAACAATCACATCACGACTCGCTAAACGCGCTAGCGTATACGCCTGATGCGCAGAGAATTGTGACGTGCGCTGATGATGGGAAGATAAAACTCTGGGATGTAAGATCCGGCTTCTGCTCGGTTACATTTACAGAACATAGTAGTGGTGTAACGGCATGCGAGTTTGCCAAACGAGGCAATATTCTATTTACAGCAAGTCTTGATGGCTCTGTAAGAGCTTGGGATCTACTACGCTATCGCAACTTCCGCACCTTCACAGCACCAGCTAAACTAGGTTTCTCATGCTTAGCCGTAGATCCATCAGGCGAAGTCGTAGCCGCTGGATCGCATGACACTGACACGATACATATCTGGTCTGTCCAAACTGGACAATTGCTGGATCAACTAGCTGGTCATGAAGGCCCAATCTCCTGTCTCGCCTTCACCCCAGACGGCACCTCTCTAATTTCAGGCTCTTGGGACAATACCGTCCGCATATGGAGCATATTTGCCCGTCAACAAAGCTCTGAACCGCTCACCCTTCAAGCAAACGTTCTCTCCCTCGCCGTCCGTCCCGACTCCAAACAAATCGCCGTTGCCACCCTCGACGGCCAACTAAGCTTCTGGTCTATTGCCGAAGGTGCCCAAATCAACGTTCTTGATGGCCGCCGCGACGTTTCTGGCGGCCGGAAACTAGGCGACCGCCGAACAGCAGCCAACGTCGCCGATACCAAAGCATTTGACACTCTCGCCTACAGCGCTGACGGCACCTGCATTCTCGCCGCCGGCAAATCAAAATATATCTGTCTCTACGAATGCACATCCGGCGTACTCCTCAAAAAATTCACCGTCAGTGTCAACCTAGCGCTAGACGGCACCCAAGAATTCCTCTCCTCCCGAAATCTCACTGATGCTGGACCTGTCGACATACTCGACGATGCAGGCGACGCATCCGATCTAGAAGACCGCATCGACCGAACCCTCCCAGGTGCCACCCGCGGCGACGCCTCCGTCCGACGCGCACGCCCAGAGATACGCGTGGCAGGCGTACAATTTGCGCCATCCGGTCGAGGATTCTGCGCAGCCAGTACTGAAGGTCTGCTCGTCTACGACCTCGACGTTGGCCAACGATTCGACCCTTTCGAACTCGATGTCGACGTAACACCCGCCACCACCCACGCCGCTCTAGCATCTGGCGACTACCTTCGCGCCCTCGTAATGGCCTTCCGCCTAAATGAAGCGCCCCTCCTAACAACCGTCTACGAAGCCATACCAGCACCTGATATCCCACTAGTTGTTCGCGGAGTACCAGATATATATCTTGCGCGTCTATTACGTCTTGTTGTCAAGCAGACAGAGAGTTCACCGCATTTGGAGTTCTGTCTACGGTGGCTCGAGGCACTGATGACGAGCTGGGGACGGACGATCAGACAGCGAAAAGGCGAGTTTGCGGCAGAGATTAGGGCGGTTACGAGGGTGGTGCAGAGCGTGGAGAGGGAGTTGAGGAGGCTGGGGGAAGGAAATGGGTATATGGTTGATTATTTGCTCAAGCAGACTAGCGCCGATGCTACTGATGGGGCAGAGAATGGGAGTAATGACGTGAATGGGCTTAATGAGGCGATGGATGAGGATGGTGATGATGAGGGCGAGTGGGAGGGAGCAGACTGATGTTTTAGACGACAGATAACTGCTTGAACGATCCAACGAATGAAGCTCTATGAATTGAGCAAGTGGACTTCTTAGGAGCATTAATTGAACATATGGCTAAGTTGACATCGAGTTTCCCAAAGCAGTTCTTGAAATCTTTAAACCCAATTTCCCAGTCTCACCTATCATTATGAGAGCTTACAAACCAATGTATCAAGGGTCGGGTCGCTCCATCGAACGAGTCCAACTGCAACCAGGACAATATATACAGGCCAAGCGACAAGGGATTGCCAATGATTGAGCGCTGGGTCTTTCCAGACTTTCCAGTAAACGAATGTCGCAGTCCACGATATGCAAATACTCAACCAAAGCACAAAGAAGGAGTCTCGTGCTCCCCGTAAATTTTCTGTGCTTGGTTAGCATGTGCGGTCAGAATGCAGATAGTTATGCCACTTGCCATACACCTCTTGGCTCATGTACAATGGGTGTTGGACCACAAAATTCGTGGGGCCCATATGACTTGTTGACGTGGCCAGTTTAGTCATGTCATTCCAGCGGTGAGTTTCTTGAGGAACCCGCAAACCGTAGTAACGATGATTGTCAGCCCAGGTCTTCGAGATTTCTTGCAAGTCGTCATCTTCCCCAAAGGTGATTTTCATGCGCTCGGCACGCTCTCCGAACGTCATCACTTTCAAATCCTCCCTTCTCTTTATACTTTCTTTGAGTCTTTGAGTCTGGTACGTGTCTGGGGGAGTCCAGTGATTTCGTCGAACCACGGCGTATAGGACATCGAATTGGCTACTCCAGTTGTAGATCATCACTCGCTCGCCAATGATCACATCTGGGTGCTCTTGCTGTATCCACGTCATGAAAACTTCTACCTGTTCCATCAGCCATGACTAATATGCCAATGGTGCAGGCGAGCCGCGCTGAGCGTGGGAGTCTTGGAATCGGAAACGGCCGTGGCTCTGAATCTTGTTCGTCAACGTGCTGCTAGCCGGTTGGCCGATCAGATTGAAATTCAAGACTAGAACGAGCGGTTTCATGGCGATGCGAGGACCCGGTATTAACGACGGAACGAACTGCAAAATAGTTAAAACAATAAATGATCGGCAACTCGAGACATATCTACCTTGCGACGTCGCTCTTTGATCAGGGCCAAAGTGTCCTTCAACCATTCTAACGTTGCGATATGCTTGGGCACCTCCACATAGTTCTTGGTGACTCCGTAAGGAATATCGATTTCGACTTTCAGCAGACTGAGATCAGGAAGAAACACTTCACCAGCTATGTCGTGCGTGTTCCGTCCCCAACGCTCGACGAACACTAGTTCCTCAACGCGTCCTTTACCAGTCTCTGGCTCTTTGACGATGTACCAGCGACGAGGTGAAATGGCGTCACCAATTGCGGCAGCTCGGTCTGGATGGTGGTGAACATATGCCAAATTGAGCCGCGCAGCCTCGTGAAGAAACTCAAGCCAGATATACCGGCCAAAGAGACGAATGTGATCTGGGAAGATGACATGTTCGAAAGACACTTCGGGCAAGTACGCACTGACGCCAAAGAGGCAATACTCGCGAAAGAACGGCGCCGGGCAAGGGTTGTTCAATATAGTTTCATCCACCCGAAAGGTCACCAGCTCACGATAAATTTTCAGGCGAATTTCGGCAGGCAGAGTCGAAAGACGGCTAGTTGTTTTGAGCGCTTGGGATGCTTGACCTCGTTGCTCTGCTAGGTCATCGGGAAGTACTCTACAAAGAGGTCAGTCTATGAATCATGAGACGTGTAAATGACTATCGTACTGGAATTTCTTGGTAGTCAGGAACCTAATTCGGTGCGCGTTAGGGCTATGAAGAACAACAAGATAAGATAACGACTTACTTTATGGATCCATTGTTTGTTAGATACCGCCAGTTGACAACTACACGACGTCTAAGAGGTGAAGGCTGACCGAAGGTGGGCAGGGCGATATTTGAGTTTCTATGGGTATATCCCCACAGAACCGCCACTGCCAGAAGTAAGGCTATGGCGGAACACGATAGGGAATTCGTTGCCATGATATTTGTGGTTTGTGTGTTCAAAAGAGATTGCACAAAGTTGAAGCCGACCACAAGACGCCGAGCTGGCGCAATATATCTTGTTCGTTGTTGAAGTGAAGGTCAATGATGAATCTTGATGTGAAAACCAATGTGAAATATTTAAGGGATTAAACGGATCAATGATGGATTGTGCTCACTTGCTATGGCGGTAACAGGCAGCATCAAACGGAAAGACCGATGTACAAGCTTGGTCTGCGCCTTCCTTTGCAGCTCAACAAACTTATCAACGTTCGTACTTGCCATGAAAGTCGTAGGCACTATCAAGATCTACTGAAAAATGAATCAAGGGCAAAAGATTGTACAGTATTACATACCTAAGTGTTTCAGAACTCAATAACAAGAAGTTGCGTACTGAAAAGCCTTCAAAGGCCCTTTCTGCCGCCTCCAGGCCGTCGTTGTGCACTAGCAGATGGAAGCAGTCTTGATGCTCTAGTGGTCACTCACTATATCAGAAATGCCTCTTTGGTGAGTTCAAGCCACTGTTCGTACGATAAGGCTTTCCAGTAATGTGCTCCTATGACTGAATAATTTCTGATTTATCATCGTTCTCTTTCCACCACGATCCTCGACAATAGGCTGCTATCTTTGAGCAATAAATCAACACAGAGTTTCTGTATTATGCAGCTCGGAGTCGCGACGATTGCCGAGATCGAAGGCTTTGAGTTGACATAGCTGTTATTGCTTAAATGGTCATGGTTGAGGAAAGGTCGTCGTCGCCGAGACAAGACCGTGATCGCTAAGGGCAAAATGATATGTAGCAATTCCCCGACATGAGCTTACCGATATGTCCGACTCGATTTTCTTCCAGATGATCAGCGTTTGGATGGATGCGATTATTTCAGAGTCCTGGAACCATCCAGAGAACGCCAAACGCAGTGCTGGATTACACTTATTGGATTATCCCCAAGCTCATACATGTTGAACTTTTGAGTACAATTCAAAAGTGCTCGCCACCTCCTCGTCCAAGACATTTGTCTTAGACTTCACAAGGGCGACAATCTTTTCATTGATCGAAGCCTCCACACCAAATGCCTGGGCCTGTCGGACGAGGAAGCCATTGATATAGTCAATCTCTGTAGGCCGACCAGCGAGATAGTCTTGCCGCATTGAGCTGATGTTACTCGCCGTTTTGGCGCCGATGGTGTCAACGACTTCTAGCAGGACTTTCTCATTGAAAGCCTTGATTGATTTCTCGTCCATGCTGCCACGCGCCTGAAGTAATTTGATGATTATCGACGAAATCTCCTTTACGAGAGAGACCAACAGAGTTCGCAGTACTGGTCGTTGAAACAGCTCTCCATTACGACAGTCAAAGATGATGGTCAGAGGATTTATGACCGCATTTACAGTCAGTTTCCGGAGCTGTATCTCCAAGAGCTGTCCAGGCTCGGCGAATGTGGCATTGAGCGTAGACGAGTTAAGCAGTAGAGCCGGCAGAATTCCTAACTCGTCCTTTGAGGCTAAACTGCTGCTTGACACTGCCGCGAATGTCATATCCGCTATGCCAGCGTGGACTACTGAAAAGGGGCTCGTGCTATATAAGCCGTGGTTGACAATGCCAGCCATGAACTTTGGCCTCTGTGACTGCTCAGGGAAGATTTGATCCGTGACCTCATCGATGGTTCCTAGGAGCGTCAGTCAATATACTTCGGATGGCATCTTCGTTTGGATCTTACCCATCCCATTCTGCACAAACAGCAAAGTGGAGTCTTTGTCAAGACGAGAGGCTATAGACGTGACTGCTACTGCCGTAGTCAAAGTTTTTGTAGCCACAATCAGGTTCTTAATGGCAGATTGGCTCAAGACTTTATCGTGAACTGACTCTATGCTGAAGCCACCCAGCTGACTGACTGCAGTCGGAGGTGTTCTTACCTGTATGGAATTTTCGGCTTCAATAAATTGCGTTGGAAAGTTTGGTCGATGATACAACAATGCGATAGGCAAGTCAGGATGGCTGGCTCGTAGTGAATGCGCGAAGAATTTCCCAAGACTCCCTATACCTAGGATGTGGACACCAGGTGCAGCTGACCGGCGCGTCATGGTGGAAGCCTTTCTGCTATAGGTGCTCATGAACTCTAAGCATCTCCAACGCGCTGTTTTGAGCCTCGAGAGTTCTCGAGGTTCAATGATGGAACAACGCATCTTGAGCAGGGAGGGCCAACAGGAGCGCCGGAATGAGGGGAGGTCTTCTGGAAAGACAACATCAACCTGGAGCGAGACCTTGTTAGCCCATATAGATTGAGTTAGACATTATACAGCTGGTGAATTGAAGCACTGCGTTGTAACAGGGAGCAACTTTATGGAAAGAAGTTGAGATATCAGCACTGAAGCCAAAGAAAAGGGGGCGGGTGAATTTCGGACTAGAAACTAAAATACTGTACTCGAAGTCCCGGCCCCAAAATCCAATCACATGGCTCATTGAGTCTTAATCCGAGTCTAGGGCTTCTTTGATGCTGGTTGGTGGTGGACTGGTCAGTGGTGGTGGAATTACCTCTGGTGTGCATTCTAAGCCTTATACCCTAGCTTTTGAAGCAGATTTTTACCTACTTTAGCTCTATACCTAATTAAATAAGTCCTAGAATAGTGAAGCATATTAGTATATAGATTTTAGTATAGCGCGCCTTATTAGTCCTAGCTTCTTATTAGGAGTAGATTCTTAAGATATCTAACTTTAATATCTTTATAGTATTATAACTTTATTAATTCTTATTTATTTAAAGCGTACTTACTACTATTTAGTAACTAATTAAGATATTATTAAATATAGGTAGGAATTTTACTAAATTATAGCGTTGCTAGGTTTAGGATATAATTATTAAGGAGTATTCTAAACGTTAGATCTCTAAAGTAGTTTTTTATAGTATAGAAACTATTACTTATTAGCGTAAGAAGCTTAAAATTACTATTTTATTTAATACTCCTAGAGTTATTTAATAAGTATCTATATTAGATTATATTAAAATAGTAGTATTACTTAAATACCTTATTATAAAGCTTAATTCTACGTAATTTAAGATATTAGAGTATTTAGAAAATCTCTTTAATATCTTTATTAGTTATTATAAGATAGAGCGTACTTTAAAGCGTATAGAATAGACTAAAAAGAGAGTATTATTACTATACCTTTACTTTATTAATATTTAGTCTTTTCTAATAAAAATAGTATTATAAAATAGCTCTTTAATAATCTTTATATAAATATAAAAAATATTAAGAAGAAATCTTAAAATACTATCCTAATTAACTTATCTACGTTAATAAATCTAGCTATAAAATAAGATTACTAATGCGTAGAATAAGTTAGAGCCTAAAGGGAGTTAAATATATTAACTTCTTATATCTTTAAAGCTCTAAGTAATAGAATATACTATCTATATATAACGTATATAATATTTTATACTAAGATCTATACTAACATAATACTAACGATCCTAAATTTATCTTCTAATATAAAGAGTAATTAATTAAGAAGATATTATTATTCTCTTAGCCTAATAGCGTTATAATTATAAATAATACTTTCTTTTATAAGGCTAAAGAGCTAAAGCCTCTTTTTAAAGCTATAGGTATAATTTTATTATTCTTACTACTCTATAGCCCTAATCTAAATCTAATTAAGTAACTATTTAGCGATTTAAAGAAGTAGATTAGATTAAATAATCGTATTTAAAGCGATATAAAGGAGTATAAATAGCCCTTTAAGTAATATCTTAATCTAGGACTTTAGGAATTAAATATAGCGTAGAGAGTAAGAATATACTTTAAAAAGAGTAAGATAAATTTGTATAACTTTAATATATAATATTTAATTAATCTATCTTAATCTAAGCTTTTTATTATTTTTTCTTTTCTTCTAATTCTAGATATTAAGTATGCTATTCTCTAATCTATAGCTTAAAGTAATCTATAGCGTTTATCTTAACGTATTCTAATATATATATAAAGATATTATCTTCTACTACTACTACCTAACCTAATCTTATATACTTATTTTAATATATCTTTAATAATAGTATAATTTAAATACCTTATAATATCTCTATACTAATATATAGAAATATTTAGTTCTTAAAGTCCTTAATCTCTTTATTAGGATTAAATTTAATTAGTTTTAATAGTAGTAGTAGTAAAGTACAAATAGTAGGTAAAATATTAATATTTTTAATATTTAGAGGTCTTAACACTATAGTACTACCCTTTACTAGAATAGCCTAAATCTTCTCTAGTTTAAAGCTAAAATATATATTATTACTATTAAAATTACTATTACTACTACTTTTATTTAATTATTAAGAGCGTATATCTTTCTTAAATTAATTACCTAACGTTAGCTTTAAGATACGTATTAGTATCTTTAGTAGTAGTTAATATTTTATAATAATAGTAGGTTTATCTATTATTATTACTACCTAATCTATTATTACTACTAGTAGAATAGAAATATACTTATTATTTAATACTAGAATTAAGTAGTATTCCTTATTATAAGCTATAGGATATTCTAGCTTATAGTAGGCATATTTATCTAATAACTTAAGCTACTATTTATATAAGTTCTTTAGCTTATTTAATTTAATTAAAGCGTTAGTAGTAGTATTCTATAAGTCTTAAGTAGGTTCTTTAGCTTTCTTTAACTTCTTAAGATCTTCTACTATTCCTAAAGCTATAGGACCTAATTTAACTTTATTAACTAACTAAAATATATCCTAAATAAGCTTAATTTCTACCTTTAGTAAGTAAGTATGCTTTATAAAGTTAAATATCTATTATTAAACCTTAAGAAGCTTGTTTTGTAGTTCTTCTAGTAATAAGTTACTTTAGATTAATTATACTATCTTAGAATCTTTAGAGGTATTCTTAATAGAAAGCTTTATTAGCGTTTAGATTAAAAATATTAATCTAATAGAATAGAACTATTCTTTAGCTTTATAATCTTACTATTTAATTATACGCCTCTACGTATTTTTAATACTACTAAAGTATTTAAAATTATAATAGTTTAATATTGCTTTATTCTTACTAGTTAGTATTTACTTTATTAGATAAAGCTTTACCTTAAATCTAGGGTATAAGCTAATTAAATTAATAGGATTATTTAAAGAACTATCTACTAATTAAGATATAGAGACCTAAGATACTAGCCTTTATATCTATTCTACTTAACTTAATACTAAAGAGTAAGGAATTATTATCTATAAAACGCTCTATAAGGAATTTTAGGTATAAAATAAGTCTAGGATAGACGTATTTTATAAGGATTTAGGTAGTAAATTAGATAAGGCGTAGAATAAAGAATTAGGCCTATTTTAGTATAATTTTAGTAATATCTACGTAGGTACGCTTATAGGTATTCTTAAAGCTAATTTAGTAGTTATAGTAGGCTTTTTTATAAGTTAAAGTTCTTACTATAGAAGTACGTTAAGGTCTAGATTAGATAATACTATATACTTTATAAAGAATCTAGATGCTATAATAAGTAAGATAATAAAGATAAGACTTAATACTAATAATTATATAGTAATTACTATAAGATAGAAAGAATAAGCTCTCTTTAGGCTTTAAAATAGTAGCTAGATCTTTAGAATTTATTATTTTACGTACTATCTACTATAATACTAAAATATTAATATTTAAGGTTTAGAATTAGGGACTAATAGTAGGACTATAAAACTAGGGGATCTAATAGTCTAATTATATATAAATTTGTATACTAACGTATTCTTTAGTTCTAGATCTTAATCCAATTAGATATAGAGCTAAAGTAGGTAAAAATCTGCTTTAAAAGCTAGGGTGTAAGGCTCAGAATGCACACCAGAGGTAGCTTGTTAAAAGTCAAATTACAGCAACGCCTGCAACGCCTTTTCTTGCTGAAAAGACAGCGACTGTTTTCAGACCGTGACACGTTAAAATAGGCGTGGACGTGCTTTCCTTCTAGTTGCACCCCTGCACATGGATCGCCTTCCCCTTTCGTTGATCATTTGGCAGGAGCCATCCAATTCCATCAAATCTCCATCAGCCACTGCTGCCATCTTTTCATTTCCTTCAACTCACTCCTTCGCATTCTCTATTTCTTTTTTACTACCTACTTCTCGTTGATCCCATATCCTGATCAGCTTCTGCTTCTCTTCACCTCTCAGACCTTCGCAATTGCTATCACCGGTCGTCGCCAGTCAATCCTTTAAATTCTGCCATATGATATAAACGTGCAGCTCCCGCTTCTGCACCTCCTTACGCGCCAAAAATTCCGCGTCCTTCCGCACAACCACCCATTAAACGCTGCTACATCCATCTCTCATCAGAATCCTTCATCACGACGGCCGCTTCATAGCATTCTCTTTGGCATTTGCCCGCGCTCAATCACAATGGCGCCAACTGTTGTGCCCTACTCGACCATCGAGTACGGCTTTCCTACACTCGACCGACCCTTTGGTCTATCGCTATGGCCCATCTTCGAGCGCGTTTTCACCCCAATTGTGGGCTATAGGCCGCAAGACTTTCGATTCGTGCCTGGCGAGACATCAATGTCGACGTTTAAGCTGACAGCCACGGCGCTCGTCTCATATTACATTATTGTGTTTGGCGGCCGTGAACTCATGCGCAATCGACCGGCGTACAAGCTCAATGCCTTGTTTATGATTCACAATTTCTACTTGACTGCCATTAGTGGCATTCTTTTGGCTCTCTTCCTCGAACAATTGATTCCTACTCTTGTTCGAAATGGCGTCTTCTTTGGCATTTGCAATCATTCGGGCGGTTGGACTGATAAACTTGTTATCCTGTACTATGTGAGTATACAGCCTGGATCCAGTAGCATATGTTTTCAAATACTGACATTATTCTCTGTAGCTCAATTACCTCACGAAATTCCTCGAACTTCTAGACACCGTGTTCCTGTTCCTCAAGAAGAAGCCTCTAAGTATATTCTCCCCATACATTTTCAGCCTACTAGAAATACTAACAATCTTCGACAGCCTTCCTTCACACTTACCACCACGGCGCCACCGCTCTCCTCTGCTACACCCAACTAATCGGCAACACCGCCGTCTCCTGGGTCCCAATCACCCTCAACCTAATGGTCCACGTAGTCATGTACTGGTACTACTTCCAATCCGCACGCGGCGTCCGCATCTGGTGGAAGAAGTACATCACTGTCATGCAAATCATCCAGTTCGTCATCGACCTTGGCTTCGTCTACTTTGCCAGCTACACCTACTTCACCAGCACTTACTTCCCCGACATGCCCAACCACGGCACGTGCGCTGGAGAAGAGTTCGCAGCCATAGCAGGTATCTGCATTCTCTCCAGCTACCTTTTGTTGTTCATCTCGTTCTACTTTGCTACCTACCGCAAGCCGAGCAGCGCGACTAAGCAACGCAGCCGCGCGACTAGTGCGCTCAAGGAGATGGCTTATGAGACTGTACCGACGGTTGGCCAAGCGCAGCGCCGCTTTAGTGCTGGGGCGAGCACTTTGGCTAACAGCCTTGGGGTTAATGCTGGCAACGGAAAGGTTCGCTCGCGAAAGGCTTAAAGATTTGCTAAGCATCAGTCCCAACGCGGTTTAATGGGCTGTGCGAGGGATCATATGTCCCTTGTGCCTGGACTACTTTGTGTTTCACTGAAGGTCGAAAGGTATTCGGTGGATTTTGTTCTAGGGTGTTGTTGTTCAAGATGTTGTTATAGAGAGATGCATTTACTCGGCGCATTGGCATCGGTGCTCGGCTTGGATTAGGGATATGAGGCCAATTATGAATGGCTATATATCATTAATTCCATTGGGTTGAAATAGAATTATTGTAGGCCCGGGGCGAAAAGCCAAGTGAAGCAAAGCAAGCAAAGCGATTCATTGTAACATATTCGGATGAGGATGATTTTCAGTGCTGGGTGGAAGTACATGTCATTGTAATATATATAATAATTCTAGGCAGTGAGACATGAGATGAAGTGTTGATTGCGTATGCATTGAAGTACAGTAGTACCTTAGGACAACCGGTCGGAGATGTTGGGTGGTTAACTGTCACTTCAAGATTTCCACATCAGCGCTGGCATATTGTAGAGTATTTCGTAGCCAGTTGCACTGCATCCTTACCGTCAAGAAGCCCACAGTACTGGCTCTATATCAAAATTCCCAAAGTTCTCAGCCTTTCCAAGCACTCGGCATCTAGGATATTTACCTTCAATTCGGCTTCTAGCGCCCGCTACCGTATCTACCAGGTGACTGGTGTCGGGATGATCACTGACTACCAGCAGTCTTGCATGGAAGCTTCGTGTCCAAGCAGCGTGGACCTGGTGAAAGTGTGCGAGAGAAGGCAACTGGTGATTGGTTTACCTTGTCAGCAAAGCGATCGCAATTGGCATGGTGTCGGATACGGGGCCAAGAAGGCGAACAAAACTTGCATCTTACCATCTGCGGGTCAGAACTAAAGGCACAAAGGCAAAGCAGTCATGCCTGTTCGCGGAGCTCTTCTCTTATCAGCCCTGGCTCTACTCCGTACTGACGAGTCTGCTGGCGGGTCCGCATACCAAATGACAAAAGCAATATGGATGAGGTTTTAAGAGATGGCAGGTTGTGCCTGTGCGCTTTTCGTGTCAAGCTTCGTAGACAAGCATTTCTCCAAAGTCTTGGTGATTCAAAATCGGAAGCAGCACACTTTAGAAGATGCAGCCACGATTTAGGTTTGTCTGCGAGCGCTCTGCGAGTGAGAAAGCACAAGAAGAAAGTTCCCCACACTTGTAGACCTTGTAACCACACCCTATTCGCCCAAGATTCTGGTTCCATTGTTCTTACGAGCAACCATTGGGTTCTGTGGGTTCTACACCAGATTTCCTCCACGCTAGTAGGTAAAAGCATCAGATAATCACCCAAACTGCCAGTTTCCATGACGGGTACCACGGGTTTTGTACGTACAGAGCACAGTAGTTTTAGGCTTTGGCAACATTTGCCGCCAATTTCAGTGGTTTGGAAGAATAGAATCGACGTCCTAGGCAAAGCTGGGGTAGCTCACGCGACTACTAGGACGTATTCAATGATTTTGCTTTTTGCCGAACGGCGAACAGCTGCTGCTTTTGGTCCCATGAGGCTGGGCAAAGCAAGCAGCGATTGTAGCTGGGCATACCCATACTTATAGTTAGCTTCTTTTCGCATTTGGCGCTGGATCGGTCCCACTACTTTCTCTCTCCAATCTATCTTTGTGATTTCTTGGCCTCCATCATTACCCTCGCAATTGAACACAAAAACTCTCCACTATCCATTTGACGAGTTTGTACTTCGATTGTGCGCTCTTATCCCAGCCTTTCTTTCCACATCTCTACCATTCGCGAGAGTTGGGCGATTGCGTCCTTACCCAGAAATAAAGATAGTGGCACATGCACTCAACATATACCTCCGGACCTAAATTCTGCCATTCGACTCTATTGCTCAGGTGCCGCAAGTGGAGATAAACAATTCACAGCTCAAAGTTGTGATTTAAACCACCATTTTTTCATCCTCAAAAACTCTATCAGTTTGAACCCTTGGAGACAACCAATCCAACCAATCAGAAACCATGACGTCGACCTCTGTCGAGCCTGGCCACTTGGGTGCCGCCGAACTCGAAAACGCACAAATCCGTCGCAAAAGCAAGGGCGTTATCGAACTCAAGGACGAACATGGCCGACGCCGCACAATTCAGGTTGACGAGTTGACGGAAGCGGATCGTGAGCTCGCTGAGAAGTTTGGCTACAATCCAGTTTTCAAGCGCGAATTCGGCTATCTCGCAACCTTTTCGTTCGCGGTCAGTATTAGTGGCTTGTTTGCTACTGTTGCTACCACTTTTGTTTATCCTCTTACTGCTGGTGGTGCCAGTTCTGCGGTTTGGGCTTGGCTTATTTCTGGTGCTGGATGCATGTGCATTGCTGCCTCAGTTGCAGAACTTGTCAGCGCATATCCAACCTGTGGTGGATTGTACTACACGGTTTCCCGTCTTGCACCGCCCAAGTGGGTTGCTAGTATCAGTTGGGTCACTGGATGGTTGAATTTGCTCGGTCAAGTCGCTGGTGTTGCCTCGTCGGAGTATGGAAGTGCCCAATTGCTTCTTGCTGCCGTTTCGATGGGTAGCGATTTTAGTTACTCACCGACTACTGGAACAACTGTCGGAGTTATGGCTGCACTGACTGTCTTCACTGGCCTTATCAACTCATTGCCAACTTGGTGGATGGAGAAATTGACTCGTACCTATGTCATTTTCCACGTCTTGGTTTTGGTCACTTGCATGATCGCACTTCTGGCAAAGACAGACAACAAGCATAACGCGACTTATGTGTTTACCGATAAGGAAGGATCGTCTGGCTGGACTCCCTCTGGATTTGCCTGGTTATTCGGTTTCCTTTCCGTCAGCTGGACCATGACTGACTACGACGCAACTGCACATATCACTGAAGAGATCGAGGAGCCAGAGGTCAAAGCACCATTTGCCATCTTCTGGGCTATGGCATTCACTTACGTCGCCGGTTTCTTGTTCAACATCGTCTTGGCTTTCTGCATGGGAGACCCAGCTTCCATTCTCGCGTCACCCATGGAACAGCCAGTTGCTCAGATCTTTTACAACTCGCTCGGCAAGGGTGGTGGTATTTTCTATACTGTCAGCGCATTCATGATCATTCAATTCGTCTGTTGGTCCGCCACTCAATCTCTTGCACGAACTTTCTTCGCCTTCTCTCGCGATAGACTTGTTCCAGGGAGCAGATTCTGGGTCAAAATTGAACCTCGAACTGGAATTCCATTGTTGGCTGTCTGGATCTCCGTCTTTTGGTGTATCGCACTAAACCTGATTGCCCTTGGAAGCTACACAGCAATCCTGGGTGTATTTAACGTCTGCGCCATTTGCCTTGACTGGTCCTATTGTATCCCAATTGCCTGCAAGTTGATGTTCAACAAGTTTGAGCCTGGTCCATGGCACATGGGCAAACTTAGCAAAGCTGTGAACGCGTATGCTTGTCTGTGGACAGCATTTGTTTCCATAATCGTAAGGAGCTCTTCCCAAAAACCATGCTCGATTTGATAGCTAACTTCATCCAGTTCCTTTTCCCGACAATCAGACCAGTCACTGCGACAAATATGAACTACGCCATCGCTTTCCTCGGCGCTATTCTGATCGCTTCAATGATCTACTGGTACGCTGGTGGACGCAAATGGTATACTGGTCCCATTGTGGAGACAAACATTCTCGAGGGAGATTCTGCAAATGACAGTGATGAAAAGATGAACAAATTTGACCACGAAGTCTAAACAGACAACAATAGTAACAACGGATTGTTCTGTCTTTATCTTTCACTTGGTATAATTATGCTTGGCTCGATTCGATGTCAGAATGTCCAGACATATACGGCCGAAGAGAATATCAGTTTCAACCTGCCATATGGATTATTTGTAATGCTTAGGTCCTACTTCGATGGACGATGTCGTTCATTAATACGTGTATGTACTGAAAATAAATTGCACGCTTGCTTATAAGACTAGATCTCTGCTTCACATCGCAATGATGCAAACTTTCTTCTCCATTTGTCCATTATCATTACCCTTGCACTTCTTTCGCTAGATTCTTGCTGTCTGGATCTACCCGAACTTGCTCCACCTCCTCGCTGCTACTGGAATCGCTGAAACTAACGCGTTGTTTCTGTTTGATCTCCCTATCGTGCAGATACTTTGTGAGGAACGCCGTCGCGATCAGCAAAGCCGAGATGAAGGAAATAGTAATGAATCCCTTCTGGTACTTCGGTGCGTCCACTTGTTGCCAGACGATAAGTGGCAGCCAGGCTTGAAGCACATAAGCCATCTCGTTCATGCTCCCCACAACAATGGCCCGTTCCTCATTGTCATTTGAGCAGATCTCATTGCCCCATCTAAAACACTATTAGCATCAATTCACATATAAACCAACTGGGTAACAACTTACGCCATAATCAACCCCGAAAGCCCACCACCCATTCCCCCTAAAATATAGCATGCCCAATGCCAACCAGTCGGTATATCCCAATAAGCCAACGAAGCAGCCGTGACAATATTCCAAACCGCACCCCACACAATCGGCGGCCACCGCGCCCCTCTCAGCACACCATCCGACATCCACGCATAGATCAGCGTCGACACCACCTGCACCGCATTCGTCGTCGTCGGATACGTATTAATCTGGCTCACACTATACTTTGGTTTTTTCGACGCCTTCAACCACTGCGCAAACACCGGTGCCGCGCCCTGTCCGCCATTGTTAAACGTCACATATAGTAATGTCAACACATAAATATGCCACGAGCTAAAGATTTTGCGGATTTTCGCCCATGTGTATGGTTCACGTCCTTTGCGGCCTTCCAGCTGGACGCGGCGCTGGGCGAAGGCGATTTCTGGTTTGGTGAGGTAGAAGGCGCGTGTGGTCTCGGGTACGTCGGGTAGTAGGATGAAGCCTAGGAGTGCGACGGGTAGGGAGATTGTGCCGTCGACTATGAAGAGCCATTGCCAGCCTTTGAAACCGCCTATGCCGCCGAGGTGGTAGACGCCGGCCATGAGATAGCCGGAGAACATGGTGGCGAGGGCGCTGGAGGTGTGGAAGATGCATGCTCGTTTGGCGAGCTCGTCTTTTCTATACCAGGAACCTGTGGGAGTTGTTAGCATTTTGGAGGGCGTTAAGGGGGTTGGGGAGAGTTGCCTATGAGGTATTGCATGCCGGGGTAGAAGGTGCTTTCGGCGAGACCGACGAAGAAGCGGATGATGTATATTGTCTTTGCAGAGTCGGCGCGGCATAAGCTGAATGTGAGGACGGCCCATATCACCTCCATGGCAGGAATCCATATGGATGGCCGGACGCGTGTGAGTACCATATTGCTTGGTATTTGGCCGATGACATAGCCGACTGTCCAGGCAGTTTGCATGTAGTTGAGCTCGTTGCCATAGAGCCCAAGATCTTCTTTCATACCTGAGACGAAAGCATTGTTGATGTTGGCCTGGTCAAGGTACTTGATGAAGTAACCAAGCGACGCAAAGGTCAAAATAGCAGCGTCGAGCTTGAACAAGAACTTTCGCTCTTCTGGAGACTTATCAAAAGTATCCCAGATCAGACCTGTCCATTTTTTAGGAGTTTCCACGGGTACTATCTCTTCAGCATGGTGCTTGACAACCTCCTCATCGGGAGCACTTTTTGCCATGGTGTCAGTGACGGGTTGGTATAAATGAGAAGAGGTGCCAGAGTGCCGGAAGGGCAGATGCAAGAGCAGCGTATTTGACCATAAGCTTAACCGCTTTATACCAGAAAAGATCGCTGGAACCATTGTACTAATTGGTTTTCAAGTGTGGAGGATCCTGCTCAAGGACGTTTTAGTGTCCTTGCCAGGCCACGAGTCTTGACTACGAATATCCCACACATGCGTGCTACTTGCATCTATGGTGTTGATCGGCTTGCCGCTTGACAATAACAAGATCTATCTCTGTATAGCCAGGATTAAAAGGAACCTGAATGATGCCTTCGTTTGTTGCGATGAGTCTGAAAAAAGCAGAAGCATAAGGCACAACCGTCAGGCCTAAATTTCTTCACGGAATCAAATCCTCTCCCAATACTTTCAAGAGTTCGTAATAAAAATATGCGAATCTCGGCGTGATTCAGTTCGCAATGCCGAAAGATGGCGAAGTGATCATTGGAATAAGGCGTAAGTACAGCCTGACAGGCACGCAATTTGGAAGGATTATCACCAAATGCATGGAGTCAGAACACTGCCATTTCACCACATCAACCTAGAATTCAGTGATCTGAAGCTAGCAGTAAAAGATAACACACTTGAGCAAGACTAAGTCAGTTGAAGCGAAAATCGTAATAACAGCTTTGTATGACTTTTGTGGGGGCATGCATACGGAATGTCCTTGCTTTTGTTGTAAGTTTATGATGGGAGTAATATTGAGGTCGACACAAGCTTTTGTCAAGTCTTAAATAAGCAATCTATGGCATTTTCTGTGATGTACCAATTAAGATGGTCGTAAGAGCATATAATCCTTATGTTCATTGGTCAATCCTATCAATTCGTGACGACGAACTGTTTTGGTTTCTGAAGCTAAAAGCAAAGCTACAAATCCATGTATCTGTAGGCTGTAGCTAGAACGACAGGGATAAGGGAGTTGAATCGCATTCTAGACCAATCTAGGTATTGGATAAAAGTCGCAAAGTGCCTTTCGTGTTACAAATGTCCTTCTGGTATACTACGGCGGGAATGTAGGGAAGAATTACGGAAATAACTTCAACATAACTGCACCTTTGAGAACATGGTCGCTTACGAAAACTGAAACGTTGATTGCAATCGTTAAGGGATACTGGCGAGGCTGATACTACGAGTTTGGTGTTCTCAATTCTTCGACAAGATCAAGCCAACGTTAAGCTCGGGACATTCAGTTCGACGCTGAATTATCAATTATGACCAAAGCGGTAGTGATCGGTTCTGGCATTGCAGGTATGGAGTCTATGTATCATATGCCAGGTTGTCGTCTACTGTGCTAAAATACATTAGGTGTTGTTGCAGCAGCGCATCTCCTCAAGGAAGGTATTGAAGTGACCGTGTTTGAACGTTCTCATGCTGCCGGAGGAGTATGGTAAGTTACCATCAAACATCTGAGTTTCGAAACAAGCTTACTTCTAGAAGGCTTTTTGACGAGAGAGTCCCCCGAGAGCCAGACTATTCTGCTTCAAAGCCATCTCAGGGCGACAACTTTGTAACAAGCGCATACCTATCCGACCAAAATCCGGGCAAGAATATTGATGACATCGACTTACTACATGCTCCACCAGGTCCTTGCTATTTCGGCTTATCGAACAATGTTGGAACAAGACTATTAGCGACAAAATTGGGACCTTTTCCGGAAGGGACGCCAGATTTCGTCAAACATCATGTTCTTTGCCAATACATTCAGGACACTTCCGAAAAATCAGGCGTCAAAGCTGTCACACATTTCAGGACTCGAGTTGAGGATGCAAAAAAAGTAGGCCAAACCTGGCACGTAAAGACTTCTACAATTCAAGACCCAAAAGCAGGTCAGCCATCTTTTGTTGAGGAAGATTGGGAGTTTGATACTGTCATTGTCGCTTCCGGGCACTATCACGCGCCTCAGCTTCCGAACCTACCAGGACTTAATGTTGCAAAGAATCTCTGGCCAAACAGGATATTTCATTCCAAGCAATATAGACGGCCAGAGGGCTTCAAAGACAAAGTAGGCTACGTCGTTAGTGGTTCGTTCCCGTACTACCACTAACTTTCCTAGACCGTGTTGCTTGTAGGTGCAGGAGTCTCTGCAAATGACATTGCAAAGGAGATCGGTCCATTTGCAAACAAAATCTACCAAACACAGCGCCAGGGCAAGTTTGATTTATCTGCAAGAATGCTACCTGCAAATGCCACACGATTTGGCTCCATTTCGTCGATAAATGTTCCTAAAGGCTTGGACAAAGATGGACCAGATGTGTCCATATCATCGGAGGATGCATTGCCAGTGAAGATTCAACTAGAGTCAGGGGAAATCCTATGCAACATTGACTATATCATTCTCTGCACTGGCTACCTCTTCGCGTTACCCTTCCTGAAGAACCTTCACAATGACGATCTTGCGCCACAAGATGCCGACGACGAGGTTCTAGTCACCGATGGTCGGCAAATTCACAACCTTCATAAAGATATATTTTACATGCCGGACCCGAGTCTCATCTTCATTGGTATACCTTTCTTTACAGCAACGTTTTCGCTTTTCGACTTTCAAGCAGTGGCGATTGCGGCGTTCGTAGCTGGAAAAGTTCCATTGCCATCTCAAGATGCGATGAGAGACGAATATCGAAAACGGCTTGAAGTGAAAGGATATGGAAAGCCCTTCCATTCCTTGAGGGATCAGGAGGAAGAATATGTGATTGAACTTCTGGGGTGGATCAATCCCAGTATCGTAGCTCTTGGTCAGAGTGCTGTGCAAGGCCATTCGCAAACATGGCTCGAGGGCAAGGCTGAACAACGCGAGAGGATAAAATTGCTCTTGGGTCTTGGAAGTGAAGATGAAGTGACAGTGGAATCGCCTCGAGTAGTACCCGTATGCAGCTAGATAATTTAACTAGACCCTCATTTCGAGCCAAGAAATATTGATACGCAATTACATAATTGCTTTGAACCACATCAATGGGAAATTCTCGTTCAGCTACTCACAAGTCAATAGCAGGGTGGTATTTGGTAGTTGTGGTCAGTGGTGGTGGAACACAAATGGCATTCCTCAGTGATGAACTCTAGATCCAAACAAAGTCTGCGACTGGATATAAAATTGGTACTCTCTCTAGCATTTCGTTCAATCTATAGACATGAAAACAGTCATTTCACATAAGATCGCCTGAACGATATATTTCTTCGGCGGTGATGTATCTTTCCACACTCGTTGCAGCTTTGGTATCGCTCTTCTTCATATCTTCAGTATCAGCAGCGGCGTGTCCCGTAAATCAGCCTCCCTCTGACCCCGGAAACATCAAAGATTTGTTTTTGAGAAAAATCCTCGACCAATCCATCGAATATGGGAACTTTTCTCACGCACCTAGTCCAGGTCCGCTCAAGGTTGGAATCGTAGGAGCTGGTGTAGCAGGACTATACGCTGGAATACTCCTCGACTCTTTGAATATCGACTACGACATATTAGAGGCATCTGAGAGGATTGGTGGTCGCATCTTTACGTATAGGTTCGATGAGGCTGCTTGGGATGCGTCAAAGCCTGGTGAACCAAACTATTATGACTACTATGTATGTTACAAAAAATGCCTTGGAGGTCTCGATACTAAAGGGCTACAGGATGTAGGAGCAATGCGATTTCCAGGAATGCCTTGGATGGATCGTGTTATCGGTTCACAGAACACTTCAATCATATCCTATGTCAACTCGAAGATAAAGTCAACGGACCGGATCCAACAGATTCCATACATTTTTACTGCAAACAACACATATCGGCTATTCAATGATCAGCTCGTGTATAATCAAGTAAATCCTTCTGCCGCGACGTTCAAAGTCCTCACTTCGGACGGTGGTCCAATTCCTAACAATGATCGCATTGCTACACTAAATACAGAGACAGCTCTCACCCAACCACTTCAGTCACTGATTGACGTCTTCACCAAATACGGATTTGACGCTGGATTCAATAACCTCATGCAGTACGACAACATTAGTCTACGAGAATATCTCCTTCAAAATGGCTATTCCAGTCGAGACGTTGACTGGATGGAGACAATCGACGATGCCACCACTCATTTCGATGCGTACTCCCTCTCGCAAGCAGTCTTGGAACAGTGGATTTTCAACAGCGCACCGCTAGATTCCTGGACTGCGATTGAAGGCGGCATGGATCGTATCACATATGGCATGACACAAATTCTGAAAAATAAACCACTACTCAATAAATGGCTGTTGCTAGCGAGCGCCAGCATTTTTGCTACACGGCGCCAGCATTTTTGCTACTCGGCGCCAAAATAATATGGCGCTCTAGGCTATGCCTAAATAGGAAATAAATATAGAAATCTTAGTGTTAGTCTACTAGTCAAAAAGCAGATTTAAAAGAAGTATAAAATATTAAAGCTTCTTATTTACTATAGATAAAGCCTACGGGACTAGTTTAGTAGATTAATTCCTACGATAGTAATTTTACGCCTAAAATACATATCTAAAGAGATCTATCTCTTTCGTATCTTATTATCGTTTTTATGCCCTCCTATAACCATTCCTTATCCTATCTCGACCCTATTTTTAGTATATCTTAACCCTGTTTTTAGTATATTTATATTCTTCAACCTGCGTGTTTAAAGGGAGGTTGTTTCTACGACTTCTTTACGTTTTTAAGCTCTAATTATACTCTATTCTTAGAATCCGTTTTATAATAAGTAGAATATAGTTATTATGGGTTAAAAATATAGTAGAGGTGAAGCTTAAGTAATCAACGCTAAGGAGTTAACTCTATAAAGATTTAGCTACTTTGGGCTAAATAATAGAGCTAAAGTAATACGTCTTACCTATTTAAGTCTAGAGCCCTGCAGTATTACCGATTTAGTATAGCTCTGGCGCCGAGTAGCAAATATTCTGGCGCCGAATAGCAAAAATGCTGGCGCTCGCTAGCAACAGCCTCAATAAATCCGTGTCAAGCTTAGTTGGGCAATCAGACGGTCAAATCAAAACAATCACACGTACCGGCGAAGAACGTACATATGCACACATCATAAACACAGTTCCACTCGGTGTAATGCAAAACATGGACATGTCAACATTGAACCTGGACTACAACAAGACATTTGCAATCCGTAAGCTACAATACGATCCAGCAGGTAAAATTGGCATGTCATTCAAAACACGCTGGTGGGAGAACGATTTCAAAGGTGGTCAGTCCTATTCCGATCTTTCAATTCGACGATGTGTCTATCCGTCATATGGCGTCAATACAACCAACGCAGCAGGCGCAATGATTGCATCCTACACGTGGGGACAGGACTCATCGCGACTTGGATCGTTCTATAATTCAGATGATGCGCGAGATTACATTACAAATGTCACACTTCGCCAACTTGCAGCTATGAACAACGTGACTGTCGAATTTCTACATGCCCAACTCGTGGATACACATCTATGGGATTGGTATGCACATGAATACGCTGTTGGAGCGTTTGCGATGTTTGGTCCAGCAGAGTTCAGCACGGTCATGCCTAGCCTTATGAAGCCTGCGTTTGAAGGAAAGATGCATTTTGCTGGAGAAGCTTTATCCAGCGGCCACGCTTGGATCATTGGTGCAGTCAATTCGGCATATCGAACTGTTATGGAGATATTGGCTGTCGAGAAGAGAGATGATTTGATCAAGTTGATGGGTAAGTATACCGTCCCTTCGTGATTTGCTAGCATATTGACTACAAACTTTAGTACAAACTTGGGGCATCATTGATGAGGTAGATATGGGATGGTATGTGACGAAGTAGTAAACAGTAATCACCCCTTCCGAGTATTTCTTCGAAAAGTTGGCGTTTGGGCGATTTTGTTATTTCCGTCTCCGCTATAGGAGATCTATGTGTATTACAAAGAACAGGAATGGCAGAAATATTCGCCAGAATGGCGTATTCATCAGTCCGCCTTTAAATCGCTAGTATCAGAGTGAACAAATCAATGAGGAAATCCCTACATGTCTAGGAGTAACCAGAACAATGGGACCCCCAAGCTTCGGATACTATGCCGAAGAGTACCTTAGCTTGCTTCAATGAAGGTTGTCTCTAGATATCAATCATAGTTTCAACTGGTCGAAGCTAAGTTTGCGTAAAAGAGGCACTGGATGGTGCCATGAGAAACCCCTCTCGCGAAACAGGGATGCCAACAGATGATCACAAAGCGATTTGGGGCAATGTTATAACTTCAGAAGTATGGAGAAAGCGTACATATAAATCTTAGAAGTTCGAGCAATTGCATGGCTAAGAAATAAGTTGGACAAGTTTATAGACAGTTTCAATAACTTCCAGTCATCACTTTCGATCCTAAAAATGGCACCCGCCGCAATTGAGCCAATTGATTCAAGAATCAAGGATGTTATCGTTCCAGTGAAGAACAACAAAGTTCCCATTCCTGAAACCGCAAGAGCTCGCTTGGAGAAAGCAGGTATTGACTTGTCGGGTGGCTATCCATACCGTCCAGCTGCACCACTTTATCTCGATGATGCCTATAACGTCCGCAACGACGAGCGCGAGTATAAAGACGTTGGAGCTCGAGCAGACAAATCCAAGAGTGCTCTCTTCTCTGCCGCGAAGGAAGTGAAGCATCTCACCTCCCATATTGGAACCGAGATCGTTGGTCTTCAACTAAAAGATCTGACCGACCAACAAAAGGACGAGCTGGCCCTATTGATTGCAGAAAGAAGTGTCGTTTTCTTTCGAGACCAAGATATCTCTCCTCAGCAACAGAAAGCACTTGGTGAATACTATGGCGAGATCGAGATCCATGTTAGTACACTTCTGACCCTCATAGTGTGATTCAAGCTAACCATGGCCAAAGCCGCAAGTCCCTCAAGTCCCAGGGGTCGCCGGTGTCACAGTCATCTGGCCCGCTCTACAAGCAACTGAAAAAAAAGCCGACTTCCGCAATCCCGGCGGCGCTTCTCGATGGCACACCGATCTTGTCCATGAGAAGCAGCCCGCAGGTATCACTCACCTCCACAACGACACCATCCCAAGTATCGGCGGAGACACACTCTGGGCCTCCGGCTACTCAGCTTATGAGAAGCTTTCGCCAGAGTTCCGCAAGATCATTGATGGCAAGAAGGCAATCTATCGATCCGCTCATACCTACTTGGACCGAAACGACCCAACTGCTGGACCAAAATTCATCGAAAGAGAGCATACGCTTGTGCGAGTTCATCCAGCAACTGGCTGGAAAGCTCTGTGGGTGAACCGAGCCATGACAGTCCGTATTGTTGGTCTTGATAAGGCTGAGAGCGACCTCATCCTCAACTATTTGTATGATGTATATGAGAGAAATGTTGATATTCAAGTCCGTTTCAAATGGACCCCTCGAACAAGTGCGCTTTGGGATAACAGGTAAATCCCTCTGTCTTCGATTTGGCCTAATTGTCTAATGTCAATAGAATTACGATACACAACGCGAGCTGGGATTATGAAGGAAAGGAGCCGCGTCATGGTACTCGGGTTACTTCATTGGCAGAGAAGCCTTTCTTTGATCCAGCTGCACCAACACGGCGTCAAGCCTTGGGAACAGCAGGAGTGGATGATATTTAGCCTACAAAAGGGTTAAAGTAGAGGAGACCCGCGTGGAAGTTGGGGTTGTGGAATGTCTTCCTACAAAGTCAGAACCAGAATGGGCGGTTAGACATAGGTCGTCCTCGGTTTTTAGATATAAGTTGCAGTAAATAACTTTGTCGAAGCTCGATATGCAACCCTTGGCAACCATTTGTCGGTGAGTGTCGATCGCTCGTCTTCGCCGCCCATTTGCCTTGCTTTGCCTTCCTTTTGACTTCTCCTTCAAAGGCAGCAACGGCGATAAGCCTTTTCAAATGCGTATCGAATGAATAAGATGGAAGAATCCCTTCGATCCATTCTCTGTAATGGCGGCCACAAACGCTACCTAGGTCAGTGGAAGCACGGCGATGATGGCATTTTTTGCTTCAAGTCGGATAATACTGGCTTGGTCTGTATTTCCATATCATAAACTAAGCCAATTGCTGATCTTCTCAAGATCATCGCGCGTGGAGAATGTTACTGGGCCATGCTTGCAGATTTTGATTGGAAAATAACAACCATATCACCTTCGAGTCAAGATCAAAATCAAACATCCGAGGATTCTGGAAGTCCTCGTCTCATTAGCGAATTCAACATGGAGATCCAAATTACAAAACACTTGGACCCGAAGGAGCCAAAGAGTGAAAAGAAAATGGATCAGATATTTTTGACAGACGATGCTCTCCAGCCAAGATCATTTAATGTCAGACTTGAAGAAGGCCGTTTTCCGAGCCGTCCACAATCGCTTAATCCCGACTACTTCGCCAGCGAGGAGACACCGTATACAAAACGCCTGGTATTTGACATCTCGCCTTTTCCGCCAGAGTCCGCATGGACAGAGCTCTTTATGGACTCTTGGAGGGAATGCGAGGGAGAGAACTGGTGGGATAACAAAATATTCGTCAATTATGATCCAAGGCATGGCGAGCCTGAGATGCCTGCAAAGATCGAGTGTGATCCGTCCGGAGTTCCAGATCCAAGAGGGTAAGCTAGGCAGCTTTGTGTCTGTAGAGCCTGATCGTTATATTTGAGGCCACGGTGTGATTTATCTGAAAGGGTTATACAGTCTTGTACATTCGCACCAACATACCTATCTACCAATCATACAACGCTTGAAACTGGATCGTTACGCAAATGCTAATGTACAATCATCTCTGAAGGTGCCCATGACACCCAAACGCGCACTGCTGTCAACTACACTGGGACCAGTGACTACGATCTGCACACAGTCAGTATGAAATTTCATTAGTGGATCTTTGTCTCTTACCTCTCCAGCTATACTATCATTGGTGGTTTTGTGAGAGCCACTGTCCACCAACTTGACTTCCAAACTGCTTACTGGTGGACCAAAATGGCTCCTCGTTGATGTGGAATCGTCTACTCTGTAGTCAAACATATTTGTCTGAGCTACAGCGCCAGCCACAGGCGCAGCAGTGAGAGCATAGACAACACGAGCACCAGTGAAAATTCGAATGTCATTGAGCTCACGCGCGCTTATTGGTGGACTAGTTGATCCAGCTTCTTCAGAAATGAGCAGTAGACGAAGTGTGCCAGGAGTTGAACCAATACTTGCTTTCGTTGCTCCAGAGATATTGCTGAGGAAACTTGCTGCAGGCATCGTACCAGCTGAAAGAGATGAGACTTGCGAGGAGTGAGATAGTTTGGCTAGACCGGATTGAACAGTTGAGGAGGCGGCCGCGTGAAGCTTGGCTATCGACTCTGAAGACGAGACTACCACGGTCGGTGCGATGTTCTTTGCTGCGAATGTCAGGTCAACCTCTGGGCCCGCAACAGAGCTGATGGCAAGACTTGCGCCAGACCACATGGCAGCAAAAGTTTGGCAAAGAGTATATGTGTTTGTCCAGGCATCGGCAGCGAAGAAAAGATCGGAACCATTGATACGCTCGCGACTCGGAAGCGCAGCGATGAGTGCAGCAATCGCAGCTGCAAAATTTCGGTGGGTAAACTCAACAACTGAGCCTGGCTTGAGCGGTTCAGGTTGCCAGATGGTTACGATGGAACCAAGATCTTTGGTCTCTAGGCCAGGGTCGCTTGGCGCATCTCCTTGATGATCTTGAACTAACTCGTGCCATACTGCTACATCGATACTGCCGCCCAATCCGCTTGGGACGTCTGTCCAGTCCATATGACGGCTGGTCTTCTCCACGACCCAGACAACAGCTTTCAAAGCAGGATATTCCTTAGCGAGGGACTCGAGAGGAAGCGAGCCCGCTGCTGCAATTAGCGCATCGGCTTTCGTTTGCTTTAGAAACTCAATAACTAGTGGTTGGGGTTGGTTGAACGGGATGAGGATCACGGATAGTCCATAGAATGAGCAAGCTGGACAACGTTAGCATTACAGATTGAGCACCGGAGCCTTTATTGCTGTACCAAAAATACTGCTCAAGAACTCGATAGAATTCGGCAGATAGACTGCAACTCTCTTCCTGCCTTGGTGCGTAAGATGATTTCCAAGAACCATGACTTCCTTGTCAGTCTCCTGAATATTGTGGTCCACCAGCTGCTCGCGACCAAGCACTGTTGTGATCTTGCCCGGCTTGAACTCGGCTTGTGTAGTCGCCCTTGATTTAGGTGGCTGTATTTTTCCTGTTGCAGCCATCCAAATATATCGAAGATCTCCATCACGACCGGCACTGTACGGTTTGTCCGTTGGGAGGCGAACAGCTAAACCGGTGCGCAGGCTCGTACCATGTGGCGCATCCATCGAGCGGTAGACGGCGGATTCGCCTGGATTTCGCACTCGGTCTGCATAGGATTGACGGGATAAGATCATGGGGTGGATGTCTGGTTCAGTGGCGGTAAGGAAGGAGTGGGCAACAAAGCCTGTGATGGTGAGCGTGAGGATGATGGTGTAGATATCCCATTGCGAAAATAGGGACGCCAGAGCGTCGTCGGCCTGTTCAAAGATATTTGCCATGACTGATTAAGTAGCAGTGGATAAAAAGCTGGGGGAGCTTGGAGCTGGAAGAAAGACGGGAGGTTGAAACCTGGAGATGGATGTACAGTGCTGTCGGGGACCTGCTTATCCCCCCCCTAAAATCACAGATTAGCGGATCATGCCGTAATTAGGTGGATTCCTAGGACGGGATAAACGTTATAGTACAAATTTATAGGGCACTACCTAGTTGCAGCCTATTAGCGGCCCCTAAAAACCATCCTTCCTAAATACTACATCTTAGGTTGTTTTTAAAGCTATACTAGCGATATAGATAGTAAAATAGTAGTGTTTAATTACTACTTATTCCTTATTTCAAAATATCTTAAATAGGTAGTATTTTTACTAATTAATAGTATTTAAAGCTCTTTAATAATAATTATATCTTAACGAAGCTAATTAGGCTATAATCTTAAGTTAGGTTCCTAAAGATATTAAAGATATTATAGATAGAAAGGTAGTATTCTTACTAGTAGAGTTAAAGATTTAGAGTTAAAGATATTAAATAGTATAGGATTATTAGCGCTAAGGGCTATTTTATTAGTAATTAGATCTAATAGTAGTAAAGAAGCTAAAGATCTAGTACTAGCGATGCTAATAGGGTATCATTTTAAAGTTAATAAAGAAGTAAGAGTAATAACTATAAGATATTTTATTAATTTAGTTTAAAATTATTAAAATATACCTATTTAACGTTATCTTATCTTTAATAATTTCTTAATATCTTCTATATAACTTCCTACTAGTCTTTTAGTACTAAAATACTTCTTAATACTATAGTTCTTATTTATTAGGTCCTTAGTTCTATCTAATCTCTAAACTACTATATATTAATGCGTACTATAAGTAAATACTACGTAATAGTACTTAAAAAAGCTACTAGATAGTTATTTAAAATCTTTATAGATATAGGCAAAATTCTTTTACTAAAAATGCCTACGCTAGCTCTAAAGGCTTTAGCTATGTCTTCTTATCTTAGGGATCTAATTTCTATATCTTATGCTAAGCCTACGCTATTACCTATTCTTTATAGTAGAGTTAATATAAATACTATTATTCTTAACTATTTACTAATATTATTAGCTTCTTAGGTTTAACTAGATAAGTATCCTTTATAATAGGATAGTAAAACTTAAAATATCTTAGAGTATGCTGCTAATAGATTATAACTTTAAGATATTAATATTACTTAGCCTCTACTAGTTAAAGAGACCTAAAATATACTTAATACTACTTAGGATATTATTTATAAGCGTTAATATAGCTTAAACTACATTAAAGAGATATATTTACCTAGAATTACTACCTAAAATGCTATAATAAATAGTACTTAATATTCTAAGATCTTTTTACCTAATTCTAGCGCCCTAGTTCCCTAGATTAATTTTATGCTCTTAACTTTACTAGTACCTAAATTCCCTCCTAAAATAACTATTATTACTAAGATTTAGAAGCAAGGAATAGCTATAATTAAGAATAAATTTAATTATTTTCACTAGAGCTTAGTTAAAGGCTTTAAAAAGACTTAGGACTAGCTAAATCTACGCCTTAAGGAATAAGGAACAATATATAGTTCTTCTATCTTAATATAGATATTTTTAAAGTAAAAGATAAAGAAGAAGACTAAAGATCTTTAATATAGCTTTAGCATTAATTTAGGCTTAGGCAATAAGAAGCTTAGTAATATTCTTACTCTAATCTAGTACTAAATTACTTACTAGTATAAGTCTAATTTCTATAAGAACTCTTAACGCGTTAGTAATCCAAAATAGGAGATTATATTCAGTATTACTAAGCCTAAACGTCCCCCTCTAGCGTTAGCGATAGTAATAAAGATATTAAAATAGGCAAATCTATAGGTTAAAGAACATCAACGTCGTCTTAATTCCGCTACAGAATTCATTACATTATTAAATAAATAAATATGTCAGAATAGCTATTATCCTAACTACCTAGATAGCGGTTATTACTTTATTAATATACGTCATAAATACCTATTCTTAAACGCTTCGTTTTTAAATAACTAGGCCTAAAAGATTACATCTAGAGACGCTAATGTTAATAAACTACTACAAGTAATAATGCTCAAGTTACTAGAATGTATAGCTATTCAACGCGCTTACTATTATAAAGAGGTACTATTAGCATTAAATTTATAATAGCAACCTATTAATATTAATATCTACTATAATTAAGAGAGCTTAAACTTACCTAGTAGAGTCTCTAGTAGGCTATTTAATAGCTAAAGCTAGCGCTTGCGTTTAATATCTCCACTACGCCGTTACAGCGTTCCTATAGCTTTAACACAATATCTTAGTCCTTCATTAGTAACAAAATACTACTTAGAGAAGGAATTTAGTAAATTTAAATAATAGTTCTCTAATAACTTAGAGTTTAGGTAATATTTAGTATTTAATCGTATTATAGAAGCCCTTAAAGAGAAGAGATATCGTTTAAGGCAAGTAGTAGAGTATAATTATACCTAGTTTAAGCAACTTCTTAGTAAGGGGCTATTAACTATAATTAATAATATAATTAAAATTTATAAGGAAATCATTACTAATTTTTATTAGTATTATGCCTATTAGATTAGGCTTCTTAATAATACTAATTTTAGAAGCTCTAGATAAGTTTTATAGTAGTAGTAGTTTAATATTAAATTCTTATTATAGTATAAAGAAATTAGAAGTAGAAGTAATAATTAAAGCTATTTCCTAGATATTCCTACATAACCCTAAACCCTAAGAGATTATAGCACGTTCTATAACATAATTGCTATATTAAATATATCCTAAAGCTTAATTCCTACCTACTACTCCCTTACCTAAAACCTTTATTCCTATCCTTAAAAACTACTTAAAAGATATAGAATTCTTATAAGAATATTACTAGACGTTATTTATCTTTAACTAAGCTTTTAAATTACTAAAAAATTCCTTAATAGGATTAAAATCTAGACAATAAGGCAATAAGAATTCTAATCGTATCCCTATAGTCCTAAATATCTTATAGACCTATTTACTATAATAAAAGGATACATTATCTATAATAATAATACTTCTAGGAAGAGGATATTACTAATATATATTTAGAAGCCTATTCTTATACTACTAAGTAAAGCCTTTACTATTACTATTAGCTATATAAATATCTACTAAAAGGATACTATTATACTTATACGCTAGTAGAATATTATACTATTTAATAGCGTTACTAGTATTCTTTAATTTCTACTTATTAAGCATTAGGAAGCTTTTAATATTAAGCTTAATACCTAATTTACTCTACCCTATTATTCTTAAGACGCTACTAATCCTATAGCCTACTTTATTAATAAATATAAGCTATTCTATAGTATATTTTATTATCTATTTATAGTATTTAAGACATACTTTAGTAAAGCGCTAAGTAGTAATAATCTTTAATTATAAAGGATAAGATTACTACTATTTAACGATCTAAATACAACTAACCTTCTTTTTAGTATAACTATACTTATTTAGGACTTTAGAGATAGTCGTTTAACTTAATATAATCCTAAATCTATCCTATATAAACTCTAATATCTTAAATTATATCAAATTAGGTTAATAAAGAAGATATTTAAATAGCGCAATTTAAATCTTACAATCTAGTTATAGTAGAAGTCCTAGTTTAGTATAAATAGGCTTAAACGATCCTCTTATCTTTAATATACAACGCTAGTTCTATATAGTAACTATACTATAACTAACTTCTCTTATAATAATAGCTTTAGAGTATTTAAGCGTTATTAGTTCTTATACCTATATTTGCTATATTTTACTAAGATATTAACCTAACAATAGGGTTAAAAAAGAAAGAGGGCGTTTAGATAGCATTATAATACTAAAAATTAAGAAATTTAAGGAAGATTTAGCTTTAGAATTAATAATATTATAATTAGGGAAGATAATAGAGTTAGTAAGATTAAACTAAGAGGCTATGCCGCTAAATTTACATACTAACGTACTCTTTAGATCTTCTCGCCCTTTAATCACACCCTAAAGCGCCATTTTAGCATTTCAGGGGGGGATAAGCAGGTCCCTGACAGCACTGTATGCACCACCACGGAGGCTCTTGTCAAGTTGTCACGGCTGACGACACGCGACAAATCGGCCTCGTTTCACCATCCATCAGCGCGTAACCTCTTGTCCAACGCAATATTGTACCTCTTTGTTCCTTTGACCTATGAATTCACACTGAAAAGAATACGATTTACCTTGACTAGGCACTTTCTCTATTTCTTAGCAATCACTAGAGCTGGCATAACTAGACCGCCCTCATTAGGAGCAGACGATTCCACGCAGTGTCATCACTTATTCCTTTAGGAGTGGTATCAGTCAACTCTAATTACTCTCGCATCATTCACTAAGAGATAGACTTGTAAATCATGATTTGAGATTTCTATCAAACATCGCTGTGAACGCCTCCCAATGCTCGCATATATGGTCCGTGGATATGATACAGCATCAAAGAATGCCTTCCAAGTTCTCCAACTTGCCCATCATCTCTTCCGTTGACTCTCCTGACCCAGTACTTTTCTTCTGCCCTGCCATCGCTGACGGTATCTCTCCTCGATATATTGCATCCATGCGCTTCACTCGCTCTCGCGCCTGCTGTAAGCTTAAAGGCGGCTCAAGAAGTCCCACCTGCAACCGTCATCATTAGTATATTCCGCGCATCAGAATGAAGGATTCGCAATGTATGAACTGTAGTGTATGTTGGAAATCGAGATCAAGGAAGGCGTACTAGGTTAAGAAGTTTCCAGGCAGGCAAAGTTGGTTGCGCGCCAACACCGAGCCAGTATTTTGCTCTTGAAGTGTCTAGCTTGAAGTCTTTGAAAGGTTTGCCCTCGCCATCGATGGGTGCTTTAGGTATTGGATCGAAGGTGCCGAGGACCTCAAGAGGTTTAGAGCCGCGGGCTGTTCTGCAAGTGGAAAACAGTTTGTTAGCTAGGTTGTGAATGGGAGGATGTATGGGTCGATCTGCTATGGCCAATTTAGGACGTACCGCGCATTGGTAACGACGATGTTGTAGAAGGGCTGTCGTTTTTTGCCGAAGCGAGCTAGGCGTATTCGGACGACCATGGTGTGTGAATGGGGATTGGTATTATTGTCAATTGAAGTCTTGCTCTCAATTGGTGTTCTAAAAAAGTCGCGAGATGTCGAGGGGCTGTGGCGAGGGGGCTACGCTTGGGCAATTACTTCAATAGGTGATCTGACGACTTCGTTTGATCATTCGATTCTGTCGATGAAGTCATTCGTGAAATCTGTTGCTTGCTCTTATTTAAGTCGTAGTAACTCTGCTTCATATCGCCGAGTGCCTTTTTGTCTAAGACATCCAGTACATCGCTTGAATCTTCACACAATGGCCATTCGAGTGAGCATTTGCCTCATTCTCAGCCTTATTGTGAGACACAAACTAACAACATATAGACACTCAATGCCAAAACTGCCGGCGAGTTAGACGCTGAGCTTATGGACTCTGGTGGTTTCTCCCTTGACCAGCTTATGGAACTGGCAGGTCTCAGTGTCTCTCAAGCTGTTTACAAGCTCCATCCCCCCAGTAAAGGAGACCGTGTACTCGTAGCTTGTGGCCCTGGAAATAATGGTGAGTTGCGAGATACGTCTTAACCATATACGGCTGCTGTCCAACCCAATGACTCGCTTTATGATAGTACTCTGGGATTCATGTAGTGCAAGTGCTGAGACGTCAAGGAGTCATATATGAACTCGGCGATCGCTAATGTCAGGTAGGCGGTGATGGTCTAGTTGCGGCCAGACATTTACATCACTTTGGCTATACGCCTACCATCTACTACCCGAAGCAAGGAAAAGCTGAACTATACAAAGTATGCTTTAAAAGACCCAATGTCAATCCGACCATAACTGACAGACATTTAGCGCTTGGTAACACAACTTCAAAGCCTAGATGTCAAATTCGCAGAAGACTTTCACTCGGCCTTGAAAAACACCGATTATCTAGTTGATGCAATCTTCGGTATGTGATATGCCATACTTCCGCGCAATACATGATCGTAACCTCCCCTCTAGGTTTCAGTTTCTCCGGTGAAGTCCGCGAACCATTCCCATCAGTCATAAAGGCTCTACGCGATACCAAGATACCAGTACTATCTGTTGATGCTCCTTCTTCCTGGCACATCGAGATTGGTCCACCGGAGGAGGGGCCTGGACAGGGTTTTCAGCCAGAAGCACTGATAAGCTTGACGGCACCTAAGCCGCTCGTCAAACACTTCAAGGGAAGACACTTTCTTGGTGGCAGGTAAGAATCCAATCCGATCTTTCCTGATTCTACACTATCAAATCTTAGTCTCTAACGGTGTGTGAAGATTTCTGAGCAAACAAATGGCACAAAAGTATAGCCTAGACATCCCACCATATCCAGGATGCGATCAGATTGTCGAGGTTGATGTTCAAGGTCAGAAGCTATAACACATGTGCAACTAAGACCTCTCCAATTGAAACAAGCGTGTTCATGGATAGTTTGAGCTTAATCCATGCCGGACCCGACTACTGAGGAGAATACCAGGATTACTTTCTGAGCTGTTCAACTGTGCAGACCTTGTACTCTTTAACCCAGTTAGTCAAGACCCTTTTTATTCAGGACATAGCACCGATCTGTTGGACCTTGTTTTTACGCATCATGATGCGGAGTAAATGCACGTCAGCTGCGGGTTAGAACTGGTTCACGGTACATATGTAGCATGCCGACACTTGTATTGAGTAATCTGAGCTTGAATGCATGTGGTGCTTGAGAGCGGTGGTTCTATCATCATATCGCCAGTAACAGGTTTATAGTGCACATTGAAGCATAAGTTACTAAAGTTTCAACGGATACCTATATAGATACAATGTGGAATGGATGGTATTCTTCCCTAACGCTCCCTATGCGTGTTTCTATTAGCTTCTGAGCACCAGTTGATTTTACCCACAGTTTCAAAGACAACAGAGCGATCTCAATTGACATCTCGACATACATCCAATCATTAAAACGAAGACCTCATATATTACCACAAGCTACACGACCTCCTCACCAAACAACAACAATAGCGGATCAGGCATCCGAAAAGCTAGAAAAGTACCGTCCCACGAGAAGACTTGACCTATATATATATCTCTGGAATGTGTAGTACCTGAGGCCTCACAGACAATGTCACTCGTAACTATCACTTCTAGTCCAGATCACAAACACATGGCTCAACAAAACCACGAAACATCACTCACCAACTTTCAACACTGTGTAACCACCCCTAAGCATTAGGAGATAACTCCGACGACCCCCTCAACCGCGAGAAAACAATCTTTTCTCCCTTCCCAAAAGCAAGCAACCACCTCCTTGGCGTATCAATACTAGCCAATCTAAATCTACTACGCATCTCCTATCTCCTTCGCCCTGAAAACCATCTCAGACCGAGTCCCGAGGCGTCGAGCGAACCGAGTAAAGGGGACCACCAAGACAAATGAGGAGAAGGGGAGTGATTGGGTACGCGGGGAATCGGAAACAAGTTGCATAAAGTGTGGTTACACAACAACGAAAGGTGTGGATGGGCTACACCAAATATCATCAGCACGTATACTGGGGTCCATTGGCATTCTTGACAGCAAAGCCAAGTTTTCCCATGTGGCCCCACGATAGGGACTTGTGAGACATTTAAGCTTCTGGGGGATGTTTGTGTATGAGGCTGCTTTTGTTTTTTGCCACTTTGGGTCCTGTTCGACGGGAAGACGGGTTGCGGGCCGTGCTGGGTAGTTGCCGCTGTTGGATGAGGGTGTTATTACGAGGTTGGGTTTGAGACTCGAGGTCTTCATGTCCTTGGTGAGGCTGGGCGGTCATGGCTAGGGAGATTAGGTGTTGGAAATTGTGTTTATGGACAAATGTTCCACGAAAGATATATCGATGATTGGGTTGATGGTATGTTGGAGTTATTGAACTTTTTATGAAAATATATTAGTTCTTGATGAAGAAGAGTTATGTTTTGAGGTAACGAAGCCAGAATGGGATACATGCATGATACGAGCATGATCGGTATACCAACGGTTGTGCCTGGAAGAGGCACGGCAGTCGGCGGATGTGATTGCGCAACTCGAACGCTTGTTTCGATCAGGAGTTGCCTTTTGCGGCAAGGTATACAGAAACTGTTCGTAGTTTGGCAAACTTTGGTACGTAATTTGGCTACGAATTGAGGTCTCAAGGATCTACAGTGACGAGTCTTTGCGCAATACTTTACAGTTAGTACTCGGCAGCGATACGCAGTACAAAGTCTTCTTGGAATCCAAGTATTCGGACGTCCATATATTAAAGATAGGCAGCACGAGCTGTACTATAAACGAGTTAGCTTTGAGATGACTATATAGTTTAACAGTTAGACATGGTTCTAACCTCTCTTAATCTTCCGTGCCTCGTGAAAACGTGCGATTGCGCAAGGCTGTCTCGGGCATGTGGTCGCAATTTGTCCTATGCTTGAGCCAGCCCCGTTGCGAACTATCATCCTCGTGGAGTCAAATTGCCACAAGTATGGAAGCGACACATAATGAACAGAGTTATACGTGGTTCGTCTCCAGAGAATCATAAAGACTTCTTGGTCGATGATTGTTAGTGATGGTCTTGCTTTGTAGTAAGTGAAGTATTGGTGCAATACTCATGCCTTTTCAAACACAGAACTACAATATGCGCGAGAGCTGGTGCTAGTACAGCATCAAGCAGAGTAATGAGTGAACCAATCGAGAATGAGGAATAAAGAAAGGTTGGCAAACCAATAAGATAATGAGTTAGTAGTAAGTAGGTCGAGTTTTGCGTTGTGCAAAGCGCTCAATTTGATGCAATGGTGACAAGGATAAGCATTGCGCCCTTGTTATTTCATTACCTCCTTGCCCCAGACATCAGTATGGATGGCGACGTGGATGAAAGCATATGAGAAAGATAAGTGCAAGGATTGATGGCCAAATTTGAAGGTATCTGAATCAATTATCATGGGTCATTATTGCAGCGGTAGGCGAGATTTGTAATGTTCCGTCTACTTTATCCATAATAGGGGTTTTGATAGAGTGCGACACGGAAGACGGAGACCAGTCATACTGAACATTTTTGAAGAGCCTCAAGCGCGGTTGGGAGCCGTCGTACCTGAATCGAAGTTTTTTATATTGGGTCGGATGAAGTTAGCTGGATAGAGAATTGGGACAGAAACGATCATCGTAATTGATACTGGTAGAATCCGAAATGTCGGGTTCGTCTGTTACGGAAGGATTGTGCACGGTGATGCGGATTGCTCATTGATCAGATGCCAGGACGCAAACTCTCGATGCAGCCGCAGATAAGCTTGGCGATGACTCTCGTCGACTTCAGTGTTCACGAGATGCGGTCCAAGGTTGGAGTCAGGCAAGATATCCACAGCTACAGCAGTCCTAGGGATGATGTACATTGGTCAGTTGTTGACCTGCACTAGGGGGTAAGCACAACCTGGCGGAAATAAACAGTATCCAACAAGGCTGGTTAGGCTGGAAAAGCATCACGAAGAGTTAGTTCAAAGGTCAGCCGGTATGGAGTACCAGTTCAATCAACCCGAACTGTTGGATCGCCACTAGGCAGTTAGGCCGTCTTGATCGGTGTGCTTGGTCTAATTCTGATAGCCATTGAGGGTGATGGATTGGGCGCTCAAGCGAAAAGATATGACAGACAGACTCATGGGCATCAAGCAGGAGGCCGAGGATGAAAGTGATGGCCGCTTGAGAGGTTCAAAGCATAAAGGCCGGAGCGCGGCTGTGGTTGGACAGACTGGTTCACCATTGAGGTGATTCACAAGTTGAAGTTGGAGGCAACAGACCAATAACAGCAGCGTAAAAGCGGGTGTGTGGATGGCAAAAGCCGCAAAAGGACCTTTGATGCATTTGTAGTTGATGGCGATGGCCCGGTCGTGGACCTGGGAGTTTGGACCTCGTCTCCTTCAAATGTTGACCTCTTGTTCTCGACACCCCTGCACTCACGTTTGAAGCGCTTCCTCAATGGGGCTTCCCAGGCTCAATTGGGTACATCCATCCTGTTCCTCTTCCCATCTCTCGCACCCACGAGTCTTGTAAAAGTCCAAAGATGGCAATATGACGGGGTTCTGAAGCACAACGGGTACTGCAATGCTTCGAGAAAGACTAACAAATGGCGATCCCTGGAACCAAACTTCGGTGTATCTCATTATCCATGCCAGACTCTTTAATCACCAATTCTAGGGTCGGTTGAGCTCAAGCCATCAGATCCCATGCGCGAAAAGTTGCTCTATATTGCTGATGATTGCGCGGCTATATGATAGTTTACCAGTTACCGTGGTTCTGCAATGTCCTACGTATATGATCAAAATGTCGTCGTCGCAGTAGGGTGTATTGGAGCAAATGGAGGGGAAAGAGCAACTGGTCATGGTCGCATTATTTTCATGCTGGCCGAGTCAAAATCCCAAGGTTGCGACACCGATAGATATAATTTCTAGTTTACATTCAAGTTGATGGCGGGACATTCGAGTCTCAGGCTCTCAGGCTGACCCGCATCTGCCGTGTACAACTTACCAATTCCCCCAGATGTATGCTGCACAGCTGCTATGGCGGTGATGCAAATTGCAATCCAAGCCAGTGATTTGCTGCTCCGTCTACCCAAGATTGGTCAAGATGCAAGTTGGGTCAAATGTAGAGTCGCCCGTGGCCTCATTAGCCAGTAGCGGCAAAGAGGAGAGAATGAGTCTGCAATCTGCATCAAACTGCTGCAAGACAGCTTTAATCGTCGACTTCCCGCAGCACCTTTGCATCAGAGGTTCAAGCTTTCATCCCTACTACTCTCAAGTGTGCTTTAAGACAGTCAGACTAGATATTCCTTACTCCGTACCGTCCGTTCATCCTACAGGGCTAGCCAGCTCTTTAGTGCTGGGTTCACACTGCACAGAGCTGCCAGGTTCCCGTTTTTATCAACGTGTGTCTCTGCCCTGTCAGACGAGAGCCTTCTCTTCTGTACTGCCGGGGCCCCCGTCCTCTACATTTGAGTGCTACAGCCTTCAATTGACGTCTCGGGACTCCAAGCACCCCAAGCGTTATTCCTAGTTGCGGTGCGCGATTGCTGCTTTGGCCAAGTCAATCTCCAACCTTGAAGACGCCTCTTGCTCATCGGCTTTTGGGAGAGTGTTGCTGCCCAGCGCGCAGACTTCCAAAGTATCCATATCATAGTCGAGGATCCCGGGATACGGAGTTGGAGAATGACAGAGTTGACGGAAGTTTAAAAGATACGCCAAGTGTGGTCAACCAGGCTGAAAGTGCGCCAATCGTGACAGAAAAGCTAGTATTCCTTCCCAATTCCCAACAAACGGTGCGCGCTATTCCAGTTGGAACCTATGCCGTACGGAAGTAGACTTTTCTTACCTTAGACTGGCTTGACTGGCTACCGATGAGCAGAGGTCCCAAGGAGAAAAAAGAATTATACCATACCTGTTCTTCTCTCTCCCCACCACTTTCGTTGAGTCGCAAACCTCCAAAACCTCCGTAGTCAACCCTACCTACACTCTCTCCCCGCTACATCTTTGATGCTTTCCTGACCTCAATATCCGTATTTTACTACCTCTTACTCTTCTCTACATAAACCTTCATGTACTTTACCTTGCCTTCCGCCCGCTCTTGGACTCGCACCACTACTGCTGGCTAAGACTGGCGTAATCAAGCTTGATCCTTCAACCGGTAATCCACACTAGTTTACTCACAGCAGCAGGCGTGCAGGCGTGCAGGCGTACAGCAAAGGCTTGCTTCAAAGTAGTTGCAGGCTTAAGCCAGGTCTTGCTTCCAACTTTTCCAAATCCCCCCCAAATTATCCAATCTAGGATTATCTAGCACACGCTTAATCTTTTGGACTGAAGCCAAAGCAGCAGCCACCGGGAAGGCATCCAAGCACCATCTCTGCAGTCCGCCTCGTCCGCATAATCCCATTCCCCCCCAGCTAGGGCCACTTGCTCCCCTACTGTTCACTTTCGAGCACTTTGGCACTACTCTACTCTCAGCCTTCACTGTTCACTGTTCAGGCTCTCAACGTTGAACGCCAGGTCGCTCTTTCAAAACATCCCAAGCGATCATCCCAATCATCTCCTCCATCTGGTCTTTGCGCGCGCCTGCCCTTCTGCATCCATCTTTCACCCAAACCTCTCTCCAAACTCATCCACCTGTTCTTCTATCCTAGGTCTGCCTATCGTCGCTTTTTTCCTTCCTCCCAAGTGTCGCCGATCTGTGCCCCGGCTTTCCACGGCTTCAACTTGCGACCTTTGTTCCTGCAGCCTATCTACTCGCCAAATTTGTAATCTCCTGGCCCCTCTGCCCCCAGTCTGCCACTCCCGCGCCCTATCAGCATTCAACCTCCAGAATCCTACTTTTTGCCTCAATTGTCGACCGCGACCTTCCTCTAGTGCGCATATCTATTGAACTTGCCAATTCCATCTAGCTCTCTGCCCGCTGCTCTTTTCTCGCGTCTTGCGACATTGAGCCGTCTATTGCATTTGCGGCCGCTATCCGTTTTAACGCTCGCGGGGCTGCGTGGACAAAGAAATGGCCGGTGGGCCGAGTCCGAGCAGTCTAAGTCCCAACAACGGAATAAACTCTTCTTTCATACCGACATCATTCGCATCTTCAACTTCTCCACATCCTCATACTGCATTTGGTCCCCAAAGGTCCATGGCCGTGGACTCCCTTCCAGGAGTTGGCCCAACTGCGCATCCCTTCTCACTCAACACGATAACAGCGCGCAAACCTATGGAACACGCGCCAAATACTCTATTCTCCCTTGGACAACTCGAACCATCGCCTACTATCCTAGAAATGGATAACTTGCCCTCCATACTCATTCGCAAACTCCCTCGAAACTGTAATTCGGATGTCTTGCGCTCAATGCTACTGTTCGCAAAGGACGTGGCAGATATGAGGTTTGTCGACTTTGACTTTCCTGATGACAAAGGATTTCAAACTGCGATCGTACGCTTCAGTTCACTCGCTAGCGCGAACGATGCTAGAGAATTGCTCCATGGAAAGACTATGGGTGCCGATGCGACACCCCTGGTGGTCGAGGTACACAACGCGCCCGCAGGGCGACGCAATACTGTTGATGGGATTTCGTTGCGACACGGGCCAAACCAAGCTTCCTCAATGGCTCCAACCAACGGATTAAGACAAAGCTCGCGCTTTAATGGCACCTTTCAAAACTTGGAAAAGCTGTCTCCCCCTAATGGAATGGATACCTTACCTGCGCCCGAATCGAACTCTGCGAACATTCAAAGTCTGTTTTCTCCACAATCTCCATTGGCAAATTCTACCGTATCCAAGTCCATCATCAACGACGATCCAACGGACGAGACTGGCAAACTTCTCAATGATGCTGTCACATTCCCAAAAGGAGGGGACTCCACAAACCCAAACATGGGACGCCGACTAACCGCTCAGCACATGCCTATATCTCGATTTGGTAATCTCTCGCTATCGACTGCAAATCAAAACGCAGGTCTTACTTCCCCACCCATGTCTGCAATGGTTTCACCTCGATCAATAGTTCCAAGTCAATCGCCAAATCCAACAATGTCTCCAAGTGGCATGACTCCTCTCCCAGGACTAGGCCCAAATTCTGCCTACCCAATGCCACCGCAGCATTATCATCGACCAAATTATCCTCCAGTAAATCCAGCGGACCAAAACCCACCATGCAATACTCTATACGTTGGTAATCTCCCAATGGACACATCTGAAGATGAGCTCAAGGCCATGTTTTCCAAGCAGCGTGGCTACAAGAGGCTTTGTTTTAGAACCAAGGCCAATGGACCCATGTGCTTCGTTGAGTTTGAAGATACTTCTTTTGCAACGAAGACCCTCAACGAGCTGTATGGGCAGCCTCTGCACAACAGTGTCAAAGGTGGCATTCGACTTAGCTTTTCCAAGAATCCTCTAGGCGTCCGCAGCGGACAAAATACCTCCAATCATAGCATGATGAACTCGCATGGCTCTATGAGCAACATGGGCACCCATTCTGGACAAGGTGGATTTTCTACCGCTACTGGACCTCCACCTGGTCTATCAGCTCCACCTGGATTCACTAGCCCCAGCATGCCCAACATGAACGGTATGAACGGCATGAATGGCATAAGCGCTATGAATGGAAGTAACGGGCTCGGTCTCTACAATACCAATGGCTTCAGCGTCGCGGGGAATGGCTTCGGCGGATCAATGCGCCAGCCGCTTGCCAATGGTGTTCCTTCGTCAATGGCTGGAGGCCAATACTCTAATATGGATTACCACAACTACCGTTAGATGCGACAACGATTTTATCAAGAAGAATATGCGACTCATGATTAGCAAGGCCGCTGACATTCGTTGAAACTATCTGGGTGGTATCATAAAGCATCATTATGCATTTTGAACGCAGCATGACGGTTGCTTTTGCATGGCGTCTGCATACATTGGCGCATTTTCTTGCGCTTACACTTTTCTGCCCATACATCTACAGCATTTTGTTGTTTCTTTCCTTTTTGTCTTATTCTTGATTTCATTGGATACTCGATGCATTGCGAACGGTTCTGCATAGCTCGGCTTTCCAAATTCCTTTATTATACCACTCATGGATGGAGCACTTTACCGCAGGGTTTTTTAACCATCGGATTCGTCCATTATGCCAAACCGTGGCATAGACCTCGACTTCGGAAATGGCGTTTTCATACGCCAAGTATGGATTGCATTGGATTTCTTATGTCAACAAATGGTTCGGTAAACCCTGACCTCAACTTTTAAATCAGGACTATTCTGCGCCTTATTCCAGGAACGCAAACATATACTTCTTCTTTCGACACCGAAATCTGTACATGTATACATCTCATGGCGCACCAGCAACACTGTCCCTACCATTATACCATGCATACAACCTTCTGGCATATTCGCGATTTTTCTTGTGTCCTTTCATCATTCTGGTTTTTTTCATTCTTCTATACCCCATCTTCCCACCATGTTCACTCGGGCATTGTTCAACAACAGCATATGGCGCCTGGCGTGAAGCATGGCATCTTGTTGAGAACGGGCTTCACCTTTTCTCAATACCCAAACACAATACCCAATGCAATACCCAACATCTATCCCCATTCTCATTTTCGAGACATTCACCATACCCCAACAACATGTTGCCATTTTTATAGTCGAGCATACGCGGGAAAGAGCGAGGCATGGAGTTTTTCGTTGCAGTAACCACATTGATGACACCATCAGGATAAAAGGAAGCGCAAGGGCGTTTTGGGAGGCAAAATCGGGACACTTTACAGAGATGTTTATTCATTCATACACCCCATTGTTGCGATGTTATTTTGTGCGGATTATATTCTTGGTTGCTTTCTCATTTGTATTCGCTGGATTTTGTTTTGCGGCTCGATATCCACCAGTTGTAGTTTTCATTCCAAGGCAATTGTAGTTCGTTACCCCTTTTGAACATTTCCAGAGCTCGAGTCTCGTGGGTTTCTATTCGTGTTTTTTTGGGATTGTAATCATTGAGCACAGCGGTGAAGGCACATCACGAGGTGTTTTTTGGTTGGGGTTTGCTGCCGTTGAGGTTCAATGAATGGGCTGGGTTAGAATCTTTAGCTTGGTTTTAGTGCGATATATACGATCGAGATCTTTGGCCTGTGGCTATAGGTCTGGTTTTTATTTTATTTCATGGTGTGTTGAATGCAACTGTTTTGGATCTCTCGTTTTATTGACTGTGTGCCAAATTGTCTCTCTCGCCAAGTTCTTGGTACTCGGTACCTGGCTTATCTGTGACCATTAAGCAGCGACAGGGTGGGTGTTATGGGCGCTGATGGCTGCATCGTGAAGATCAGGGGCACTGGCGAACTGATAGTGGGGGGTCACGATGGATTATGGGGCTGGGGTCCTCCTTCGGTACCGTTCGTTCCTGTTGTTCCCGGGCAGGCTGAAACACATAAAAAGAGCCTAAAGAGGCCGCCGGTCCCTGCCGTTTCCTTTGTTCGCTGCAGAGCCTCATTGTCCGTTTTGGGAAGTTGCGATGCATTTGTGATACTTTCTTAGCTTGAGCTTCCTTTGTGTTAAATATATCGCTCTGCTTGTGTGTACGTTTTTGATAGGCTTCTGAGTTGCTGTTCTGAAGGAGGATTTGCTGAGCTTGCGGCGTCGAGTCTCCCATACTACATACCATACTCTCTATAAAACCTGCAGATCACTTCCTACGTCATTCTACTTTTTTGTGCATCCTTACTTCTCCAGTCACAAAGGTCAGTCTTGGACAGTAATAGTTCGTACACGACGATGATCACTACAGCTATAGAACAAGTACAAGTCTGCGTCCCCTGGAACTGCAAGTAGTTGGTTGAAATAGAATCTGGAGTACAGTCTTTAGCGCCCTGCATGGTGAGCCATAACCTGTTTGCTTCAACTTCATTCCTTACAACAGTTTGAGTCTACTTGCAGCCAAGAACTCCAGAATGAATACAATAGTCCACATGATCATGTTACTTCTCCATGGTCTCGCTACTAGTCGTTTGTGAGCTAAGTATTCCTTGTTTAATTACTCATCCTCCAGTCCCGTTCTTCTAACAATACATACCAAACATTGTTCCCATGCCCTACCTGTCACTCACTGCACGAATGACATTGACATCTGATATCCAGGAACAATTGGAAACGTGGAAACCTAAACACCCGTCTTCAAAACGGAGCCCAATTCACTTCATACCTCTCCTCATGAACTCATGACATCCTCAACTGTGACCGAAAATATCCAACTACGCCGCTTCACTCGTTCACACAAATCACACCCTCAAACGACCATCACCGAACCCTCAAACCCGCCTAAAAGCAAATCGTTCTTTGTAAGTCCCATCAGAATCCGTTCAGAAACGACCGTCCATACACCACCTCTACAAACTCTCCCTCCACACAATCCTTCCAAACTCTCAGCATTACATGCCAACAACAACATACACTCTACCAACATTCCAACCAACTAACAGAATGAAGAAGTCAAAGCAAACCCCAGCGCGCCAACGAGCAATGAACTACGTATCCGCCCACAACACCCCCTCCATCCCCGGCGGTCTCCCCCTAACCTACACCCGACTCCTCCTCCGCCTCTTCCAATTCATCCTCGGCCTCACCGTCTGCGGTCTCTACGGCACCGACCTAGACGTCGCGCGCCAAGCGCACTTCCCCGTAGATTCACACTGGGCATATGCCGTCACCATTGGCGGTCTATCCGCCTTTGTAGCCCTGCTCTTCCTCATACCGCAGATTCCGTGGGGCGCGGAAGGTGGGGCGGGGAAGGTTTTGTTTGCGATTGATGGGGTGTTGGCTTTGCTGTGGGTGGTGGTGTTTGGGATGTTTGGGAAGATGTATATTGGTGAGGATCCGGAGGATACGGGGCATGGGGATGGACCGGGGATCGTGAGGATGAAGAATGCGGTTTGGGTGGATTTGACGTGTGTGGTGCTGTGGATTGCTACGGCTGGGTGGGGGTTGTTTTTGTTTTTGAGGGGGAGGAAGGGGAGGACTTTACATACGGGGCGGGCGGAGGTGTAGAGGGAAGGGCGATGTGCCGTGGATTGTGTTTGATGGTATGATATGGAAGCATGGAGTTTGGGGATCGATATACCACATGAAAGCGAACCTTTCTATGAAGCGAAGGTTTTTTGGGGGCTTGATTTCGAACTGTGATGGATTTGGTCAATATGGCTGAGCAGAGGGATTGGCAGGCAATCATTTGGCATGATAACACATTGATGGAACAGATATCTATCTTACAAACCCCAATGCGACACGTCATATCCCATCCTCTCAAGAACACCTGGCCGACAAAAACCCAACGCCATAGCATCAAAAGATTTTATAATCAACATCGTCGCCTTTCCCTATTACACCAACTTTTTACTGTGTCTTCTTGATGCCCGTTTGCTTTGCTGGAGCGCTCCATAGCCACACCGCAACAAACGCCAGCCAGCCAGCAACAGTCACCCAGATTCCAGCAATCCAAGTCCAAGCACCGCTAATGTTCCAGCTACGTGGCCACTCATCGTGAGCAAAGTGGCGAACTGTTACTTCGCGCTTCTCGTCTACGTTGGACAGGAAGGGGCGCTTGTAGTTGACGCGGAAGTTGAAGATGCCGTGTTGGTCGGGAAGGGTGAAGGAGGTGGAGAAGAAGGTTGAGTTGGCGGTGGTGCCGGATGGCTCAAGACGGAGGCGGTGGAAGGGTGAGAGCATGCTGAATTCGAGCTGGACGACATCGTTTGCGTCTGGGGTGAAGGGTATGAGACGATCGTTGGAATATTCGGATAGTTCGATGGTAAATGTCTAATCATCATCAGCTCAAGGTATCTTTGCACCTTTAGTCAAACTTACCACATCGTTCTTGACTCGGTAGATCTTTGGGTTCAAGTCGCCGGCAGGATATAGGCTCTCGTTCAAAACGCCATCAGAGCCCGACTTCAAATGATGTTGCACTCGGCCAACCTTGAGCACGCCCACCTCCTTGAAAGTCCACGCGGTAAGCTGCTTAGCAAACTCGCTGTTCTGAGTCTTGCTAGTTCTACCATTGACTTCCACGACAGCATCAAACCACTTGTCTTCTAAAGCTTCGACTGATCCAAGAACAGTCAAACGAGCAGAGTTCCTGGCTTGAAGCGCAGAGACTAGAGCAATTTGTTCACCAGACGCATACAAGTCTTCTACAGTCTCTGTTTCCTCCTTGGGATTGTAAACATATGCGTTAGGGGACGCGCGAAGGATAGGCGCGAGCAGGGGGCTGTCATTGCCCAGGGTCTGGCCAACAGCCCGAGGGAAAGCAATTGGAAGTTTGCCAGCAAAGAAGTTCTTGAGGTCTGTACGCAGTGATTTTGGCGTAGGTACGACAAGGACGTCATGCTTTTCTGATGCGGAGCTTGAATCGTAGTTAAAGTGATCGACAACTACGGCCTGTCGGTCAGGGGAAATGTGAATATCGAGTTCGAGAAGGAGGGAGCTGATGGCAGCTGGAGTAGGATGATCTGCGGTCAGACCAAGGAGGATATTTCCTTCACTGTTGATGAAATCTAGAAGGATTTTGGGACTGAGCGCAGGGCCGTATGCCTTGCCAGCTGGTGGTAGTAGAATAACGTGGTCGTAAGCTCGTTCTCCAAGACGGAAAAGGGAGAGTTTATCGCTTTTGGGAGATTCAAAGCTCAAATCATATCCTCTTGCTATCCGCGACTATCAGTATACACTTCTGACATCAATAATAGCGACGTACATTTGAGTTGTGCCCATAGACTGGAGTACTGGCTTTGCTTGGATTCCTCTTCGAGAACAACGAGCAGTCTAGTGCCTGTGGAGCTAAGGGCCGTAGCCCAGCCTGCAAGAGCGGCAGCTATGAGAGGTAAGAAGGACCACCGCATCTTCAGGAAATAGTGATGGTGGAGAGGAGGGGGACAATGCAAATGGGAGGTTTCGTTGATTTCATCCTGAACATTGCTTCAAGGCCACAGTAGCTGTTCAACCCAAAAAGGTCTAAGCACGCTAGCAGCAGTCAGCCAATCGGAGATCGTTACATCTCCCGCCACAACCTCCTACTTCAACAACAAGTGCATCTCCAACTCCAGTCTTCCTTTTCCTCCAAAGGTATGCAACAGGACCTCTGAATCACACAATGACCATGTTCCGGGCTTCGCGCGTCCTCAGGGACTCCACCAGCGCCGCATTGAGTCCGTACTCTTCCCCTTCAAGCTCTGAACGCAGCTAACAACAACCAGGACACGAACAGATATATCCACGATTCTGGTCCCAACCCTTTCGATACATGCGATGGGCCGCACGAGAGAAACCCACCTTCTTTTGGTCCACCATCTTCGGTCTCGCCGGTCCCGTCATGCTTCTTTTAGCCCCTCCGATCAAGAAATACTACAACATACAAGACAGACCGCAGATACCCATCACATATCCAAGTAGGAATCACAGGTCCGGCACAATTATATACCATGCTAACGCAAGTAGTACCCGTGGGCACGCGCAAGATTCCAGAAGGTTTTGATGATTAGACAGTCTCAAATGAATCGATTTACAAATTATCCATGCCTCCATTAAACAACAGTTTCTCCTTGCTTCTGGTCCATATTATTCATGCCCTGGTAAAACACAACGATTTCTCCGTGTTCTGATCCAAATCATATAAAACATCAAGGTTATAACCATATTGTCTGAATAACGATCTAGCCACACACACTTGCACTTTCATAACACATACAGTCTAACAAAAACAACCTGATAACACGTACAGTCCAAAAGAAAACAACCGATTAACACATACAATCTAACAGAAACAGACTTGGTCCCAAAGCCATCACCAGTCGAGACTATCAATCTTCCCTTCCCGGTCCAAGGTCACTTTCCAGTATTCCTTATGATTTTAATACAATGCTGTAGCTAAGCTTTGGGAGCAGTGGAAGCACCTACGGTCTTTGCCTTCTTCGCCAGAATATTTTGCTGCGTGTCGACAGCTTTGCGCTTGTCGCCCGGTGCAGTAGCTGGGCGCAATGCAACCTTCTGGAGAGATTCGCTGATTTTGGGCTTCTCACCTGGCGCAGAAGATGGGCGTGGCGTGGCCTTTTGCTGAGACTCGCTGGATTGACGCTTCTCGCTCTGTGCAGAAGCTGGACGTGGTGTAGCCTTTTGTTGACTGTCACCAGGTTTGCGCTTCTCGACTGTTGTAGGAGTCATCAGCTGAGGTGTAGCCTTCTGGCGCGTCTCATCAGATATGCGCTTCTGGCTCGCCTTAGGAGCAGGTTGCGCTGTCGTCTTTCGACGTGCATCGTCCGTCTTACGCTTTCCATCTGTAGCAAGGACTGGCTTGATTGCGACCTTTTGGCTAGCGTTGTCTGTGACATGCTTCTCGCAAGTCGAAGAATCTTGGCTTGAAAGCGCCTTCGCTTTGGCTCCATCAGCTTTACGCTTTTCAATAGCCGCAGGAACTGGCTGTGCAGAGACTTGGTGGGGAGTGTCCTTACGTCCACGCTTCTCAACGGTAGGAGTAGCAGCTGCAGGTGGGCTTGCAGATCTGGAATCGCGGACTTGGTGTGCTCCATTTGTTGAAACCTGTGGGTGGTGGTGGCGAGGACGCATGTATTCGACCATTGGCTCAACATTTGGTCGGTTCCAGTCAAGGGTCTGACTCTCCCCCCAGAGTGCCTTGATCTCAGTACGGCCGACATCAGCGCAAGTCAGATACTTGACTGGAGTCTCTGAGAGATCCAAACTGCTCTTGTTTTTCAACAATGCATCAACCTTGCCACTAACGGCATTTTTGAAATCGTCGAGATGAGCTTGAAGATTGTTCAGCCCACGTGTGCTCATTGCAAAGTCTGCGTGCCATTTCTCCATATGCTTGGGAGTGAGATATGCACCAGCCCCATGCTTGATTAGAGAATAGAAAGCGTAGCCTCCATCAGGTGCCAAACGCCCAAGTCCCTCTGAGAAAGCATACCCCAGGTATTCTTTGAAGATGCTAGCACACATCCAGTCGATCACTTCGTTAGCATAGCTAGAGCGGTTCTGACGAGCAGGTGAATCGATGCCATCGTACCGCTTGACTCGGGTGGGATAGTAACGCAGGAGATCGGCCTCGACATTTTTCTTGGCATTGGCGAGCTCCTGTACTTTTTGGGCACACAGATCATGGAGTTTGTTTGGCAAGCACTGCTTCTGATGGTCTGAGAATTGTGCCCATTGGCCGACGAGGTGAATGACCAGCTCTCTCACGATAGTAACGCTGCCGATGCGAGTTGCCAAGTCTGACCAAGCCAAAGGATTCATGGCGACGTTGATCCACAAGTCTTGACCATACTCTGTGAGCATGCTTTCCACTTGACGGCTGACAACATGAATGCAACCTAAGGTCTCTGCCACGTTGACAATATCAGTGACTTCGTTCTTGATCTCGTACACCGTCACTCCTGAGGTTTTGAGAGGACGGTTGTAGATGGCATCAAATACTTTAGAGTACGTATCGCAGGCGGCTACCTGAGAGGCATCGAAATGGGCATATGATATACCAGGCAAGCTGATGGGTTTCCCATCAGCATCAAGATCCTACAGTGGTAGTTAGAAAGCAGCGCTAGAGTGCATTTGGGTGCTATTAAAACTTACAGTTTCTGTGAATTGTGTCTGGCCGTGCCTAAAGATTAGATCAAAGCGCCAGTGAATCGCATTCATAACCTTTCGTGAGCCTTGTTTTGTGATGAGCGGCTTCTGGGTAATTTTCTTGGAGAAAAACTGGCTATGGCGAGTCAAGATCTCAGAGTGAAGTCGAAAGTGGCGATGAGGTGCCAGGACAATGAGGACATTGCCATCAGTACATTCTGGATAGCCAGTGAAATCAACCATTTTCATTTGCTGGAGACTCCGCAAAATGAACAGAGATAATTATGGGTGGTTCGAGAAAGAGGCGAGGCTACAAACGCGACCTGATATTGGTCAAAGAGTCCAATATTAAGGATATGCTGCGAACTGACCCAGAAGCTTGGTCGTATAGGATTGGGTCCGTTAGAAGCTTTTAGCTTGCTGTTGGAGCTTTCAGTGTTGATGAAGCAGATGTAAGTTGCTCGCCGCCAGCAAAGATGATGATTCAAAGGTGAAGCAAGGATGCAGAAAAAGGTTGTAGTGAAGGAGAGGAAGAGATGGGGAACTAGGAGGATTGATTTGAAGAAGAGGGATTCTGGCAAACAGCAGGTCGCCTGGACACATGGCGGGTAGTGCTTTCCTAAGTAGTCTACACCTTGAGCTGCCTTGGCTACCCTTCAAATGGAAGGACCGCAGTGGGTGTGGATCAGCAGACATATAACTGGCAAGTTCGTACTTGCTAACTTGGGGAGGTAGCAATACTCGAGGCTGTGATGTCGCCTAAATATCATCGCTTATAGCAAGTGATAAGAGTATGAGGTAGTGGTAGCTTGCGGATTGGGGTACAGTAGCTACAAGGTGTCTGACCTTCATATAAGGTGCTTAGGCACATGGAAGAGAACAACGTAGTCGCTGAGGCAAGAGCACATGATGAATTGGCATCAAGTAATCGCAGAAATGAATCACGTTAGGACAGATCATTTCAGGTTTAGACGCATACTCTGGTCTTCATAATATATAAGCAATTTATCTTAAGACTACGCTCTTTATGCCTCAAAAGCTACTAAGAACGCGTAAATGGTTCTACTCGAGTCCTTGAAGTTTTGATAGACCTCTTCTGTGATACAATGCGTGTTGTCTGGGTGAGCTGATTGCAGGAGATGAAATCAATACCCGGCATATAAAGCATACTGTCACCTGCGAGGTGCTAAGTCAGTGACTTCAGCATGCCATGAGTCAAGTAGGTTTATTCTCCGAAATGCACCTATATGTGTTCGTAAGATCGTCAAATCAATAGCATGCCTGAAGTGCAGCTGAATACAAATTCATCGTCACCTGTTTCGAATCTGTAACTTCTTAAAGATTCTTTTGTTCGTGCTTTGTTACGTGGAGAATCACAATAACCTCTCCAGGTGGAAGATTTCACATTTTTCATTCTCAAAACCTGTAAAACTCTGATCTGGGACCTTCCTAATCATGCTCAACATTACAGTCACCGATTCCGTCCATCATAGCTCCCGCCACGGACCGGTGAGATCTCGCGGTGCAGGCTTATTAGATTCTGACCACAGACGCTCTAGACGCTCTAGACCCTCTCTCAATCGCCTTTCGCTTTCATCCGCAAGCCGTTCCATATTCTCCCCTTTCTTCCATAGATCATACAGCATCGGGTAATGCACCACCTGATTCACACAATACTGTAGCACTCGGGCATCAAGTGGCCGTTCAATGAATTTACGTGGATCTTTCCGACTCTCCACAACCTCTCTTGTGTCCCTCCATTCATCCAGTGTTTTTTTGGGTAGTAAGTGTTGCTGACCATCGTTACCAGATTTCCAGAAGACATCCCTTTGCAAGCGCGTGTTTCCTGGCCCGCCATGACGTTTTGCATTCTCTAGTAGTTGCATGTCCAGGACGCTAGCAATATGGATTCTGTAGACCGATTTTGAGGCGAATACGGCTTTGGTGACATCCCAAAGACATTTCTGGATGGTGGCATCCGCTAGAATATCTCGAAGGGTTTGGCCGTTGCTTGATGGGGTGGTAAACGCAAGCTGGCCCAGAATATCGAGGTCAATTACTCGTGTAAGATCGCCGTTTGCTCCTGAACTGATGAGGATGGTGAGTAGATGCAGGGGCTGGGGGGCTATTAGGCCGATAACTATGCCATGGAAGTCGAGGTAGAGTTTGCTGGATTTAGTGATCGATGACAGGAATGTCTGAAGTTCGGAGACCGTTCTTATCAACGCCGAGGCGTTAATGCTGGAGCTGGAAGCCATGGTGAGAATAAATTAGCTTCTGATAATCCGTAATAGCAGTAAAAGAAGATGAAACAGAAACTGACTGATGTTGGTGTTCTCCCGTACGAGGGATGGCATTGCTTTTATATGTATGTCCTCATCAATGACTGTCATTTGTTCCTGTCTCACATGGCTTTCTCTTCCATAAAAATTCAAAGAGAAAGTATCAGGCAATGAGTATATCGTATATCGATATCAAATACAATTAGTCCCAACAGATCGTGCGCTTGAAAGATACTGAGTCTTTGCAGTCAATCACACAAGGAAGGAATTTGTAGCTATTATTTCAATTTGCAACAGAAGACTACTCGTTTTCATTTCGTCTACTGCTGATCAATGTACTCGAATTCCACACCAGCCAGGCGATCGAGTCAGTCATCTCGCCCATCTCGCCTTGCTATTCACGTGAAAAGTGGGCACAACCTTACACCACAAGACCTGATCAAGCCTCAACGTGGACTCGTTCTGGCTTCGATTGTGTCAGACGCGGTCTAGTCATAGGACATATAACCATTTCAATAGAGCCTGTTGCTGGCGAGTCCTTGATTATTGCCAAGTGCTCCTTTTTGATAGCGAGGATCTGCTTAGCAATCCTCGGGCCCTTCTGCAACTGAATTTGAATTTCCTCCGGAGTGTCGAGAGCGGGAGCGCGAAATCTTACTCAGACTCCCAAGAATGCCTACGTGGATATGAGCTAGACGATACGAGATCATCTTTGGTGGTCGCATACATCATTGTTTCCTTTAGGTATATACGCTTCGCCGAGTTTGATGGAGTTGGTGCCTTCATGGAGTTTATTCTTCATCTTTTGAAGGTAGCATCGATGACCGCTGTTGGTCTAATGAATGTGTTGAGGTTGCCTCACTGCAGCTCATGAAAGAGAAGCCAAAACTGTCCGTGCTTCGGAGACTGAACCATAATCACTGAGAATGGCTGCTATCAACGCCGAATCTGTAGCAGGAAATTCATTTTCGAGATGAGCTTGATCTGACATGTCTTCTTTTTTCCCGTCGGTCCCTACTGCCAGTTTTTGATGTGGTGGAGAGATAGGTACCGAAAACTCGGTTTCCGGAGCACTGGCCGCGTTCTTCTTGTTTTTCTTCTTTTGGTTACGCGATGGTGCTTTGATGTAGTCTGAGAGACTGCTGGACGCAGTTGCTGGAGCTTCAGTCTTTCTGAAATCTTCTTGGAATTTGTAAGGACTTGTTAGATTATGGCGCGCATCCAAGCTGTTTTGTACCAAAACATTAGGATTATCGCCCGTGTTCAGTGACTGCACTCTGCCCACGGCTCCGGTCTGAAGCCTAACCTTTATACCACGAGGGTGGTCGCCTTTGGTCAAGATGTCTGCAATAACGCCTGTGGTGAGCTTTCCAGTGGGCTGGTCGGCCTTGAGAACGATATTTACAAGCCGGCCGGGGCCTAGAGTAGAGTACTTTGGAACTGGCGCCATTGGTTTGTCTAGCTTGGGATGATATTATACGATTGACGTTGTGCTGAAAAGTGTTTTGGAATATGAAGTGGCAGTTTGTGGCGTAGATCTCGCGCTAGCATGTGACAGGGATCAAGGTTAGAGTACTTTACCCGTAGTCCATTCTTGATGGACAGCTATATTTCGTCCGAAAATGGCAGTAGAAAAGCTTCATGTTTCTATACAGGAATCCGGGTCTTTTGATTATTCAACTTAAATGAACCTGTTTTGGGCTCTCAAAGTTTAGTGTGACGAGAATTTGTGCTCTTGGACGAAAACGTTCAATCATCAAATGATCTTCGCCAAGCCAACACGTGAGATTGGAATATTCGTTAGTCTTGCATCTGGTTGAAAGAACGGCTTGGCGAGCGTTGAATCTGAGTGGTATGGCCACAACGGCATGGCAAAATGAAGGGCGTGCTCCCATCAACTCTGATGGCGCCCCGAGGCTACGGTCTGTTGTCGAGTGCTTTATTTGCCATAAAGGGCGTTCGGATTAGGAGTATTTATCAGATACGATGGGAATTAAAGCCCTGTTGGTTAGCAGCGCTGGTGGTAGCCATCAGAGTTGTTGGGAGTATACCATTTATTTTGCCATGCCGTTGGGTCATTAGCCCGTTAACGTGTACCGAGCAGCCTGATACACTAGGATAGCTTTCTGGGTCAACTGGAACATCATTGAGCCAACACATTTCGCAGACATGCATCATGTGTAGTAAATCCGGTCACTGGCGATCAGGCTGAGAATCTTCCTCCAGGCAAATGGTGGATATGTGTAAGTTCTAAACATGGAATGAGAGCCTGCTGTTAGGTTCAGTTTCGATTCGCTCAAGAGCAAGTATATCCCTACCATTGCCATTGACTGCCTCGTAATATGCGAGCCTAAATTCGGCTTCGTGTCTTGACTGAGCTAATCAACTTCTGTAAAAGTCTGTGTGCCTTGTGTTGTGTACGGGTGTATTCTTTCTGCAATGAGACTAGATTGGGAATACCATGTCAGCCTTGTGCAGTAGATACTTCACGCAACCGGACCTAAGCTTCAAGCGGCCCACTCGAATACTCAAACCCAAGAAAAGCACAACTTAGGATTGATTCCGTAGAACTTGGCAACCGTAAGATCAAGTGGATAGTGTCATGATCATACCTAACTCTTGTTTACCCAGAAAATCATAGACTAATGAACCCTCTTCAGCGCGGTTGGCCGCAAACTCGGTCGGCCAGCAATATTCAACCATTGCAGTCGCTCGACACTGGTCAACGGAAAACTGCTCGGTTTCCATTTCTCTCACAACCTTGTCTTCAATCTGGGTTCGATACTACCTTAGACACTACGAAATATGACAATCACGAATCACCCATCAAGCTACCTAAGCAATACAGACACCTCGTCCGGAAAGCCAAGCGCTGTTTCACCTGCCATTGGTCCTAACAACGCATCACCATCAAATATGCATCGACAGAGATCAGAGGATACTAAGCGTCAACCTCCACCGAAGCCGAGCCTGATTACTGTCATTGACATTCGGAGTTGGCCTGTTACTAAGCTGAAGATAGTTCTGGATGACTTGAAGCAGCTGGAGCATGCAATCGACCCGGAAGCCACCCCAAGATTAACAGTTAACGAGTACCAAATCAGATCAAACTTGATTTCATTAATGAAAGAGTTTCAAAATACTGTTTGCGACAACTCCTTCAGTCCCAGGTCCAAAACAGAAAGATTGAAACTATATCAAGAGCTCAGTAGTCAACTCTACACCATTTGGGAGAGAAACAACAGAACTGTCTGCCATTCATGTGTTGTCTGTGGGGAGGTTAAGAAGCAGCATCACTTCAACTTGCCACCAACTGAAAGGTGCTCTCATCCAAACCGATGCTGCAGGGACTGTTTGTCAAAGTGGTAGGTTTTTGACGTATTCATGGTCTTTTCTAATCTCGAAGTCTTCACTTTGTGCAATCGACTTATTTCTCATCTTCGTCGACTTCTGCATTGTTATGAGCTAATCAAGTTCAGGACTACCACTCAGTTCGAATCTCAAGGCTGGGATCATATCAGATGTCCGGAATGCCCTGAGATTTTGGGGCGATACGATTTCAAAGAAGTGGCGCCAAAGTCAATATATAAGAAGTAAGATTGTGAGAATTTTTCATGGAAATGCGATACTTAAGATCCTCAGATATAAATCGCTCCGTAATCGATCGATACTTAGCTCCGACCCAGACTGGCACTGGTGTCTATCAAGCAAATGTAATGCAGGTAAAGTGCACTGTCCATCGTTACATGGGCCCAAGTACGTATGCGATAAATGCGGGCACAAAGCTTGCATAACACATATGACAAAATGGCACTCGAACGAGGATTGTGTTGAATTCGATGACCGTGTAACTGGCAAAACAGCCCAGCGAAAGCGTGATGCAGAAAATGCGAGCGAGCGGTGGAAAGGCAAACAGGCCAAATTATGCTATCACTGTGATGTTGTTATTCATAAAATAAGTGGCTGTAATGCCATGCATTGTAGGTTCATGTCGAAGGTCGTGAAAATTCCGCTTCGCTAAATGTCACCAGGCACAAATTGCAATAAAAGCTTCGATTGGGCAAAAGCTCAAGCGTATAGACCAACATTTGTTGAGACTGCATGAAAGGCTGCGCCTAAGAACCAGAAGAGTCCAGAGTAGGCGAGAGTGAGCACATATATGAAGTTCAATTGGGAGTAGCTTCAAGAAATCATGTCATAATCCATCGACTCTGTTTCAGTGTTCGAGAACCGTTTGTCTGACTGATAATGGATCTGATTGGATGTCTTACAATAAGAATACAATTCTATGTCAACTGAGAAGTATTAAGGTGGTGTATAAAAAAACATGAGAAAGAAAACATAATCCAGTGCTGACTTCGTAGAACGAATCGACTTGATTCATGAAACCCCTATCCCATTTCCATTAATTACATGCTTGATGGTCTTAACGAGTGGAACTAGCAGGCTTGGTGGATGTGCTGAAAGTTGTTCTTGTGGAGGAGCTGGTCACTGATGACGAGGCTACCAAAGGAGCATAAGGAGGACAGTAGGTGTCGGTAGTAGCAGGCTTGGTCGATGTTGTACCCACGCGCACCATGACTTGACCGTTAGTCTTTGGCACAATAGCGAAGCCAGCAGTGCTGTACAGCAAGCATGCAGTTGCTTGCGTAGTTCCAGTGAAATCGACACCGGCACAGTCAGCAGCAGCAATACAGGCTTGAAGACATGAAGCATCGCTCAAGGAGCTGGACCCAGGACCCAATTTGGCTGTTACGGTAGTTGCCGTTAAACCGTAGCCGCAGAAATTCTTGAACCACCTTGTGGTCGAGCCGCTGGTTTGGCTGCCGCATTGTAGGCTATTGGATGAGGTGCCTGAGCAGCTGACAGTTGTAATTGTTGCACCAGGGCAAGTCGCAGGGCATGCGGAGGCAGATGGTGCTGCGCTGCTGCTGCTGCTGGATGCGGGTTTAGACGAGGAAGAGGAGATAAGTGAGCTTGACGATGCCTTCGTCGACGATGACGATACAACTGAGCTTGAAGATATCTTGGTCGAAGATGAAGACTTGACTGAGCTCGATGAAGTAAAGGAGCTTGAGGTCACACCTGGTGCACTGGTTGAAGGAATCGAGCTCGATGCTGCGGGAGAGGCTGAGGATGAAGTGGCAATACTGCTGGTCGCTTGACTGCTAGTAGCAACGACAGAACTCACCGAAGAGCTTGCACTGTCGCTAGAGCTAGCAATAGCACTTGAGGAGCTGGGGACATCGCTAGAAGAGCTAGGGATATCGCTAGAAGAGCTTGGAACGTCGCTGGAAGAGCTTGGAATGTCGCTGGAAGAACTTGGAACGTCGCTGGAAGAACTTGGAGAGCTGGAGGAACTGGCAATGTCACTAGAGCTGGAAGAACTTGGAGAGCTGGAAGAACTGGCAATGTCACTAGAGCTGGAAGAACTTGG